>CAMTDV010000025.1:92279060-92839060 GCA_947069175.1 Scalesia atractyloides
CTTCATATACCGGTATCGTAACCAGTATTCTCGGTACGAGAATCGGTTGGCACAGAGTTCATCCCCACCCCTGAAACAAAAAAAGAAATCATTAAAAACTGAAGAAAATCAACAAAAAAAATATGTGATACCATTATTGTTCGTACGGTACACGTGATCAGGGATGAGCAAATGGTACTGCGTGGGGTTGGTTCCGGTACAAACCATATTTATCCTACAAACCGTAAGAACAGATCCTAACACATAAAAAAAGTTAAATCCTAACACATAAAAAAAGTTAAATTAGCACATATTAAAACAATACACAAATAAAAGTAGCACTTTTAAATTATATTAGCACATTAAAATTAATCAAGATGATTGATTTTAGCACATGTGTGAATGATATGAGCACTTTTTCTTATCAGCACATTGAAAACAAAAGAAATATTAAAATAAAGAATTAATTGCTTATTTGCTTAATTATAGTGAATTCAATATAATTGACATTATTTAGCTTATTATTTTATAATTTCTTTATAATTGATTGGATACCGTATGACATTTTTTAAATGATTCTTACAGTTTGTACACAAAATATGATTTGTATTTGATTTTACTCCTTTATTTTTAATATATCTTGTCAAAATAATACTTATATCGTAAAATGATCGGGGAAAAGACAAAAGAAAACCAACCAGATACTAATGACGGCTCACATGACATGCTTTTTGTCTCACCATTAATAAATTGCATTAAACAATATATTGATACAAAATTCTGGTAGGGTTTGCTTCTTAATGCATTATTCAGGGATTACAAACATTTCACGTGACGTGACATTTGATATAAGGTGGTGTTACAGATAGTAACAATTTTTATATAAATTGGATTTATTTCGTGAGTAGAATCTCAATTTTTCATAAGTAAGAATCAACCCGTTTTCAAGCTACAACAACGTTTTACAACGATTTTGCATAAGGTTTTACCTTCGATTTCATCAAAACTTCTCTGTTTACGAAAATCTTTCAAACATCGATTTTTACACAATATTCGGACTAAATGACGTATGTTTCGTTCACTTTGAAGTGGAACGAGGCGTTGTCAAGCAAGATCTCAGATCCGGAAGCACAAGGACGAAATCGTCACTTTCCACAAACTGGACTAAATCGTTCGAACCTTCAAGTTCGCCCGGATTAGTCCGAGTTTCTGTAAAATGGCTAAAACTCGCTCCAAAAGACCTCTTTAGCCTAGGTTTTGCTCAGTAGCCTAAGATTGGAGGGATGGACACTCGATTTCCTCAGCAAACGACGTGAAAACGCATGATTTGGATGCCAAAACAGTCAAGTTCGCTCGAACTTGTCACCAGATTGGTGACCAAGTTCGCCCGAACTTGATCAATTCTTCACAAAAGTACACAAGTTCGCCCGAATTTGTATCATCCCTCAGCAAACAGGGCAAGTTCGCCCGAACTTGTATGTTTCTCAGGAAACCAGACAAGTTCGCCCGAACTTGTACCTTCAGTAAGTTTAGTTAGTCAAGTTCGCCCGAACTTGTAGCCAAAGGTACAAGTTCGCCCGAACTTGTCTACTGCTCCTTCAACCGTTAACCGTTTCAGCAATTTAGAAGACTGATGCACTTTTGTTCGCTTACAGGCTGATCCGGCGCTCTTCGCAACTCCTCTCAGATCCCGTCTCTTCTCTTAAAACGCACCAACAATGAGTATACTTGAACCCCTCTACGCTTAAACGCACTTTTTGGTGTCATATATGTTCGTATATCAAAACACATCACACAACTCAAACTCTTATTCGCAATCCCGCTAATTACATGACTATACGTGAAATCTGCTGAATTGTATGTATTACTTGATTGCTTGTACGCCACCCTTAACATGATAGTATACTAGAGGTTGACCCGCCACCCGGAGGCCCGGGGTTGTTAAGGCTCGCGTTTTCATTTCTCATTTATTTTCTCTATAGGATGTGAACACTTGTTTGCATGCCTCGATCAATTGCGGTTTGTTGGTTTACTTGAATCTAAGTAGTTACATAGTTCACAACTCTTACGTATGTCATGCGGTGTATGCTAAACGCTTTTATATCAATTATGTACGCAAACCTGTATGCTCACCTTTACTTAATTGTATTGACGTTTTATTTTAACATATGTGGGAGGTTGAGGATATTTGCTATGGATGCTTAGTCGTAGGATTTCCTTTAGAAATATCATGTAATAAATCTAGGGAAGATCGAATCGGATTTTATGTTTGAGAGATTGTTTGATATTGTAATGATTATTTGGGATTTTATTGTTTAATAGTATGGGATCTTAAACGTTTAGATATTATCGCTTAATAGTTGTTATGATGTCTCTTGAGCAATCTGGTTTGCCTAGTGTCGCGCCCCGATGTTTCCGCCATCGGTTGGGGTGTGACATAAAACATTCATGATACTTATCTGAAAAAAATATTAAAACTTTCATGTGCGTTGCGGCGAGAAGTTGGTCGACATTGGTTTGGTTATATGGCATCGATACGATACCAACACTCGGTGTAACAACTTAACAACTGGAAGAGGAAAACCAAAAATAAAATTGTCATATACCCAAAAAGATATCGACATGTGTTTTGCAATAATCGGAAACCGTAGAAACGAATATTGGTAACACTGATATTGGTAACAATATTGTTCGTAACTGTTTTCATTCGTTTCTTTACGACATTGGTACGTTACTTGCACTCACTCTAGGTTAAGATACAAAAAAAAAAGAACTCTTCACTTTAATTGTTCAGCCGGAATCGGCTCGGCCTCACTATGTGATGAGAGCTTGGTCGGTTTCGATCCATGATCAACTTCAAAAAAACGTTAATTGTAAGATCAATTTGATAGCATGTAAGTGTGTGGCATCATCATTTGTACTTTAATACTCATAACTCGATTTTGTCAAACAACTATGAACACGTAAATAAAAACATGCACATCTTAAATAACATACTCAACAACAACATATAACTTTTATATAAATATATATAATGCAAGTATATGGAGAAAACCTTTTTAATTGAGAAACCTTAGGAAACTCAAAGCTCCCGACATTTTTTTATTTTGAAAAAAATCACACATGTAATATATATGTTTTTAAGGGTTTTGAGCAAAAAAAAAATTTCAAAAAAGCGTCGAGTGTATATTTAAAAGAAATAAACAAGTTTTCAGCAACGCGACTGTAACATATGTTACACATAAACTTGTTTATTTTTTTTTAAAAATCAGGTCGGCGCTTTTTTGATATTTTTTGCTCAAAACCCTTAAAACATGTATATTACATGTGTATTTTTTTTCAAAATAAAAAAATGTCGGGAGCTTTGAGTTTCCTAGGTTTTCTCACCACAATATATATATATATATATATATATATATATATATATAGGAAAAGGTAAAATGAGAACCACCTTAAATTGTGAAAACCATAAGAACTAGACCTTTCAAAATTTTTAATTTTTTTTTTCACAAAAATCTTTTAAAAAAAATCACCTGTTCCAACGAAAAAAATGTCACATGCAAAAATTTACATCGCTATAAAGAAATTTATATTAGGTGTAAATAAAAGTTACATCGAGCGTAACTATGGACTCGACATTGTTTTTATGTTTTTAGTTTTTACAGATGTGTTTATAACATTTTCATCTACGTTTGTGCAAAACATGGTGGCCCATCTCGCGTGGGAAGTAGGAGGAGTTATCATGGTTCTCACAACTCGTGGTGGTTCTTAATTGATCCGAATCATATATATATATATATATATATATATATATGGGCGGGATCTAGAGAAAACACCTAAAAATATGAAAATGCTGAGAATGATTTTGGTTGTTGACATGCGGCGTTTGTGCTAACTTACACTAAGGGTAATATTGCCAAAAAATCCGTGCACATGCCATTTACATGCCAAAGACCATGCACATGCAAGTCACATGCATATTCCAATGTCTTTTTAAACTCATGTAGCTTTTTTATACGTGATTATTTAAAAAAAATTACACCATAAAACATAGTGTTTTAACATCTTACCAACGAGTATACTATTTCTATACTTTTGAAATAAAAAAAATGACATGAGTTTTTATAAATAACTTGGGATAGTATAAATGACCTTGTATACAGATTTACATGCCAGGCTTTTACATATGGAGCCCGGTACAGAAACCGAGACTGATCGACTGACACACCACTCTGAACTTTCACATAGAAAGCAGATAGCAATTATCCAGTGTATGCCTACATGTCATGCTATATTGTCGTGGCCAGTAGCACTTTAGTGAGCCAAGGATATCCCAGACACGGTCAAGTCAACCCCCAATGTTTTAGTTTCAGACAAAACAGATCAAAACGGGTTATGCAGTATTTTAGTTAATTATCACAACTGGACAAAACATGATCCCATACCCGACCAAGCAGTAATAAATTACCGTATCCCAAGCCCGTATAGGGAAAATAAGTTAAGGGTATTTACCTGAAGTTAAGTCTTCGGAAAGTCAGAACTCAGCCGCAAATCAAAGCAAGTACAGGTACAATTTACTGGAAGGCGTTTAGTCTGGAGTGATGATAATTAATAACCAATATTAGAATGCTAACGGGTCCTTAGTTAAGTCCTAGACTTGGACCGGTTAGTCTTACGCTAAAATAAGATACGATATGATACGCTAGATTAAGCGGTGACCGGAATAGGATGTTAGTTGGACCCAACAAGTATATCAACTTGTCTAATATGGGTAAACCAATAACATTCTGGATTTTGATAGTGGATTGACAAAGTTATACCCCTTTCGGTTTAAGTACGTAAATTAGCTACGTAAGCTTAACCGAACGCGCATAGGCGAAACTGGGTAACTGAGAGAGTCATATATAAGTTCCATATGAATATATGTTTGAAATATGTTATAAAATCAGTAGTTTTGCAAAAGATAGGTCCGATGTATATTTAAAAACCGAATTATGCCTTACAAGGGCATTTGGTCATTTTAAAGTTTATAAAAGACGTTTAAAATGAATCTGATGTCAAGGTTTTTAATATTCTGTAAAAATACTTAATTTATAATATTATAACAGTAGGATATCAAATATATGTGTGCTTGACGGTTTTGACACCAATTATGTCCCGTAGGGGCATTTTAGTCATTTCACACATAGCTTTGAAGCCAAATCTGGGATTCTGAGGCAGGACTTGTACTTACTGTTATTATGACAAAATAAGTTTATAAATCAGTAGGTAACAAGTCTCGGCTCACGATTATGGCTTTTAACCATACTATGCGCCAAAAGGCGTAAAAGTCGCTAAAACGCCGTTAGATTCATAAATTAAGTTAAACAGGAATTGAGGCCTGTTTTATATATAAAAATCATGTCATATTATTTATTATATCAGTAGGTTTAAGTTTGGTTTATAAAAAGATTGATTTAAGCCATTCAATGATTTCAAATGGTCAAACGTACCTAGGACTTAATTTGCCTTTCTTTCCAAAGCGCATAACGCCCTTCCAAGGCGATACCTTTAGCAAGACCTTGTCCCCTACCTGGAACTCGAGAGGTTTACATCTTTGATCTGCGTAACTTTTCTGCCTATCCCTAGAAGCCTTGAGACGATCCCGAATTTGCAAGATCTTATCTGTCGTTTCCAGGCCTATCTCTGGTTCTGTCAGTTGAGCTTCCCCAACTTCTGCCCAACAAACAGGCGTCCTACACTTTCTCCCGTGTAAAGCTTCAAACAGGGCGGCTTGAATACTTGCATGGTAGCTATTGTTGTAGGAAAACTCTATAAGTGGTAAATGGTTATCCCAACTTCCACCTAGGTCGATAATGCATGCAGGCAACATATCTTCCAGCGTTTGAATAGTACGTTCGCTTTGACCATCACTCTCAGGGTGATATACCGTACTAAAATTTAGTCGGGTGCCCAGGGCTTGCTGGAAACTTTTCCAAAAATGAGAAGTGTACCTTGTGTCCCTATCCGACACAATAGACACTGGTACGCCATGCAGGGATACTATTTCATCCACATAAAGCTTTGCTAGTTTGTCTGAGCTATAAGTCTCGTTAATAGGTAGGAAATGAGCCGACTTAGTCAGTCTGTCAACAATTACCCATATTGTATCATTTCCTCGCTTCAACTTTGGTAATTTGGTGATGAAATCCATAGTTACACATTCCCACTTCCACATGGGGATTTCCAACGGCTGTAGTAATCCCGATGGTTTCTGATGTTCGGCCTTAACTTGCGAACACGTCAAACATTTAGCTACATATGCAGCTATGGATTTCTTCAGCCCTGTCCACCAATAACTGGGCCTTAGATCCTTGTACATCTAATCACTACCCGGGTGGACCGAGTATTTAGAACTGTGCGCTTCTTGGAGGATCGAGTCCCTAAGTCCTCCAAAGACTGGAACCCAGATCCGTCCACAGAATCTAAGGATTCCGTCACTTCCCGGTGTGAGCTGTTCCACAACTTTGCCCAATTCTTCATTTGGAAGATTTGCCTCTAACAAGGCTTGTTTCTGCGCATCTAAAATCTTTTCATTCAAGTTATTCCTTATCTCCATTCGTTTGGTGTTAACCCGAATGGGATTTATAAACGAAATAGTTCACAAGTCATCCATGCATTTTCGACCAACTTGTAGCAAAGGTTCATCTTTTATTGATAAATTTTGGGTTTAACCCTTTCCTTGCGACTTAAGGCATCAGCAACCACGTTTGCCTTACCTGGGTGATAACGGATCTCACAATCATAGTCATTTAGTGTTTCCATCCATCAGCGCTGTCGCATATTTAGATCCTCCTGGTTAAACAAATGTTGGAGACTTTTATGATCAGTGTATATAATACACTTAGTTCCGTATAGATAATATAGATAATGTCTCCATAGCTTAAGCGCAAACACCACAGCACCTAGTTCCAAGTCATGTGTGGTGTAATTTCTTTCGTGTATCTTCAATTGCCTTGAAGCGTAGGCGATCACCTTTCCGCGTTGCATAAGTACACACCCCATTCCAGTGTGTGAAGCGTCACAATAGACCACAAAATCTTCAATACCTTCGGATAGATTCAATACAGGTGCATTACTTAGTTTCTGCTTCAGAACATCGAAAGCTTCCTGCTGTTTCGGACCCCAAACAAACTTAACATCTTTGCGGGTCAGAGTAGTTAATGGGGTACCTATCCTTGAGAAATTTTCTATAAACCTTCTGTAATAGCCTGCCAATCCAAAAAATCTACGGACCTCTAAAGGGGTTTTAGGAGCTTGCCAGTTCATAACTGCCTCGACGTTGGCAGGGTCGACTTGAATTCCACGCTCACTTACAACATGACCCAAGAATTGAACTTCACGCAACCAGAATTCACACTTCGAAAATTTTGCGTAGAGTTTTTCTTGTCTCAACAATTCCAGGATACACCTCAAATGTTTCTCGTGGTCAGCCTGACTGCGAGAATAGATAAGTATGTCGTCTATGAAGACAATGAGAAACTTATCCAAGTACGGTTTGCAAAGCCTATTCATCAAATCCATAAAAGCCGCAGGTGCATTTGTAAGCCCGGAGGGCATTACCAAAAATTCGTAGTGTCCATACCTTGTTCTAAATGCCGTTTTTGGAATATCTTCTGTTTGAACATCCGCATCGATCCATCCTTCTTCTTTACAAACAGGATTGGAGCTCCCCAAGGTGAGAAACTAGGTTGAATAAAACCCTTTTCTAGTAATTCATCCAGCTGAGTTCACAATTCCTTCATCTCTGTAGGTGCCAATCGGTATGGAGCCTTCGCAACAGGGGCGACCCCCGGTATGATATTAATTCTAAACTCCACCTGTCTGTCTGGAGGCAGACCAGGCAAGTCTTCAGGGAAAACATCTGTAAACTCAGATATAACGGGCAAGTCTTCAATTCTTGGTTTTGGCTCGTCAATGGTCACTTGTGCCATATAAACAACACAACCTTTCTTCAAACACTTTGATGATTTGAGTAGTGATCCCTTTTATGATAATCCATAATAATGATCTCCTTGTATAGTGAGTGAATCTCCATTTGGGGTTTTGATCTCGATGAGTTTCTTGTTACAAGCTATAGGGGCTTGGTTACTAGACAACCAATCCATACCAAGAACTACATGGAATCCTGCCAATTTCATTGGCAGAAGTGAAACAGGAATGGAATGATCCTTGATAGATTTGGAACATCCATCTAGAATCGTAGAAGCGGTTTCAATCGTTCCATCATCGAGTTCTACGTCATAGGTTATGTCTAGAGTTCTTACAGGCAAGTTTAATAAGGCACTAAACTTATGATCTACAAAAGATTTATCGGCTCCTGAATCAAAGAGAACTCTAGCATAAACATCATTTATAAAGAACGTACCTGTTATCACATTATCGTCGTTCACAGACTCCTTGGCTTTCATCTGGAAGGCGCGAGCCTTTCCTTTCTTCGACCCATCATCCCTAGCAGCGTCATCCTTCTTGTACTTAGGGCAGTTAGGTTTGATGTGCCCCTTTTCACCACAGTTGTAACAAGTGGCTTCCTTCAAGTCTTTGAAATCTAGAGCCTTGTGCCCATTCTTGCAGATTCCACATGCTTTGGTCTGGGATTCATCCCGACATGATCCAAAGTGTCGTCGGTTGCACTTCCTACACTTAGGCCTATCATCCGACCTCTATTGATTCCTGTTGAATCCAAACCTTCGTTTCTTGTTTGACCGCTGATTCTGATCATCCTCTCTCTTTCTCTTTCCCTCTCTTTCAGATTTGATGGATCGCTGCCTCTTCAAATCTTGAGTCAGTGTTAAAGCTAACTCTACTACCGGTCTGAAAGTTTCGGGCCTTAAATCCCTGACATTCCCCTTGACCTCCGGTTCTAATCCACCAATAAAACGCGCGATGAGTTTGGGTTCAGGGGTAATCAAATAAGGTACCAATCTTGATAAGGAGTTGTAATCACACAAATACCTTCTGCAATCCAAGTTCTTCATCTGTAAACCCAGAAAATCTGTTTCAATCTTTCCCACCTCGTGAGGTGGACAGTAAGTTTCCTTTATCAACTCCACAAACTTTTCCCAACTCAGATTATACAAATAAACTTTCCCAGATGATTGAATCATCGATTTCCACCATATCAAAGCATCACCTTTAAATGATTGAGCAACGTACTTTACCACATCCTTTTCAGTGCATCCACTGATTTCTACAACCGTCTCAATCTCATCTAACCATTTCAGAGTTTCCACTGCTCCTCTCTCACCAGTAAAGTCTCGCGGCTTGCAAGACACAAAGTACTTGTATGAACAACCATCCTTCGAAAACTTGGCCTTTTTCTGATAATTCTCTCAATCTCTCTCTCTCTCCTCACATTTGAGGAGTGCTCCAATGTTCCTTCTTTTCCGAAGAAGGTTTCGAGTGTTGTCTGGTGGTATGCTTGGAGGAGTGCTTGGACGAGTGTTTAGAATGTGAAGTACTTGATTCTAATGGCTTATCGACACGATCCTTTATTGCCTTTTCAACTTTCATGGCAATGAGTGCTTAAAGACCTCCTTTGGTTATAACAATGTTCTCGTTCATGTCATCATCTTTTCTTTGACTATTCACTTCGTTAGAATTCGCCATCTTGCTTGATGAAGCTATAATATTAATAATAATTTAAATTAGTCATACATGCTTGATGACTTGCAATGTGTGGTACAACATAATAGAGCCATACTAACTTGTCAATTTTACGGGAGTGTTTAAGCGTGGTGCGAAGGCCTGTCACCAAGGATATATGGAATAGCGCCAAAGGCTTAGTCAAAATGTCACACCCCAACCGATGCGGAATCATCAGGGCGCGCACTAAGCGGGGGGAAAAGTTTTAATCGGATAAGCAAGGAAGAAGCACATAGTTTCCTACTATAGACTAGGCGATCTACCAAATTCCCCATAGTTATGGCTCTGATACCAATCTGTCACACCCCAGCCGCTGGCGGAATCATCAGGGCGCGGCACTAAGCGGTTCAGATTCCTCGAGAGAATCCATAACGACTATTTTAAAAGACAATATTTAAACGTTAATTTCCCATACAATCAACATAAAATCATTCAATAATCATTACAAACTCAAGCATTCTCAAACAATTCATAATGTCGATTACAATTTTATTATGAGTTTCTAAGCAAAATCCTAAGTCCATTTGCAGCGAGAAGAAGTCTTTAACCTACAACATACGTTAAAATAATTGTCAATACAAAAATGTATGGCGAGCATACAGGTTTTGATATAATAGCATAATAGATAAAACGGTGTCGCGAATTTCCACATACATAAACATGATACACATAACATATAAACTCACAAGACAAATTTCTCATGCTACACTCTCGTGATGCTCGCGCGATCTTCTAGCTAGACCCCGTCGGGTGTTAGCCAAACTATAGTACCATACTAGCTAAGGTGAGTTAACGAAAATGTGTCCTAGTTTACATGTACCTAGCATCAAGTATAAATATGTATAACAGATATTCGCGTGTGATAAATCGGTTTAGTGTGTTTCGTGTGTTTTGATATAAACGTATGTTACACCCAAAAAGTGTATTAAAGCGAAAATGGGTCAAGTATACTCACAGTGGGTGCGTAACAGCGAACACCGAGAGTTGATGAGAGGAAAGAAGAGTGTCGGTTTAGCCTGCGCGTAGAGACGGAAGTGCATCAGTCTTCCAGAGTGTTGAAATGGAGAGTCGTTCGGGAACAGACTATTTCGCATGAAAATGGAAGTTGATCAAATAAATCATCGATTCGAGGTAATGGGAAGCGGTTCTTGATTGTTAACTTATTTAGCTCACGGTAGTCCATGCACATCCCATCGATCCATCCTTCTTCTTTACAAACAGGATTGGAGCTTCCCAAGGTGAGGAACTAGGTTGAATAAAACCCTTTTCTAGTAATTCATCCAGATGAGTTCACAATTCCTTCATCTCTGTAGGTGCCAATCTGTATGGAGCCTTCGCAAGAGGGGCGGCCCCCGATATGATATCAATTCTAAACTTCACCTGTCTGTCCGGAGGCAGACCAAGCAAGTCTTCGGGGAAAACATCTGTAAACTCAGATATAACGGGCAAGTCTTCAATTCTTGGTTTTGGCTCGTCAATGGTCACTTGTGCCATATAAACAACGCAACCTTTCTTCAAACACTTCGATGATTTGAGTAGTGATCCCTTTTATGATAATCCATAATAACGATCTCCTTGTATAGTGAGTGAATCTCCATTTGGGGTTTTGATCTTGATGAGTTTTTTTGTTATAAGCTATATGGCCTGGTTACTAGACAACCAACCCATACCAAGAACTACATCGAATACTGCCAATTTCATTGGCAGAAGTGAAACAGGAATGGAATGATCCTTGATGGATTTGGAACATCTATCTAGAATCGTAGAAGCGGTTTCAATCGTTCCATCAGCGAGTTCTACGTCATAGGTTATGTCTAGAGTTCTTACAGGCAAGTTTAATAAGGCACTAAACTTATGATCTACAAAAGATTTATCAGCTCCTGAATCAAAGAGAACTCTAGCATAAACAACATTTATAAGGAACGTACCTGTTATCACATTATCGTCGTTCAAAGCCTCCATGGCTTTCAACTGGAAGGCGCGAGCCTTTCCTTTCTTCGACCCATCATCCCTAGCAGCCTCATCCTTCTTGTACTTAGGGCAGTTAGGTTTGATGTGCCCCTTTTCACCACAGTTGTAACAAGTGGCTTCCTTCAAGTCTTTGAAATCTAGGGTCTTGTGCCCATTCTTGCAGATTCCACATGCTTTGGTCTGGGATTCATCCCGACATGATCCAAAGTGTCGTCGGTTGCACTTCCTACACTTAGGCCTGTCATCCGACCTCTATTGATTCATGTTGAATCCAAACCTTCGTTTCTTGTTTGACCACTGATTCTGATCATCCTCTCTCTTTCTCTTTCCCTCTGTTTCAGATTTGATGGATCGCTGCCTCTTCAAATCTTGAGTCAGTGTTAAAGCTAACTCTACTACCGGTCTGAAAGTTTCGGGCCTTAAATCCCTGACATTCCCCTTGACCTCCGGTTCTAATCCACCAATAAAACGTGCGATGAGTTTGGGTTCAGGGGTAATCAAATAAGGTACCAATCTTGATAAGGAGTTGTAATCACACAAATACCTTCTGCAATCCAAGTTCTTCATCTGTAAACCCAGAAAATCTGTTTCAATCTTTCCCACCTCGTGAGGTGGACAGTAAGTTTCCTTTATCAACTCCACAAACTTTTCCCAACTTAGATTATACAAATAAACTTTCCCAGATGATTGAATCATCGATTTCCACCATATCAAAGCATCACCTTTAAGTGATTGAGCAACGTACTTTACCACATCCTTTTCAGCGCATCCACTGATTTCTACAACCGTCTCAATCTCATCTAACCATTTCAGAGTTTCCACTGCTCCTCTCTCACCAGTAAAGTCTCGCGGCTTGCAAGACACAAAGTACTTGTACGAACAACCATCCTTCGAAAACTTGGCCTTTTTCTGATAATTCTCTCTCTCTTTCCTCACATTTGAGGAGTGCTCTGAGTATTCCTTCTTTTCCAAAGAAGGTTTCGAGTGTTGTCTGGTGGTATGCTTGGAGGAGTGCTTGGACGAGTGTTTAGAATGTGAAGTACTTGATTATAATGGCTTATCAGCACGATTCTTTATTGCCTTTTCAACTTTCGTGGCAATGAGTGCTTGAAGATCTCCTTTGGTTATAACAATATTCTCGTTCGCATCATCATCTTTTCTTTGACTGTTCACTTCGTTAGAATCCGCCATCTTGCTTGATGAAGCTATAATATTAATAATAATTTAAATTAGTCATACATGCTTGATGACTTGCAATGTATGGTACAACATAATAGAGCCATACTAACTTGTCAATTTTATGGGGTGTTTAAGCATGGCGCGAAGGCCTGTCACCAAGGACATAAGGAATAGCGCCAAAGGCTTAGTCAAAATGTCACACCCCAACCGCTGGCGGAATCATCGGGGCGCGACACTAAGCGGTTCAGATTGCTCGAGAGAATCCATAACGACTATTTTAAATGACAATATTTAAACGTTAATTTCCCATACAATCAACATAAAATCATTCAATAATCATTACAAACTCAAGCATTCTCAAACAATTCATAATGTCGATTACAATTTTATTATGAGTTTCTAAGCAAAATCCTAAGTCCATTTGCAGCGAGAAGAAGTCTTTAACCTGCAACATATGTTAAAATAATTGTCAATATGAAAATGTATTGGCGAGCATACAGGTTTTGATATAATAACATAGTAGATAAAACGGTGTCGCGAATTTCCACATACATAAACATGATACACATAACATATAAACTCACAAGACAAATTTCTCATGCTATACTCTCGTGATGCTCGCGTGATCTTCCTAGCTAGACCCCGTCGGGTGTTAGCCAAACTATAGTACCATACTAGCTAAGGTGAGTTAACGAAAATGTGTCCTATTTTACATGTACCTAGCATCACGTATAAATATGTATAACAGATATTCGCGTGTGATAAATCAGTTTTCTGTGTTTTGATATAAATGTATGTTACACCCAAAAAGTGCATTAAAGCGAAAATGGGTCAAGTATACTCACAGTGGGTGCGTAACAACGAACACCAAGAGTTGATGAGAGGAGAGAAGAGTGTCGGTTTAGCCTGCGCGTAGAGACGGAAGTGCATCAGTGTTCTAGAGTGTTGAAATGGAGAGTCGTTCGGGAACAGACTATTTCGCACGAAAATGGAATTTTCGTGCAGAAATGCCTGTTTTGTGTCTAAAATCGAGTGTTCATCCCTCCAACCTTATGTTACTGATCAAGCTAGCATCAGAGAGGTCTTTTGAGCGAGTGAGTCTCTTGTATGAACTCGGACTGGACCGTGTGAACCAAGTATGGTTCACGCGAGCTAGTCCAGATCGCACAAGTGACTGTTCTTGCGTCTTGGTGCGTTCGGGACTAAGACTACGTCTGAAATAGATGTATTTTCGAGTCTATTTAGTGACGGTTTCGACAGCGCCTCGTTCCACTACTTAGTGAACGAAACATTAGTCGGCCTGATCCGTTTTCGTGTGAAAATCGATTTGATAAAACAGTTTTGTTAGGATAAACACTTGGTTAGTTTGAAACAACAAGGTTTCGGGTCTGAGAAGCCAAGGCTAACTCAAACCTGTTCGCTTAAGTGCTAAATCCTTAAGAAAATCAGAAGGTTTTATGAAAAAGATGAAGATTTTCATAAAACAGAGAAGTTTAGATGAAATCGGAGATAATCTCGTGCAAAATCGTTGTAAAAACCGTTGTGATTCGTGTGAAAACGTAGTTTTCTTAATTGGAACAGAGAGAATCGGGCTGGAGAGCGTTTTGGTGCGGAATGGCAGCAATTTGGAATGAATGGTGAAGGGTTGTATTTGTAGGCGGAGAGGAATGGAGGTGGCTTGGTGATATTTTCGTGCGGAAATCCTTATTTTCGTGCGAAAATGCTATTTTCGCACGAAATATGTCTTTTTCGCATGAAAAATGCCATTCGGAGCCAAAAAATGCAATATTTTCTCACGAAAATACAATTTTCGTACGAAAACAATTTTTTTTTTTAGATTCTAATGATTAAAACACGCACTTTTTACAAAAGGAACATATGCTAGAAAAATTTCTAAAAATTATTAAAAATCCTTTTCTAATGCTTTCGTTCGTATTAGTTAACTGTATTAAGCGTTGCGTATGAAATGCGATAAAGCGAATTAAGCGAGAGCGAGAGCATTTATTAGGCGTCTCAGTTCCCAAGTCCTGAGAGAGTCGCGTTGTCCAAGCGAGCAGATAGACTTGGAAACATCACGCAAAGTTTATAGTATTTAGCTAGTGCGTTATAAGCGTTGTGAGGTGCGATGTAGTGTGAAAATAAGCGATATAGTGCGAAAGTATGCGATGTAGCGTAGTAAGCGATATATTTTACATTATGATCCGAATCTCTGATGCTAGGCGTAACGAGAGTAACGAGCTGCGAAAATGCGGGTTGTTACACAAAAAGACTTAAATTACTAAATGCTAAGATCACTAAAGGATCTAAAAGTTTCGAGGTTCGAACGTAGTTTTGCTACCTCGAGACAGGGAGTCGTAGACCACAACTGTCGTTTGTCACTAATGGACATGAATGTAGCTTGAAAGCATTACACCACTTATGGGTGTTAAATAAAATGATCATCGCATTGATGATTAATCATAATCAAAGTAGATTATGTAGGTTTGGACGTAGTCCATTACTTTGATGGCTCGTGTGGTTCCTCAAGTCACACTTACCAAGAGGTTAGTATCTTCAATATATTAACAGTTAGAATAAGCTCTTAAAATGATATAAATAAACTAGTCCAGATCAGGCAGACTAGGGAGGTTTAGAACGTAGTTCACCACCTCTGGATAGAAGGGAAATCTCAACCTTAACTATCATGGTAGAAAACCATATAACTACCATTTTGCCAATTCGTGTGACCTAATCACTTGGCGGGTGTAAATCATCAAGAGGATCTTTTGGAAACATCTCGCAGATCATAAATTTTGAAATAAAATCGAGACGATCGCTTGAACAACTTGATGAAAGGCATACATAATTAAAATTTCTAAAATTCCATTAATAATAATAATCTGATGCATTAGAGTCCATGAATAGGACTTAAATAAAGGAAAATTCTCCTCGCAGGGACTACACTTGAAATAATTAAAATGTCCACGCAGGGACTAAATAAGACTTGTCCACGCAGGGACTTAATTTAAAATAACAAATACAAAGATAGTTATGAATTTAATCTTTTTTCCCTCTTAGCTTCTTTACTAGCCTTTTCAACAGCTTGTTATTCTTCTTGTTGTCTTTAGCTGTTTGTTCCTAAAGTTCCTTGACCTTTTCTATTACTTCAGTAAGAACTTCCATTGTTGGCGGTGGTTGTTGCGGTTGCGCTTGAGATTGGGATTGAGATGATGCAACCCGATGTTGATAATTATAATAAGGATATCCACTTGGTTGATAGGGATAGAGGTTAGGATAGTGTGCATTCATGGCCATTTCTAAATACGGGTCATGAAGAGGTACATTATGATTATGGCTATGCTCCGGCCAAGTAGAGGGTTCAAATGGGTTACATCCAGGTAGGTTTGAATAAGAAGGGATAGGGTTATCAAAACCTGATGGTGGTAGTGGTGGTGGCTCACTTATAAGAATTGGTGGTTGAGGTTCAGGCTCAACAGCTGGTTGTGGTTGGTTTTCCACAAATGGTGAAGTATGCGAGGGTCCACCCATTTGTGGGTCCACGGGAATAATAGGGTAAGGATTAGGTGAGAGTGACCTACTCTCGGTTCTAGGCGCACCGACATGCGCGCCCCACGTCTTCTTGGAGGTGGAGGTAGTAGTGGCTGCTCCACTGGTGGTTCTTGTGGTGGAGTGTGGTATGAAGGTGTGTCGTGGTAGGATGGGGTATTATGGATAGAAGGAGTATTGTAAAACACATATTGTCCCCACCTTTCCTCGTAGCTGTCGGTGTAGTGATGAAGGGTTCCATTGTACGAGTTAGAACCGCTGGATATGTCGATGGGGTGGCCCATCAATCCTGTTGCTGGCAGCTCTGGTTCTGAATCTTCCTCTATAGGTTCTGGAGAATCTTCGGGCGGAGTTACCGAAAGTGAACGTAGTCGGATATCAGCGTTATACTTCCCCTGAGAAGAATGGGAATGTGAGTGGTAGGAATGGTGGCTATGGTGCGAATGCGAAGGTTGCTGGACATAATGTGGCTCAGATGGCGGCGAATACTCATGAGGTAAATTTGGTAAGGCTCCCATGGTGATGACGAGTCGTCCGAACCTTCGTAGGGGTTGCACACGGGTGCTTTAGAAGGCCCTTGTTTTGAGGATCCACTCCTCATTAGTCCTTTTCCTTTTGCTCCTCTCGAAAATTTAGGGGGCATGATTCCTGCTTCAAGATAAGTTATTAAAACACAAAACAAAGCAGTATAATAAAATAAGGAAATGAATAATTCCTAGGTCATAGCCTAGACTCGGAAGTCTAAGAAATGTGTTACTGTGTCGTTTGAGATTAAACACTAAAGACAAGTGTTGAATTCCCTCAAACATTGGCTCTGATACCAACCTGTCACACCCCGATTTCCACGTGTATTCCGGTGGGCCCGGTGGGGAGTATCGTGACGTACAGTTAATATCATCATGACCAATTACAACGCAGAGTAACACAGCGGAAGGCTTGGAGTAAAATATAAACTATTACAAACCATAAAGTGTCCAAGAGTTCGAAACACAAATATACATCAAGGCTTGTAATAAGATCCACAGGCGGATCGGAAATAAACATACACAAATGATAACAGACTCTACAGGCTCAACTCTAAGGTCGCAACTCCTTAATGTCAACGCCCTGCAGCTTCTGGCCTATTTCGTACTTGTACCTGTATTTTAATATTTGAAAATACGCCAGTTTACACTGGTAAGTACACTCAACCGACTCATTTTGAAATCTTTTTGAAAATGGTTTCAAGTGCACTTGGCACATTTTTATAAATAACTTGGGATAGTACAAATGACCTTGTATACAGATTTACATGTCAGGCTTTTACATATGGAGCCCGGTACAGAAACCGAGACCTGATCGACTGACACACCACTCTGAACTTTCACATAGAAAGCAGATAGCAATTACCCAGTGTATGCCGACACGCCATGCTATATTGTCGTGGCCACTAGCACTTTAGTGAGCCAAGGATATCCCAGACACGGTCAAGTCCACCCCCAATGTTTTAGTTTCAGACAAAACAGATTAAAACAGGTTATGCAATATTTTAGTTAATTATCACAACTGGACAAAACATGATCCCATACCCGACCAAGCAGTAATAAATTACCGTATCCCAAGCCCGTATAGGGAAAATAAGTTAAGGGTATTAACCTAAAGTTAAGTCTTCGGAAAGTCAGAACTCAGCCTTAAATCAAAGCAAGTACAGGTACAATTTACCGGAAGGCGTTTAGTCTGGAGTGATGGTAATTAATAACCAATATTAGAATGCTAACAGGTCCTTCATTAAGTCCTAGACTTGGACCGGTTAGTCTTACGCTAAAATAAGATACGATATGATATCCTAGATTAAGCGGTGACCAGAATAGGATGTTAGTTGGACCCGAGAAGTATATCAACTTGTCTAATATGGGTAAACCAACAACATTCTGGATTTTGATAGTGGAATGACAAAGTTATAACCCTTTCCGTTTAAGTACGTAAATTAACTACGTAAGCTTAACCGAACGCGCATAGGCGAAACTGGGTAACCAAGAGAGTCATATATAAGTTCCATATGAATATATATTTGAAATATGTTATAAAATCAGTAGTTTTGCAAAAGATAGGTCCGAGGTATATTTAAAAACCGAATTATGCCTTACAAGGGCATTTTGGTCATTTTAAAGTTTATAAAAGACGTTTAAAATGAATTTGATGTCAAGGTTTTTAATATTCTATAAAAATACTTATTTTATAATATTATAACAGTAGGATATCAAATATATGTGTGCTTGATGGTTTTGACACCAATTATGTCCCGTAGGGGCATTTTAGTCATTTCACACATAGCTTTGAAGCCAAATTTGGAATTCTGAGTTCAGGACTTGTACTTACTATTATTATGACAAAATAAGTTTATAAATCAGTAGGTAACAAGTCTCGGCTCACGGTTATGGCTTTTAACCATACCATGCGCCAAAAAGGCGTAAAAGTCGCTAAAACGCCCTTAGATTCATAAATTAAGTTAAACAGGAATTGAGGCCTGTTTTATATATAAAAATCATGTCATATTATTTATTATATCAGTAGGTTTAAGTTTGGTTTATAAAAAGATTCATTTAAGCCATTTTTTCGTAATATGGGTAGTTTTGTCATTTAGTGGCAATTAACGATTCTTAGATTTTTATTCAGGTCATAATCTGAATAGTTATCCCAAATGGTCCTACTATTATACCATATCGGTAAACACATCATTTTGATTACAAATTCATGTTTAATCTTCTTAAAATGCCGTAAAGGGCTTTTTAGCCATTTAAATGCCATAAATGTATTCTTTTGTGAAAACTCAGGTTATAATCAGATTCTTGACATCAACATATTAAATTATGTTTACAATTCAGTTTATATCTTATATTTACATGCATGGGTGTTTCAAATCATGATTTGCACAAAAAGGACCTCTTTGCAAAGTTTATACAATTTTAGCGGAACTTGTATGTAAACTTAGATTTCTAAGGAATCGAGTGACGAAACTTTAGATGGTCATTCAAAAATAATTATGGTCTCAAAATGGTCAAAAGTCAGTAGCAAAGTGGCTCGAAACAGGTCAGAACCAAAAGTCAACAAAAGTCAACTGTTGCGACTTTTGGATACAACCCGAGCCTAGACCAAAACTTAACTTTTTGGTTGACTCATCATTTGGTCAAGAATTCGTGGTAATCTGAAGATGCCCTCTTGAGGGATTATCACCTCCATTATTACAATCATGTAGGAACTTTCGTTACGCACAATGGCTAGGTAATCACGGACTTAGATCAAAGTCAAGGCGTAATTACGACGAGACTATGATCTAGGATTAAAACTTAATGAAATGACTTAGCATGAGATTGGAACACTTACATAAGGTCCGGAGATTATTAAGATCAATGAGGAACGCTTGAAAGATGCTTGGAACTCTCTGACTAATCTTGGTGAGCTTTAATGGTGATGAAGAACAAGTTGCAACACCAAGAATGCTTTATAAATGACTGTAGAAGTGTTTGGGAGTGATACCAGGTGTTAATGGACGAGTATTAAGGTTCTAGGACGTGGCAAGCATGCAGGGATGGTGCCAAAACTTGACAAAGGTGGCAGAACAGGCTGCTGCCACCTTTCTGCTCGCTGGCAGGTCCATGCGGACCGTATGGGCCTCTGGTGCCCACAGTTTCCAGATGCCATGCGGACCGTATGGCTTTAGCCTTGCGGTCCGCAAGGCCTTCCTGAAAAATGGAAATTTTGGCATTTTTGCATTTTGGCCCCTTCGACTTGTTCCAAGGCATACGAAGATTATTATCGAGCATTTCAACGACTTTGGTCCCTCCTGATTCGGCACACAACACACGACGATTACCGGGACACGTGTCGGACTTTAATTGGACGTGAAAACACGTGGTGTTACAGTAACCGCCGACATGGCACTTGAAGCAGATTTTCCATTAGAAGTCATGTAGTTGAAAAGAATGGATGAAAATAAATGAAATGAACGGAATTTTTTGAATTGAAGCACCGATTTCCCCACGGTGGGCGCCAAACTGTTTTGGTCAAAAATCTGATTAAGGATAATGTAACCAAACTTTGAATGTGAGGTTGAGTGTTTGAATCACATAAAAGTATATGATCAAATATCGAATGACTAAAGGAACAAATGAGAAATGTGAAGAACAAATAACACGATGATTTGTACGAGGAAAAGCCCTTGATCACTAGTAGATCGCCGGCAGATATTGAGCTGTTTACAAGCGAGATCTAGTGAGTTCTTGTGAATATTCGTGAGTTGTGTGTAAAATGCAAGTGTTTCTAATAATAGCTCAATATCCTCTCAAATAACCAAATTTTCGGCTATCAACTAACTATCCGAGATATGGGGGAACTCCCACGTTCATCCATAACGTCTCTTTAGCCTTTTGCACGTGCCTAATTCCCAGCATATTCCACGAATCTTTAGCTTGACTAAGTCCACCATCAATACCTGCACTAAATTCAAACAGAACATTGAAGACAATTGTTAGAAACTGCCGTAGTAACTAAGGATCCTTGATCCTCCCAGTATCTGGTACTCAGTACATGGATAATATATCCTCAGTATACTGAAGGATCACTGGTTCATAAGCAAATAAAATCCAGCCCTAACAGGAACCCATTAGGGTTTATGTGATTTCATAGGTTGTAACACCTATTAGAATCTAAACGAGGAACCATACTCTTTAGTGATTAAACTTACTAACTCGACACATGATTATGTAGTCATTATCAAGGTTTCGGTTTTTAAGTATGTATTATATAGATTAACATAGTTATATGTATAAGTCCATTCATGGATATCATAGATGTCATGTAGGAGGTAGGTGGTATAGCCATCCATTTAGGAACCTCTTATGAGTTCACCACTACACAAGTTGCCATAGACAACAAGGAGGGTCAAGAACAATGTACAAGAATAATAAGAAATGAAATACATGCTACTATCCACTAAGTAGCCAAGTAATCTACAACCCGGTGAGCCGACGTCGACACAAGTCGAAGGCTAGACGGGGTTGTGTCACTTCAAAGTAGCAAACTACTTAGGATGGGATGAGAAAACATCAAGTGTTGTGTGGACTTGGATGTAGGATAGCCCAAGCTAACCTTTTAGTCACACTAGCTTTAAGTTCAAGACTTGGCAACACTTGTGAGCTTAAAGCTCATGTAAAACAGAAAGTTTAGGGTGTTAAAACAGCCATTAGTTCATGTACACAAGCTTGGTTAGGCTTCACTAATCATAAACTTGATTAGGAGCTCAAGAACACAAGTTTGGTTGAAGTGTATCATAAGTTTTATAAAGATTTGTTTAAAACAGAAAGTTTGGAGCCCTTTAGGTGAATATCCAGGTCTGGATTCTCCAAGGAGAATCCGTGGAACCACTCTCCAAAACACCCCAAACCTGCGAAGCGCTGCCTGCTGTAAGTATCTCAACCCCCGATCACTAATTCGTTGCCCTACCCGAGTTAGAACCCGCCAACGCATGTCAAGGCTCTGCCCGACTGAGAATGTAGTGGTTCTATCTTGTGCTATACGGTTATCCTACCCGATTGATTTAGGACCCACCGACACATGTCAAGGCCCTGCCTGACTATGCACGCCGGGGGTTCTGTCTCGGTTGTATGGCTAAAAGTGACCTGGGTTAATTTACTAACGCATATGCATTGTGTGTTTTAAATAGAAATTCTAGGAAGTAATCAAGAATTTTCATCAGGAACTCCGTAGAATACCTAAGTTTTCAAAGTGAGTACCTTCTCTTTTTGTAAACCTTTTTGTGGGTCAAAATATTTATTATGCTTAACAGTGATTGAGTATATGTATTCTACAATTACTACCGGTATGTTGGGGTTTTGTATACGAAATTTGAACCCGTTACCGTTGGACAAATGGATTTTTGCCAATGGGTAACATGACCCACAAGTCAGGAGTGACAGTACTGACTGGGTAATGTTGTAGATATAAACATTGTAAATGCGGATGCTCTCAGTAACTGTAAAGCTATAAAACTTGTTTTGATTATACTGGGATGTATTCACCAGTATTTCTTGCTGATAAAATCTTTTTAAAACGCGTTTCAGGTAACTTAATGTGAAGCTAATAGAAGACAGCTGTAACATCCGTCGAAAAACGGGTTTTCCAAAACCCGCTTCGTTTATTAATCGAATATCAAGTTATAAAATTTCGTTGCGTATTTATGATTAATTTTAATTTTAAACAATACATAATTAATAAACATTTTAGAATTTAGAAACTATAATTATTAAAAAGTAAAAATAAAGTAAATAAAAAAGAAAAGAGGCTGCCGGGTTTCGAACCCGGGTCAGCCGGAAGAAACAAGCAACACCCAACCACTCCGCCACTTGACTCATTTGTGATATTTATTAAAACAAATAACATTTATAATAAAACTCGAAATCGAATTCAGTCATCAGCGCGCCCAATCCGCAGTCGCCGGAATTACCGACGATTTCGCCAATTATCGACGGTTTCCTTTGACTGAACGCATGTATTAACCTCGACATCGGTTATAACCGATGTCTAGTCCCGCGATCCCAGTCATAACCGCCGGAGAAAACCTTGACCATGAATCAAGACTAAATTCGGACTCAATTCATCATGATTTTTCCCTATAAATACACACCCAAGTCTCTGGTAATCTTTTCGCTCAAAATCGCACAAATTCTCGAAGAAATTACACTCGCCGGAGATATTCTGTATTGCCGGACTTTCGCCGGAAAACCAAGACATACATCAACTCGGTAAATTTCTCGATTCTTTCGTTTTCAATCCATTGTTAGACTTATACTAACTTCAATCCTTAAACCAGAATCGGTCCCAGACGACGTTGTCGGATAATCTGCACTCGCCGGAAAATCTCTGAAAATTTCCGAAATCACGCTGTGAATCGGTACAAACATCTACACCCTCTGATAATCCTTGTTTAGTAACTCAATTTCACAACTCATCGATCAAAACTGTTAATTGATTTAATCAGACGGAATTCACAAATCAGAGCCGGCGACCATTGCCGGAATTCTGAGAAAAAACAGTCTGTTCGGTACATTCGATTCCTTAACTCTTTTTATCCATTACATTTCAATCACTTATATGTCCGACGAATGATTTAAACCAGAACAGTCGGATATCGCTGTCTGTGTTCATGAATGAAGAAGATGAAGTCAAACATTGTGTATAAGTATAATTAAAACAACTTATTACACCGGGTTAGACACACAGTCCAGCGGTGGACTGTGTGCAAACACATAGTGCACGTCACGAGTTCGAACCTTACAAACGCACCGACTTTCCGAATTAAAACCAATTTTTTTTAAAACTGAATCAGAACAGGTCCCAGTATGTTTAT
Organism: Scalesia atractyloides; assembly: GCA_947069175.1. Lineage (NCBI taxonomy): Eukaryota > Viridiplantae > Streptophyta > Magnoliopsida > Asterales > Asteraceae > Scalesia > Scalesia atractyloides. The sequence goes on from CAMTDV010000025.1 coordinate 92,302,804, forward strand.
AAGATTAATATAAACCGTAAGTTAAACAGATAAGACATACAGCCCAACTGGTTGGGCTGTGCGCTTACAAACCAAAGGACCCAAGTTCGATCCGGCTTCCCTGCAACCGGTTCAACCAGTTTAAATCCTTTTAATATAAACCAAATAAATTAACATTTAATTAGTATATATATATAATTAAAACATAGAATATTTCGGGTTAGACACGTAGCTCAGTTAGTAGAGCTGCGTGCACGCGTACGAGAGGTCCCGGGTTCGAACTTCACTCAGCGCATGAGTAAACATAGTCCGACCGGTCAACGGTCCGGTCAACGGTCGGTCAACGGTCAACCAAAAAGTCAAATTTTTTTTATTTTATTTATTTATTTATTTAATTTAAAAATCAATTAAAAATACTTAAAAATAATATTTTTAAAGTTAGAAAATGACCTTAAACTCACAAAAATAAATCTAAAAATCCTATTAAAATTGTTAATAAAATCCACTTATTTACCGAACCATTTCGTTATTATTTTAGGTTAGTTTATCCTTGTCGATCAAATCCCGAAACTCGTGCGCATTCAACATCATCAAAAGAACGCACCCAATGTGAGTGAATCTCTACCAATTCCCCGTTTTAATCACATTTTTGAGGTGTATCATGTGTCGCTTACTATTTATTACATTAAAACACTTGTGCATCCATCATATCCATGATCAAATGTGTATCCAAGATGTATCAATTGTTGTGTGGTTAATGTTTAGATTAAATTTATCATTTTCAGTACATACATCATCATAGGCTCGACTGCTTCCCCATTACCTATGAGCGGAACGTGGCGTTGCCAACATACGACCGGCTCCGTTTGATTGAGCCTTGATCTCACATACATCATCATAGGCTCGTCCGTTCCCCATTACCTATGAGCGGAACGTGACGTTGCCAACATGTACATTATCATTCATGTCATACACTCATTCAAGGTGGTTTGTGTTTGTTTGTTTATATACGTTTGCTCACATATGATTATTGCACAATTTTTCCATATTAAATATAACAAGAAATCAATAACAAATGTTTTTAACAAGGTTCACTCGCCAACTATTGTTGACCCAAAATCCTCCATTTTTACACATGATACAGGTGATCCAGTTGAAGCAAGAAACATATAGGACGGCCTAGAAGAATAAATCAGTTTAGGCTTTGGATTGTTTTACTTAGTTTCTTTTTCCTTGTAATTGTATGAACTTGTTTTGAATATTGAAGTTGTAATTCGAATTTAATAAATATGAAACATTTTAGTAAACATCATGAGCTTTGGTGATAACCCAATTATGCCCCGACTCTTATTCCGCTGCGGGTCGGGGTGTGACACCAGCTGGAGAGCACTGAAGGCTTAGAAAAGTGGCTATAAAAGTTACCTAAATAAAGGGAGTTTATGTTTTCCATAAGTCAGGGTTTATCCCTACAAATGTATTGTAATTGAAATTTGGGTTTTATCCCATTTTGCGTAATATAAAAGTTTGGTGTTTTGAAACTCTGATCAATTATTTCCTAACTATGATCCTGATGTTGTAATTCCGCTGCCAAATTAATAAACACCGGTACCACCAGCTCTGAGTCTCGCGGCTCCCGCTCCTAGGGTAGGGGTCGGGGGTTGCGACAGAAGGTGGTATCAGAGCCATGCCACTGGTTTAAGCCATTTAGGTGTTCTTTTACATACCTAAATTTTATCCTATTGTGTTAAGGAATATCTATAACTTCTATGATTATTTTGTGTTATTCTGACAAATTTTCTTAGTTTACAGTATGAGTGTACTTCCGACGCTTATCGTCACCTACCTCATTCTCCCATAGATGAAGGAACCTCCTAGTCAACCGCTGGATCCCCTAACGATTCCGAGGGAATCTTTGTTTTCAGAGCCAAAGCTGTAGAACCTTTTCCCCCTAAAAAGAGAGGTTGGTTTAGTCGAGGCCATGGAGAGAGGTGGAAAAGATTAAGACAAGCCCAACAGCAAGCCATAGCAGTTAGAAATACCCAGAACCCAGAAGCTAGGCCCTTGTGGGAAGAAGAGTTGGATAGACAATTAGCAAATTTTCATCTGTATGAAAATATAGGAGGAGAGCCTAATTTCAACCAAGCAGCAAATCCAGAACCACAAATACCTCCTTTATTCCCAACCAAACCATGAATCTAGACCAGAACCAAGGGAGCCAATTTCCAATCCCAGCCTTTGACCCCAACGAGGAACCTAGGATTCCAGCACCAAATCCTCTAAACCTATGGTGGGCCAACAACTGGGAAATACAACAATTATTGGAAAACCCATTCCCCTACGAAGAACCAGTTCCACCTTACCCTGAACCAGTGCCAGCCCCAGTGCTACCCATGGAGCATGTGGAAGAACTTCGCCAGCTTGGAGATGAACTGGTGGAGGAAGGAAACCGAATTCGCCAAATCGGAGAGAAGCTCGTCTGGAAGTATGATGAGAGGGAAATACAGTTTTAAGCAATCGCTACCTACTATATATGTATATATGTGTGTATTTTGTTACATAGTTAGAAAAAAAAACTAAAATAGATATAAACTATATATCACCTATATACATATATCGATGCATAGTTACTGATGTTTGAATTTCAGTTATGTTTGTAATAGACGCATATATATGAAAAGAGTAAAAGTCGCAATGCTCGACGATTTTGGTTCACTGTGTTGTGTGATATTTATTATTCTGTGATATTAATACTTGATAAATGTTTACGATTCAGATGTCAGACGAAATAAATCAGGAAATCTAGAATAACGATAATAACAAGAATCAAATGAATAAAAGGGGCTATCGAACACATAATAGCCTAAGGAATCATAGATGCTATGCCCTATATTATCGATACTATTAAAAAGGCAGAAAACGATAAGTCCAGAAACAGAAGTAAACGCGTATCCTCTGTACCAAATCATAGCATGAACGGAAATCATGAATTATTAATTCAAGCTCCTGTTCCAAAAAGAAGAAGAACCATCTCATATGGTTGTTCTTATAAAGAATTCTTATCATGTAAACCGATAGAATTCTCAGGCAGTGAAGGAGCTATTTCAGCCTTGCGCTGGATAGAAAAGACAGAAGCAGTTTTAAAAATAAGTAAGTGTGCCAATGAGGATAAAGTTATGTATGCTTCTAATCTTTTTAAAGATGCAGCTTTAGAATGGTGGAATACCATTCTTCAGTCTCGAGGAAGTGACAGGGTTTACAGTATGGAATTGAACAACTTTAAGGAAATAGTTGAAAGGAAATTCTGTCCTCCTAATGAAAAGGAACAGATTGCTAACAAGTTCCTAAATCATAGAATGACTGGGGTAAATTGCAAAGATTATACCACCACATTCTTTGAATATGCAAGGATTGTACCAACCCTGGCCTCACCAGAACCAGTATTAATCTCCCGTTACATTTGGGGATTAATCAGTGAAATCAAACATGTGGTTAAATCAGCCAGACCACAAACTAGTGAAGAAGCAGTAGAGCTAGCAAACACCTTGACAGATGAATTGGTACGTACGCAAGAAGAAAACCAGAAAAGAAACCTAGCTTAAAAGATTACTCAGGAACTATGTTATGGTAATTGCTATCGCGGAAAAGGGGCAAGTTCTTCGTCACCCCTATGTAAGTACTGCAAAAAGAAGCATTCTGGGAAATGCTCTACATACTGCAATTTCTGCAAATTCCCAGGGCATAAGGAAGAAAACTGCAGAAAGAAACCTAATAATAGGCTATGCTACAATTGTGGAGAAGCCAGTCATATTAAAACCAACTGCCCGAAACTAGCTCTAGCGGCAAACAACAAAGCAAGGACGAAGGAAGGACCCAAGAAGACTGCCAGAGCATTCGTGCTGACTGCCGAAGAAGCCAAGATGATTCCGGATGTGATTGCCGGTACGTTTTTAGTTAATGGTGTTTATGCAAAAGTATTATTTGACTCTGGTGCAAACCAAAGTTTCATAAATACTTCCTTCTACAATTTTCTTAATCAACCATTAACTAAACTTCACCAAGACTATTTGGTGGAGACGGCAGATGGATCCTCTATCAAAATAAGCGAAATCCTGCAGGGAGCTAAGATGGAACTTTTAAGTCAAAATTTTTCTGCTAACCTTTTTCCAATGGATCTAGCCGGATTCGATGTCGTGTTAGGAATGGATTGGTTGGTAGCCAATCAGGCACGAATATTATGTGATCAAAAGTCTGTAGAGGTAATTGCGCCATCTGCCGAAAGGATCACAATTAAGGGAGATAAGTCGACAAGATCGACAAAGTTCGTCTCCGTGATGAAAGCGGCAAGTTATACACGAAAAGGAGGAATGATGTAAATGATTTCCATAATCATCAACACTAAAGAAAAAGAATTAAAAGATATTCCTGTAATATCAAATTCCTCTGATGTCTTTCCAGAAGAGTTGCCTGGATTGCCGCCAGATCGAGAGGTTGAATTTAGAATTCACCTAATACCAGGAACAACACCGATTGCCAAAGCCCCCTATCGCCGAGCACCGACGAAAATGCAGGAACTGAAGAAACAGCTGGACGAATTACTAGAGAAGGGTTTCATACAACCTAGCTCATCACCATGGGGAACACCGGTGTTATTTGTTAAGAAGAAGGACGGATCAATGCGCATGTGCATTGACTACCGAGAATTAAATAAGGTTACAATTCATTACCGAGAATCGATGATCTGTTTGATCAACTCAAAGGAGCCGATTCTTTTCTAAGATCGACTTACACTCAGGATATCATCAACTGAAAGTACAGGAAGAGGACATTCCTAAAACTGCTTTCAGAACGAGGTACAGTCATTATGAATTTACTGTCATGCCATTTGGTTTAACCAATGCCCCAGCTGCATTTATGGACATGATGAACAGGATATATAAACCATAGTAGGATAAATTCATAATTGTCTTTATAGATGATATTCTAATTTACTCTAAGAGTAAGGAAGATCATGCAGAGCATTTGCATATCCTCCTGTCATTGCTAAGGAAGGAAAAGCTTTACGCTAAATTCTCGAAGTGTGAATTTTGGTTACAAGAAGTACAATTCCTTGGACATTTGGTTAACCATGAAGGAATTCATGTGGATCCCACAAAGATCGAGGCGATTACCAGATGGGAAGTCCCTAAGTCGCCTACGGAAGTAAGAAGTTTTCTTGGATTAGCAGGATATTATAGACGCTTTATTCAAGATTTTTCTAGAATAGCCATTCCATTAACCAAGCTAACTTGCAAATCAGTTAAGTTTGAATGGGGATCAAAGCAAGAAGAGACATTCAGGATTCTGAAACACAAGTTAACCAACGCACCAATACTCGCATTGCCAGAAGGAACTGAAGATTTTGTAATTTATTGTGACGCGTCTAAATTAGGATATGGATGTGTGCTAATGCAACGTCATAAGGTTATTGCTTATTCCTCTAGACAACTTAAGAAGCATGAAAAGAATTATACAACCCATGATCTAGAGTTAGGAGCAATAATTTTTGCCCTTAAAATTTGGAGACACTATCTTTACGGCAGTAGGTTTGTGATATTCACAGATCATAAGAGTCTAAGATATGTCTTTGGACAAAAGGAATTAAACATGAGACAGAGGCGATGGATGGAAATCCTTAGTGATATGATTGGATATTCAGTATCATGCAGGAAAAGCTAACGTCGTAGCAGACGTTTTAAGTCGGAAGTATCATGAGAACCCGAAAAGAGTACGCTCTCTTAGACTAAATCTTCAGATAGATTTAAATGAGCAAATTAAATAGACACAGGAAACAGCAATCAAGGACGATGCTGAAGGATTAAAAGGAATGATTAAAGAATTAGAGAAAGGAACAGATGGAATTTGGAGATTCCATAAAAACAAAATTTGGATTCCTATTCAAGGAGACATGCGAAATCGAATTTTAGAGGAAGCCCATAAGACTAAGTATACAATGCATCCTGGAAGTGATAATATGTATAAAGATTTAAGAAAGAATTTCTGGTGGATAGGTATGAAAAAGGATGTAGCAACCTACGTTGCTAAATGTCTAACATGTTCACAGGTTAAGGCTGAACATCAGAAACCTTTAGGACTGTTGCAACAATTGGAAATGCCAATTTGGAAATGGAAATTAATAACAATGGACTTTGTTACCAAACTATCCAGGACGTAAAAAGGCAATGATACAATCTGGGTGATTGTAGACAGGTTAACCAAATCGGCTCATTTCTTATCGATGAAAGAAACTTTCAGTATGGAACAGCTAGCTAAATTATATGTAAATGAAAAGGTTTCATTGCATGGAATTCCTTTGTCCATTGTGTCTGACAGGGACAACCGGTTTACTTCGCATTTTTGGACAAGTTTCCAAAAAGCAATGGGAACCAAATTAAAACTAAGTACAGCATATCATCCTCAAACAGACGGTCAAAGTGAAAAGACAATCCAAACAATGAAAGATATGCTTAGAGCATGTGTAATTGATTTTGGAGGAAATTGGGATGAACATTTACCTTTGATAGAGTTTTCCTACAACAACAGTTATCATACCAGCATCAATGCTGCACCTTTTGAAGCACTATACGGACGGAAATGTCGAACACCAGTGTGTTGGGCAGAAATTGAAAAAAAGCAATTATCAGGTCCTGAGATTGTACAAGAAACAACTGACAAAATTATCCAAGTCAAGGAAAGACTGAAAACAGCCCGAGATCGTCAAAAGAGTTATGCAAATAACAGACGCAAACCTTTTGGAATTTCAAGTTGGAGATAAAGTGTTATAAAAGTCTCACCATGGAAAGGAGTTGTAAGATTTGGTAAGAAAGGAAAACTAAGCCCAAGGTATGTTGGACCTTTTAAAATTATCAAACGAATAGGGCCCATAGCCTATCAACTACAATTGCCAGAGGAAATGGCAGGAATACATGATGTATTTCATGTAGGCAATCTCAAAAATGTCTAGCAGATGAATCATTGGTGATACCTCTTCAAGATATAGAGGTAATGAGAAGCTTAAGTTTGTTGAGAAACCCATTCAGATTGAAGATAGAAAGATCAAGAATCTCAAGCGCAAGAGATTAGTTCTTGTAAAAGTAAAATGGAATTCAAAAGGAGGACCAGAATATACATGGGAGCTAGAGTTAGAAATGCAGAGAAAGTATCCACACACCTATTCAAGTAAATCTCGAGGACGAGATTTAAATCAAGGTGGGGAGGATGTAACAACTCTCCAACACACCCCAAACCGAGCCGAAACGACAAACCGGATGTCACACCTCGACCCGCGGCGGAATAAGAGTCGGGGCATAATTGGGTTATCACCAAAGCTCATGATATTTACTAATATGTTTCATATATATTAAAGTCAAAATTACATTCTCAATAATCCAAACATGTCCATACAATACAAAGAAAATTAACCAACTAAACAATCCAAGCTCTAAACCAGTTTATTCTTCTAAGCCAATCCTATGTGTTTCTTGCTGCAGCTGGTTCACCTGTATCATGTGTAAAAATGGGGGTTTTTGGGTCAACATAAGTTGGCGAGTGAACCTTGTTAGATAAACATTTATTATTGATTTCTTGTTATTTTATCAAGGAAAAACTGTGCAATAATCATATGTGAGCAAATGTAAATAGTCAAACAATAGCAATAACAACCACAAACAATAACATACAATAACAAATGAACTTGCATGAATATATAACATGAATGAAACTGTATATGTTGGCAACGTTACGTTCACGCTCATAATGTAATGGGGAACGGACGGCCTATGATGAATGTCTGTGCGATCAAGGCTCAATCAAACGGAGCCGATCGTATGTTGGCAACGCCAGGTTCACGCTCATAATGTAATGGGGAACTGCTCAACGCTCATAATGTAATGGGGAGCGGCGGCCTATGAAATTGCATGTACTGAAAATAATAAATTAAATCTAAACAATAACCACACAACAGTTGAAACAAGCTGAATACACATTTGTTCATGATATGATGTATGCACAATGATTTAAATATAATAAATGGTAAGACACATGATATACCCCAAAAACGTGATTAAAACGGGGAATTTTGTAGAGATTCACTCACATTGGGTGCGTTCGGTTGGAGATGATGAGATGCGCACGAGTTGGAAGAATTGAACAACGAGGATTAACTAACCTAAATAATAACGGAAGATATAGTAAATGAGTGGATTTTATTAATAATTTTAATAGGATTTTTAGATATATTTTTGTGAGTTTAAGGCTATTTCCTATCTTTAAAAACATTATTTTTAAGTATTTTTAATTCATTTTTAAATTAAATTAAATAAATAAAAATATAAAAATATGTTGACTTTTGCATTGACCGTTGACCGTTTGACCATAAGCGTTGACTGTTTGACCGGTTTTATTGTGTGTATGTATGCGCCGGGCAGGACTCGAACCCGAGACCTCCCGTACGCGTGCACGCAGCTCTACCAACTGAGCTACGTGTCTAACCCGAAATAATTCTGTTTTAATTATATTTATATACTAATTCAGTTTATTCAAAATTCCTTTATTTTCAAAAAGTGTTTTAAATCATCGAACCGGTGCCGTCAACAGGTCTCGAACCCGGGACCTGTGATTTATCGTTACACACAGTCCACCGCTGGACTGTGTGTCTAACTTGGTTAATATACAGATTTTTATTAAACATCTAATTGCGAAAAGGATCCGGTTCAGTTCGAAAAATAAAACATTTTTATTACAGAGCATACGTGTGTCAAGGCTCGAACTCGCGGCGTATGATATGTATGTGCACACAGTCCACCGCTGGACTGTGTGTCTAACCCGAGATAATATCCAAATTATATTAAACTTATAATCAAACTAACTTCGTCTTCTTCGTTACCGAATTACAGCCTACGATTACTCTATTGTTTCTTGTTTAATTTGATTGACAAACATTCATAAGACTAAAGTGAAATGGCAGAGACGGTGTTGGAAGTAAACATACCGGAGGAATGATTTATCTCAGAATTCCGGCAAGGCGTCGGCTCTGTTTTTTATAAACTTCGACTGAGCGGACAAATTAACAGTTTTGATTAGTTAATTGTGGAATTGAAGTACCAAACAAGAGTTATCAGAAGGTTTGAATGCCTATACCGTTTTACAGCGGAAGTTAGGAATTTTTAGAAGTTTTCCGGCGAGAATGAATTATCCGATATCGACGTCTGAAATTGATTCCAATTGAAGGGTTTGAGTTAGCAACAACTTAACAACTGATAGACAATGAAAGAATTGAGAGACTTACTGATTTGGTGGAAAACATGGTTTTCCGGCGAAAGTCCGGCGAGTTCAATTAGCTTCTCCGGCGAACTGAAAGTTGTGCGAAAATGCAATTGAAGGTTTGCAGAATGTGTTTGAGTCGCGAGAGGGGACAATGATTGAAGTAATTCAGGAATTGCAGACTTTTTAGTTATTAAAACCGATCCCACATGAATTCAAGTCCATTCAAAGCTAAATTGATTGGAGGTGTCGGTGTATCGGTTAAACTCAGTAAACCGCGAACAATCAAACGTTTTTGGACGTTTGGTGACCGATTTCGGTTACAGTTAGCGTAGCCAGATCGCTTTATGATTGACCATAAAATTTAATTGTTTCCTAGAATTTACAGAAAACATCAAGTGGCGGAGTGGTTATATGTGTGTGTGATAAGTCTTTGAGCTTAAACCCGGCTGACCCGGGTTCGAGTCCCGGCAGCCTAATTTTCTTTTTAATTATTTTATTTTTACTTTTTATCAATTATAACTTTTATATTCTAGTTTGTTTATTAATTATGCATCATTAAAAATTAAAATGGACATAAATACGCAACGAAACATTTATAACTTGATATTCGATTACAAACGGAGCGGGTTTGGATAAACCCGTTTTTGACAAATGTTACACCGGACATGCAAAACGAGACTCGGCAGGCAAAACGAGGCGGGTCCACCTGGACACCCCAGGCGCCACGTGCCAGAGACCAGGGAGTCTCTCGCGACGCGTGGGGGAGGCCAGGTGACATCTGTCTCCGTTCGCGACAAGTGGCAAGCCTATACTCGTTACGAGGCTAACCTAGTCTAGCTAGGTGTCCCAGGCGCCACGCGAGAGGGGACCAGGAATCCCGCGCGACATGCGGGAGATGCCAAACTGGCCTATATAAGGCCCGTCCTGGGACTGAGAAATCTGCTCAAAATCGATCGAATTCTCTGATCGTATACTCCCTCAATCTCTGTTTCTGTCAAAACCCCCTCCCCCTAAACCACTAAACCTGCGAAGCGCTGCCCGCTGTAAGTATCTTAACCCCCGATCACTAATTCGTTACCCTACCCGAGTTAAAACCCATCAACGCATGTCAAGGCTCTGCCCGACTGAGAACGTTGTGGTTCTATCTTGTGTTGTACGGTTATCCTCCTCGATTGATTTAGGACCCACCGACGCATGTCAAGGCCCTGCCTGACTACGCACGCCGGGGTTCTGTCCCGAATGTATGGCTAAAAGTGACCTGGGTTAATTTACTAACGCATGTGCATTGTGTTTTTTAAATAGAAATTCCAAGAAGTAATCAAGAATTTTCATCAGGAACTCCATAGGAATACCTAAGTTTTCAAAGTGAGTACCTTCTCTTTTTGTAAACCTTTTTGTGGGTCAAAATATTTTAATTATGCTTAACAGTGATTGAGTATATGTATTCTACAATTACTGCCGGTATGTTGGGGTTTTGTATACGAAATTTGAACCCGTTACCGTTGGACAAATGGATTTTTGCCAATGGGTAACATGACCCACAAGTCAGGAGTGACAGTACTGATTGGGTAATGTTGTAGATATAAACATTGTAAATGCGGATGCTCTCAGTAACTGTAAAGCTATAAAACTTGTTTTGATTATACTGGGATGTATTCACCGGTATTTCTTGTTGATAAAATCTTTTTAAAACGCGTTTCAGGTAACTTAATGTGAAGCTAATAGAAGCCAACTGGAGAGCACTGAAGGCTTAGAAAAGTGGCTATAAAAGTTATCTAAATAAAGGGAGTTTATGTTTTCCATAAGTCAGGGTTTATCCCTACAAATGTATTGTAATTGAAACTTGGGTTTTATCCCATTTTGCGTAATATAAAAGTTTGGTGTTTTGAAACTCTGATCAATTATTTCCTAACTACGATCCTGATGTTGTAATTCCGCTGCCAAATTAATAAACACCGGTACCACCAGCTCTGTGTCTCGCGGCTCCCGCTCCCGGGGTAGGGGTTGGGGGTTGCGACAGTGGAGCAGCGGCGGCAGAGGTGCTGTTAGGGGCAGTTGCAGGTGGTGGTGGCCAAAGACTCATTGATGGCCGGATATGTATTTGGTTGTTGAATTGTTTTTTTGGCTTTGGGGTTTTTAGAGAGAGAGATTTCAGCAGAGAGAGAAAAGAGAGTTTATATATTTTTTATTTTTAAGTTTTGTACAAAATAGTCCCTGAGTAAAAGATCTGTATAAAATAGCCTCTGAGAATGTGAAACGACAAGAATGTCCTCATGTGCAATGCACATGATCAGATTTAACCAAAAAATCTAACTGAGTTTGGCCTAAAGGACATAACGTGCAAGATTTTGGAAGGTTATGACACCACCTGTGAACTTTTGGAAAAAATGAAAACGTCTGTAATTTGGTGTAAACATAAAGGACAAAACTTGTAATTTACTCTAATATTTTTATAACTACCGTATTTTATGTTGCTTTTAGAGTAGTTGTGCGCCTATCTATGTTTCATTTATCTCTTATGTTTTGGATGTGGCTTTGGATCTGGGAGTCTTACTAGAAGCAGCATCTTTATCCCTCTATCACCCTCATAAGACCCTATCAATAGCTTGACTATAGGTGAATTATGTTGGGTATGGTTGTTATTGTTGTTGTTGTTGTTGTTATAAAGTGATTTTTTTCTATAAACATATCATATGGTTGTTATTGTTGTTATAAAGTGATTATATTTTCTATTAACAAATCATGTGTAATCTCAATTAGTCTATTTGTAACCCAAATGAAATCATAATTAGATATTAGAGAGAAATGATCAAATACAAAGAATTCTTATAGTAAGAAAGGTAAGAATGAATATTCTAAGAATATTCTTCAATGCGAACACAAAAAATACATAAAAAACAAACACACAATTCTTTTTCAATATTCTATTAAAATAATCGCTACTTTATCGTAACTAAATTTTTTTGTTTTGTTTTTAGTGACGATAAAGTAGCGTTTTTTTTTAAAACAATACTAATTTTTTTATTTTTTTTTATTTTTTTTGGGGTTTAGTTTTTAGCATTTAGCTTGGGTTTGGGGGTAGGTTTTTGGGGGGTGTGGAGGGTAGGTTTTTGGGGGGTTTGGTTTTTAGTTTTTAGCATTTAGCTTGGGTTGGGGGAGGGGGTTAGGTTTTTGGTTTTTGCATGTATATGTTCTTTTTCTCTTATAAACAAAATTATGAGCATTTATCACTTTATAATTCCTTCTTACACTTCTTATTTTTTTACTTCTTTGTAGAATAATTCAATTCAGATATAAAAATATGGTACATGAGATAGATGTTGAAGAAGAATCAAAAAATTAATGTCACCCATCACGAAACGACGATGTGAAAAATAATATCTGAACGTGATTCAGTTGTGTAAAAAAAAGTTTTTACAACGGCGCGTAAAAGATGTTTATACAACGGCGCGTAAAAAAAGTTTGAACCCGCGCGTAAAAAAGTTTAAACCCATGCGTAAAAAAGTTTGAAACTGCGCGTAAAAGAAGTCTAAAACCGGCGCACAAAGAGAATTTTAAACCGGCATGTTAAAAAAGTTTAAACCGCGTGTAAAAAATTTTAAACCGGCGCGTAAAAAAAGTTTAAAACCGGCGCGTAAAAAGTTTAAAACCGCGCATAAAAAAAATTTGAACCCGCGCGTAAAAAAATTTGAACCCGCGAGTAAAAATGTTTAAAACCGACGTGCAAAAAAAGTTTGAACCCCTACGTAAAATTTTTTTATTACTGCATGATTCAAAAATAACATTAATTAAAGCACAATAATTACATCTTTAATTACCAATCATTAAAGAGTTTAGTAAAAATACCAATTTACCCTTATCCCACTAAAAACAAAATTTAATTAATTAATGCACAATGATTACAATTACTTTATTGTTTTTTAATCTCATCCATTAAAACACTTTTGATCAATGGCTTATATTGGTTCCTATGGTTCTCACAACTCAAGGTAGTTCTCATTTTACCCATCCCCTATATATATATATATATATATATATATATATAGGAGGGTTATCTTGAGAACATAGATTTTTGTGAGAACTCTAGGAACAATTTCCATCCATAGATCATCTTAATCAAGGGATAAGATTCAATGGGTTTTAAATGAGAAGTGGACCATTAAATAAGACTAAAAAGGGTAATATTGTAAAATTACATTCCATTACCCTTCACCTTCTCCCTCAAGAAATTGAATAGACGTCTTCCAAATCCACCATTTTCCACACGAAATAAACCTGCAAATCTGAAGTTATATAAGGGTTTTAATGAAGACAAGGATAAATGAACCACAATGGAACCAGTAGTGAACGTATAAAGGTCGCTGAGGTTTGATTTCTCAACTTTTTTATTGTTCTGTTTCATTAAAATTAGGGCTCGAATGATTTTTGTTGTCTGTTTCGCGATATAACATCATGTAACCTGACCTAAGGGAGCACTAATTTTAGTTCTGGTATACATGTTGCTTACACATTGACAACTTGATATTGCCATTAGTTTAGATTTTACAAAATGTGTGATTTTGAAATCCAATTGGTCACCGAGTTATAACTTGACCTAAGGAAGTTCAACAATTATTTATGTTTGGACTGTGATTCTGTTTATTAATGTTTCTTTGCGCTGGATTTACATCAGTCCAAAGTCCACCAGATGACACTGCTAACATCTAAAGCTCCTTGTGTATGTAGGCCTTAACCTTCTTAAACAATAGTGTACTTAAATGTGTGGATACCATATTAACTATTCTATATTAGCTCAAATGACATCAACATTCTTCATCTTGTTTTTTGTTTATGTTTGGGTGAATTTTAGCTTTTGAAATGTTGTGAAAGGCTATATAAGTTCCTAAGATAATTCAAATGGCGAAAGAGCTTTGAAACCAATATCTTGCTTTTCCTAGTGTTTTGATAGAAACTTAGATTTAAATTTGTGAAATTGAAGTTTAATGGATCATTGAGTTGTTGACTTTTCTACAGTAGTGCTAATACATGTATGCAACATTACATTTGAAATAGCAACATGTTATTTTATCATGATTGTAAATCACCTGTCTGGTATTACTAACTACTTGTCGAATGGACCAGTAAATGGATGGTAGACGGGTTTATATTTATCCAAGTTCTTTCTTTTTCTTGCATTTACATAGTCTTAAATCAGTGATGCTTATTGGTTCTATAAAATGGGCGGCATTGTGCGGCATTTAGGTCCCAAAGCTAAGACTTAAGCTTCATTTATGCAAGGAGATCGGTATTAGGAAAAAAAATTAAAACATTAATTTCTATTTATTTATGAAAGACAAATAATTTTAATGTTTTAACAAAATCATCAAGACATGAGAAATTACAAAGGAAAACAAAAACGATGAAGATAATGAGAGGAATCTAGTCATAGAAACTTCTTGGAAGGGGCCAAACATGAAGGTGTGTAGTAAAAATAAATTTATAACAAATATCCGTATGTTTATACACATGTGCAAATCATATATATGAAAGTTTAGACATATGTAAATCATAATAGTTTAAAAAATAAGCAAAGATATGAAGGTTTATACATGTATATCATAATATTAAAAAATAATAACAAGCATCGTTAAAAAGGTTTACACATGCGTAAATAATAGTAGATTAGAAAATAAAAGTATAACAAATCTACATATGTTTTTACACATGTGTAAATCATCTGTACGAAGGTTTACACATGTGTAGACCCTATGTATGAAGGTTTACACTATGTGTAAATCAAATTAGTAAAAAAAACATTAATGTGGAATTTTACACATGTTTAAATAATAATAATAGTTATAAGAATAGATATAAACGTTTACATATGTATAAATCATAATAGTAAAAAAAATAGTGTAGATACAGAGGTTTACACATACACAAATCATAATAGTTTTAAAAATTAGTTTGTAAAGTATCTCCATATATTTTTACACATGTGTAAATCATATGTATATGAAGGTTTACACATGTTTTTAATTTAAACACAGAGAAAGATGGTGATAGACATGGGATTTAAAAAAAAGTTTACACATGTTTAAATCAGTAACTTTATTTATTCAGAATATCAATAAAAACAAATTAATTAATGGTTTTGTACTTTTTATTATAACCAGGAACATTTCAGAAAAATTGGTACACTATTTGTTGGTTGGAAAAGGATAAGGAGAACTTTGAGATGTCAATTGTAGAAGCCAAGAAGATGTTGCGAAGATTGTAATTTCGAAAGTGTATATTCACCAAGAAGATATGGTCAAGAAAGCATTGGAGTTTGAGAGAGACCAAAATGATAAAAAAAAGTAGTAGATTTGTGGATTATCACTTATTCATGTGTTACCGTGGTTAGGATATATCAAGGATTACAACTTTTGTATATATGTTATAGTGGTTATCGTATGTCAAGGATTGTGACTTGTTGGGCAATTTAATGCTTTTGATCTTTGGATAATACAATTTTGGTTTAAACCCACTTATTGCTCAATATAATACTTTTGATTTTCGCTTAGTACTATCTTATTTTAATTCACAGTTTACACAAGTGTAATTCAGATGCAAGTGCGTAAAATAGAAACACACAAGTGACACTGAACAAATTTACACATGTGTAATACATATGCACATATGTAAAATAGAAACAAATATGTGATAGTGAACAGTTTACACATGTGTAATATAGCCGAGCATATGTATAATAGAAATAAGCAAGTAACAGTAAACAATTTACACATGTGTAATTCATAAGCAAATGTGTAAAACATATACAAATTACTCACAGTGAACAATCTACACATGTGTAAGACATATTACATAAGAATACATGACATTTACACATGTGTAGAACAGACAATTACTCAAGTAGTTAACCCGAACTCTTGATGATATGTTTTTACACATGTGTAATTCAACTGCAAATGTGTAAAATAGACACTTACACCTATGTGTCAGTGAAGAATTTATAAATGTGTAGGGCTTATTATATACACATACATGAACTTACACAAGTGTAAAAGAGACTTAGACAAACACTTAACCTAAACTATTGATAATATGTATAATTTGTGTAATTGAGGTGCAAAACAATATTTGAATATTACACATGTGTAAAACAAACCAAATCTGTAAACACAATAAATTTGATGAATCTATAAGCACACACATATCTAGTAGATCAATTACATGAACATTTTCACCATATTTTATCAAATTTTCCAAAACTAAACAAGTCCTTACAATCATATGCAATAGATAGAACTAAAAGTACTTGTAAACATAATGAACTCAACAATTCATTTTTTGGACAATTTCAAGCATCAAGAAAACCCCAATTACTACAAATTGAATAAAAATGTCTTCCCATCTTCCAATAAACACCTACAGTAGTACCATCTTCATCACTTATTCGGATTCATGATATTATTGATAGCATCACCGGAACTCGAAGCATTGTCCACTTTCAACATGATTCTGATTTGTGCTTAACCAATTGATATGCCAGATCCTTTTGAGTGAGTCCCCACATAGGATTTTAGATAAATCATGACTGAAATTCACAAAATTAGAAGCAATTAGAGAAAATTAAAAATTGAAATTGTAGCCAAATATGCAGGTTATCTAAAATCTATGAACAAGGAACTGAAATAAAGTTCAATCCTGCAGATTAAGGAATTGAAATCAAGTTTAAAACTTACATATTATCACTACCTATTAAGGAATTAAAATCAAGTTAAAAACTTACATATTGTCAACAAAATCAGATGAATCTTAATAGCAATCGAGGAACAGTTATGTGGGGGGATTGCAATAAGATGAAGATTGCCTAATGAAAGAAATCAATTGAAGATTACGTCGCTGGAGATGGGAAATCACGTGTCAAAGGAGTACCAGGGAGAGTGTCGTAGATGATTCCATATATTCAACAATTACTAATGTACCCTTTTAATATAAGTTAAAGGGAAAAGAATTGAATGGCTGATTTGTTCTCACAGTTTTCATAAAAGATGGGTGTTCTCATTTAAACCCTCCCCTATATATATATATATATATATATATATATAGGGAGGGTGTAAACGAGAACGTTAACTATCGCGAGAACCGTGAGAACGAATGAAAAAAAACACAAAATTTTGGTCCAAAACATTTCAAATTCAAAAGTTCTTTTTACACTTATCATTATTATTCGAATACAATGTTAAAAATTTAATTTGCACTTTTAAATTTACATGTTTCAGAAATAAAGATAATTTACACATTGTAAGTTTACCATTTACACATGTGTAACTTTGTTGTATTTACACATGTGTAAAAAATCTAATAAGAGTGGTTTTAAGATGAAAAATGAATTATTTGATTTTGTAAATCCTTTTTATGATGTTGTATTTTAATTACAATTGGATTTGTATTTAAAAAAAGAGTAAAATGCCCGAATAGTCCCTGTGTTTTGGTAAAATTTCACCTTTAGTTCCCAACTTTTCAAAATTACATGTATGCTCCTTATGTTTTGACAACATGTTACTCGGATAGTCCCTAATGTGGATAGATGTTAGCTTTTGGTGTTAAATGGATGTAAAATTACAATAATACCCTTATTGTTAAATATAAATTAAATTGTTAAGTTCCAATTGATCCACCTCATCACCCCATGTGGGACCCAGACTCAAGCACCATCATCTTCCAGATTTCAACCTCTTTCTCTTACCAGAAACAAATGTCGACCACCTAAATAGGGTTCCGGCAACCTGTTCGCCCATTTCCTCTGTTTCTTCCCCTGGAAGCCTTTCTTCCATTAGTGGAGGTACTAATTATTAATGTTGTTCTACAACTATTTAATTAATTACAATTGTTTATTATTCATCTTTTAATCAAACATAAAAACACATAAAACAGAGGCTAATTTCACATGAATGAAAGTTAATAAAGTAAAAGATTTGAGCTCATTAATATCAATGAGATTGATTCATATCTGACATCTATATAACCTTGGAAAGATCAGAACTTGCAGATATAGATTTAGGAATCATTTAACACATGAAAATTGAATTCGAAAGAAGGGATATCGGAATCATTGGAAGGACGGAGGCTGAATTGGTGCCAAATGGTGATGGCGACGGTGATACGACAGTGGTGGAGGATTATGGCGGCGGTGATGGTAGATGGTGGAATGTTAACGGTGGTTGGGGCACTAGTGGAGGATGATGGTGACGGTGATTGTGGAGGGTGGAATGTTGACGGCGGTTGGCGGCAATGTTAAATGGTGATGGTGGCGGTGGCGGTGATGCAAGACTAGCAACAAACCATAGAAGAAGATGAACAGGGGTGTGTAGGTTTTTTATATTTCAATATAATATTAAATATTAATTATATTTTCTTAAATTTTTAATTGTTTTATTCTAACTAGTAAGGGTAATTTTGTCAATTGATATCCACTTAACGTAACAAACTAACGGTCATCCACTCTAGGGACTATCCGAGTAACAACCGAGCAAACCACAAGGAGCACGAGTGTAATTTTTAAAAGTTAGGGACTAAAGGTGTTACTTTGACAAACCACAGGGACTATCCGTGCATTTTACTCTTAAAAAAATTGGTTTTGATTGGTTTTTTCATTCGTTTTCACAGTTCTCGCAATATTTAGCGTTCCCAAGATAACCCTCCCCTATATATATATATATGAGAGGGTTTAAATGAGAACGCTAAATATCGCGAGAACCGTGAGAACGAATGAAAAAACCACGAAAACTTGGTCAAAAACAATTGAAATTTAAGATTTCTTTTTACACTTATCATTATTATTCGAATACAATGTTAGAAATTTAATTTACACGTTTAAATTTACGTGAATTCGTAAATAAATTTTTTTACACATGTGTAAGTTTGTCATTTACACATGTGTAAATTTGTTATATTTACCCATGTGTAGAAAATCTAGTAAGAGTGATTTTGAGGGAAGAAATGAATTATTTGATGTTGTAAATTCTTATTTTTATGTAACGCCCCAAAACTCGAATGTTTATATTCGCCATATGTTCTTATATATGATACATCATGAATTAAATAACCAGGCTATTTAACCTAGTTAAGTGTATGGTGAAAACTATTAAAGGAGGAAATTTGTGCCAACTATGTTTTAGTGGCAAACACTAGGGACTAAAATGGGATAGGATGAAAGTTGAGGTATTATATGAAAAGTTCAACACACACAAACACACACTTCGTGTGTGTTCTGGAACGATCAGGAGCTCCAAGGGAGCCAAAATCATCAAATTGAAGGGTGAATTGAAGCTCAAATTCATGCATGAATATGAATTAATGATCACCTACGCGAGGGGATCATGAGGTATGTCTTAAAACTTAGATTGGTGATCTTGTATGAAGTGGGTTATGTCTAATCCACGAAATTGGTATGAAATTGAGTATGAATACGTGTTATAATCACCATATAGAACATGGATTATGTATGATTTGGATCAATTCGATGTTTTAAGGTGAAACCCATTTGTTATGGTAAGGATGATGATTTGGATTATCATCCATGTCCAATTCTTGTTTAATGTTGATATTATATGTTGTGTATGATGAATTCTTGTTAAATGAATTGAAAGAAATGTAGTGTTGATATGTTTGACGTCTATGTGTGAATGATACTTGTTGATTAGTAAGAAGATTTGATGAATCATGTCTGAGCTTGGAAGATTATGCATAAATTAGTGGTACATTGTGCTTAGAAAGTAGTACGCACACCAAGTGTTTGATGAAATGCCTATGTGATGGTTTTAGATGAAAATGTGTATAAGCGAGGGTTGGAAATGTCTAGAATATAACAATGAAATGATCAATGATAGAATAATATGAGATATGCGTTTTGGTTGACAATTTTAGGAGCATGAGAGCTTTAGTCTATGTTGTATTGGTTAGTTTATACATGTGCATGATGTCGCTAGGTGATCATGTGGTTGAATGTGTATTTAACGACATTGGCGTAGTCTACTATGATGATACTATATATGAGGATAAGTCGAAAGATCATATGATGAATTGTTGACTTCTGAAAGTCGACTACGCATAAGAAGCATGATTTTGCTTGTTGTCGTAAAGGTAGGATATAGGAAGTTGTATGGTACATGGTATATCAAGACACGTTATATGGAATGACATGATGAATTACATGAGTTTGAAAGGAGGTGAATTTGGTTACATGTCTTATGCTTGTTATAATTGACTAATGAAAGTCAAACATGAAATATGCAATTGATATGATCGTTAACATGTACAATTGTGTATGCTAATAAGAATGTGATTTTGATGACATGAAATTATAGGAATCATGTCGAGATGGACTCAAGCACGAAAGGCTAACGGGTCAAGAGGAGGCAAGGAAGCGGACACGAACACGGATGCATAAGGTAAGTGATTTCCGGAATCACTTCTTAGTATTTATTTTTAGCAAAGTTGTGTACTAAGCATGATAATTGAAATCTAATAAGGTTTGGTTATATAGAAGTGTAGATTTTCGCTAAGTAGACCAAACGGGTCAAAATGAGGATTTATTGCAATACGGAATGGTTGCATAAGTAATGATGACAGTATTATAATCGAGTAATGGGTATACCCAAGAGACAGGGACGCGGGTTAGTGGTCAAAAGACTCGATTGTGAGTATAATTAATTTGAAACAATTTCATGTATGGAAATTGCTCTAACAAAGTTCAATTATGTATGATTGATTGAAATGAATGAGTTTAACGCATACTGGATATCGGGTCCATAAACCATGTACAAAACTCCGGGAAATATAAAACTTCTATAGTTATAATGTTCATGCGAGTTTTGAGTATAACAAATGAGTTGTTTGATAAAAACATGAACGGGTCGAATAATTCGAAAATAAATATTATGCCGAAAATATACAAGTTAAGAATGCCTTAGTCCGGATGTTATATTTTGAGTCCATATGATGGAGGACCAAATTACGATCACGTAGGAAGAAACGTGAGGTTAAACGGGTAAATGGTTTAAAAGTTATGCGAGTTTTAGGGCGCACGAACGACGAAAACAACAGAGCAGAAAAATGGCAAAAGCAAGGGGTGTCAGCGACACCAGGGGGCGTCGGCGACGCCAACCCCTTTTGCTGCCGACGCCAAATGTTGTTGTCTACGCGGTTTTGGAGCTGGAAACTCGTTTTTTCACGTTTTTCGCACTTTTGTTTGATTCCAAGGCCCGTTTAGCTTCCCCAAAGGTACCCCAAGCCTACCTTAAAGTGTTTATGGGATTCGGGTAAGAACGGAGGCCTATCGGGCGTGTACGGATACGTGGTATGTACATTAGAATATGTAAATGTGGTTGATATGATTTGGCTAAGTCTTATAAGTAAGATTCGTATTATAAGCACACAATGTAGTGTAGTGTAGAAGCCATCGCTAAACGTGATTAGGTACGAATATATGTGTAGACAAGTATGTAAGGAAATTTACACATATGGTGTGTTTATGATTCTTTAATGGTTATGTAAGCATGTAATGTAAACGTAAGAGATTTAGTAGGGATGTGTGTATGTTCGTAGACGGTCTTTCATATAAGTAAGAGTTGGGTAGATGATCTTGTATATGTATTATTACATCATACGTTTCCAATGAATGAGACTCGTACGAAGAAATATATGGTGTTAATATGTAAAGATTTATGATGTTAACCGAATTGTTTTGAGAATGAAATGAAGTGCAGGTATATTATCGTATGCTCATCAAGGATAGACTTTGGAATGAAATGATCGAATTCAGAAGGATAATTAGATGGAATCTACAGGAGGATATTAAAATGCGATGTGATCCTTTAGTTATATAAGGATTGTACGGGAATGTGCGGACTTGCGATTATTAAATAACTGATATGTTTATGTATCAATTAAAATGAAAAATGTAATTATCGATAAAGACTTACCATATAAAGGACTTTTAATCGTGATGGAATGGTTTTAATAAAAGAAATTTTATGTCGCATATTTCCGCTGTGTCTTTTTTGGTCTAAATAATTTAGGGTCTTATATTTTAAGTTGTATTTTAATTACAATGATGTTTGTATTAAAAAAAATGGTTTTGATTGGTTTTCTCATTCGTTCTCACGGTTCTCGCAATATTTAGCGTTCTCAAGATAACCCTCCCCTATATATATATATGTGTATATATATATATGGGATGGGTAAAATGAGAACCACATTGAGTTGTGAGAACCGTAGGAACCAATATTAGCCATTGATCAAGTTGGTTTTGATGGATGAGATTAAAAGACCAATAAAGCAATGTAATGATTGTGTTTTTATTAATAACATTTTGGTTTTTTAGTGACAAAGGGGCATATTGGTCTTTTTACTATAGCTTTAATGATTAGTATGATTATTGATTTTGTTTTAATTAACACGATTATTTTCTTTTTAAATTTAAACATGCATTGTTGATTTTCTTTTAATTCTCATATAATTTTTTATTTTAATTCTCAGTTATTTTTTTTAAACATGAATAATTAATTTTATTTTAAACATCAATTTTAATTCTCAGTTAATTTTTTACGCGCGGTTTTTATTTTTTTCGCGCCTCTTTTTAAACTTGTTTTACGCACCGGTTTTAAACTTTTTTAACTGCGGTTTTAAACTTTTTTAACGCGTAGGTTTAATAACTTTTTTTGCGCGCCGGTTTTAAGTTTTTTTTTTACTCGCGGTCGGGCGGTTTTACATTTTTTTACGCGCCGGTATAAATTTTTTTTTTACGCTCGGTTTTAAACTTTTTTTACGCACGGTTTTAAACTTTTTTTACGCCTCGGTTTTAAACTTTTTTTACGTGCTGGTTTTAAACTTTTTTTGCGCGCCAGTTTGAACTTTTTTTACTCCTCGGTTTAAAAAAATTTTACGCGCGTTTTTAAACTTTTTTTACGCGCCGGTATAAGAGTTTTTTCACGCGCCTGTCACACCCCGACCCGCAGCGGAATAAAAGTCGGGGCATAATTGGGTTATCACCAAAGCTCATGATATTTACTAAGAAGCTTCATATTTATTGAATTCAAATTACAAACTTAAATATCCAAAAACAAAATTCATACAATTACATAGGAAAACGAAACTATATATTTATTCCAAAGCATTAACTTGTTTATTCTTCTAGGCCATCCTAAGTGTTTCCTGTCTCGACTGGATCACATGTATCATGTGTAAAACATGAGAGATTTTGGGTCAACAAAAGTTGGCGAGTGAACCTTGATAAAACATTTTAACTAATTTCTTGTTTTATTTATTAAAGAAAATTCGTGCATTAATCACATGTGAGCAAACATATATATGTAAACAATCACAAACCACTTTGGATGAATATATGACATGAATGATGATGTATTTGAGATTAAGGCTCAATCAAACGGAGCCGATCTAATGAGGCTCCTGATGCTCAACCCGTATCCCAAGGGGAACTGATGGGCCTAATGAAATGCGTGCACTGAAATGATAAATTTAATCTACATATAATTCACACAACAATCAATACACATTTGATCACGGAAATGATATATGCACAAGTGTTTAAATAAAATAAAAGAATAGTACGACACATGATACACCCCAAAACGTGATTAAAAAGGGGAATTTGTAAGAATTCACTCACAGTGGGTGCGTTCCTAGATGACGATGAATGCGCACGAATTTATGATTCAACCGACGAGGGAAAACTAACCTAAATAATAACGAAATGATTCGATAAATAAATAAATTTTATTTGAGATTAATATTTTTAATTAGTGCTCTTAATGAGATTTTTAGATTTATTTTGTGAGTTTAATGCAAATTTTTAACCTTAAAAATCTTTATTTTTAAGTATTTTTAAATAATTTTTCAATTTAATAAATAAAAAAATAAGAAAACAAAAATTAAAAATGGGTTGACCTTGTCAGGTCTGACCGGTCGGATAGCAGGTAATTCAGGCAGCGTGTGAGGTTCGAACCCGTGACCTCCCGTATACGTGCACGCAGCTCTACCAACTGAGCTACGTGTCTAACCCGAAATATTCTCTGATTTAATTATTCTTATATACTAGTTAAGTAATTTTCTAAAATTCATTTATTTAAAAAGGTTTTAGAAACTATTGAAATGGTGCACAACCGTGAGATCGAACCCGCGTCCTGTGTTATGTTTGCACCCAGCCCTACCAACTGGGCTGGGTGTCTACCCGGTGAATAAAGAATTTCAATTATATTTATACATTATATGTATTGTTTTATATTAAGGTTATAAAAATACTCGGTTTATATAGAGAATTCGGCATTATGTATGGGACTCGAACTCGGGATCTTCGCGTTTCAAATGCACACAGTCCACCACTGGACTGTGTGTCTAACCCGATTAAAATCCCTTCTTTAATTATATTTATAAACTCTTTGATACTTCATCTTCTTCCTTAAATCAAACCTAGAAACAAGATCCGACTGTTATCATTTTTAACAGTCTTGGGTTATCTGATTGGAATCTAAAACATACTATATACAAGATATAAAAAGGTTTAGAGGTTTATACCAACCGAAAACAAGATTCCAGTTTTTTTTCCGGCGGCAGATTCCGGTGACGAGCAAGGATTTCTGACAACGTGCTTTGAAAGAAAATTTCGAGAAAGAGAGAATGATTCTGAGCGAATTGATCTCTAGGAAAAGGTTGGATATTTATAGGGTGAACAACAGATTTCGGTTTCAGTTTCAAGACCAAAATTATGGTCAATGATTTCAAACTTTTAAAAGAAACGGTTTGTGGATCAACTGAGTTTTGAATTGTGGTTATAACTAATGTTAATCATCAGTTACACTCATTTGATTTCGGAGTCAACCGCCGAATTTGATGATTATTTTGAATCAATTTCGGCGGTTACAGACTTGGTATTGCAGGGAGAGTTACTGGTTTCTTTATAAGTGTTATATGTTATCTAAATTGGAACACAAAGTGTGTGTGGTCCAGTGGTGTGTTTGTTGTGGGTGCAAGCGGGAGACCCCGGGTTCGAGACCCAGCTTCCTCCATTTTTTTTGTTTTAATTTTTATTACATTGAATCTAAGTTACTCTATTAATTATTATTATTATTGTTTTTATTATTTTTGTCTTAATTATTCCTTGATTATAATTACATAATACAACTAAATAAATATGCGACGAACTTTGCATAAATATTAAATCTTTAAACGGAGCGGGTTTTGAAACCCGTTTTACGACGAATGTTACAGCGCCGGTTTAAAACTTTTTTTTACGTGCAAGTTTAAACTTTTTTACGCGCCGGTATAAAAAAAATTTTACGGGCCGGTTTTAAAACATAATTTACGCCAAATTTTTTTACGGTTTTAAATGTTTTTACAAAAAACTAGTGGGATTACCTGCGCTCCATGGCAGGTATTCGATTCGGTTCGTCACGGTGTCAGCCCGACTCTCGTATGTTTACAATACCGAAAAATTAAGCAAACTACGTATTCGTTTTTTAAGAAACTTAACAAACGTATTAAAAAAAGTTGCAATTTATTGTGTGGTGTAAAAAAATGAAAAGTAAAAGAAAAAAATATTTATTTATTTTGCTTTGCACCAAAACGAACCATATAAAACTAACATATATTTTTTACTGCACAATACACAATAATGACTAATTAAAAGTTGCAACTTAACAAAATTTTGCTCTGGAAAAAGAAAATCAAATTGACCAATTAGAAAGAAGCATCGACATAGCATATTAATATCATGTATAATAGATTTTTTTACAAAAAAAACAAAATTTTTTTACAAAAAAAAACATTTTTTTTAGATTTTAAGAGAGAGAGAGTAGATATGACATTTTGATAGATAGAAAAGTCTGATAAGACTTTAAAGAGAGAGAGAAGATATGACATTTTGAGTAAATTACCAAAATAACATTTATGATTTAAAATAATAGTGTATAGGTTGCATGATCTGATTGGTGGAGAGTGGTTCTCGCAACTGGGGATGGTTTTCATTTGAACCATCCTTGTACATACACACACACACTAGAAGGAAACCCATACGATAAGGCGGTGGCAACAATTTATAACGTGTTACTCGTTTTCTGTTAGTTTTTAAGTGAGACGACCAAATAGGAAGTATAGTTTAAGTAGGAAGGAATGGGGTTGTGTAATGTGGCAAAGTTGAAAATAAATGGGGAGAGTATTTTAATCAATCTCATCTTCTCCCTTTCTCTTTCCCCACATCTTCAAAACTCATCATTTTCAGAACGCATCATCTTTAACATTTTTCTTTACTTTCTATCTCAATAATCACTACATCATAGTGCGATTGTTCGTCATTAATCAATGATTCAACACTCAATCAAAGTCTTGTTCAACTTTTTTTTAAAGAAACTCAGTTTAATTTCATACAATTTCTCATTTTTTTTCATGTGATTTTGAAGCGAATAGCTTGATTCGATCGTTAATAAGTGTTTCAAGCATTCAAAATTCGTTAAACGTTGAAGAAATCCGAAAAAATCTGCTTCGATCTGTGTCAGAAATCTTTTGAATTGTGTTTTACGATCTGGGTTTCCGAATTAAGTCATTGCGTTTTACAAAAGAAGGAAAAAACAATTTTTTTAGTGTTTTTAGTCCATTGCGTTTTAGAAATAACATATTACTTTTCTGTTTTTATTCCATTGTGTTTTAGAATAAAAAAAACATTTTTTTGTGTTTTTAATCAATTGCGTTTTGAAATAACACATTTTTTTGTGTTTTTCGTCCTTTGCATTTTAAATTGTGTTTTAGAAAAAAAAAAAAGAAATTTTCTTTGTGTTTTTAGTCTATTGCGTTTTAGAAAGAAAAAAAAAAGACATTTCCTTATATTTTTAGTCAATTGCGTTTTAGAAACAACACATTTATATGTGTTTTTGTCTATTACGTTTTAGAAAGAAAAAAAAAGACATTTCTTTGTGTTTTGTCCATTGTGTTTTAGAAAAAAGACATGTGTTTGTGTTTTTAGACCATTGTGTTAAAAAAGATATTTGTGTTTTTAATCTATTGCGTTTTAGAATAAATACATTTTTGTGTGTTTTTAATCCATGGCGTTTTAGAATAAATACATATTTTTGTGTTTTTTTGTCAATTGCGTTTTAGAAAAAAAAAACATATTTTTGTGTTTTTCTTGTCCATTGTGTTTTACGCATCTAGGTTTTCGAGAAAAAAAATAAAAAATGTAGCGATAGTATACTTGTTTCCTAACTTTTCTACTCAAAAGTTATTCCTTTTATATCATGACCTAATTTATTAATCATCTCATCATATATTCATAATGTTTTTGTAGGATGTTATGCTATTTTCCATTTAAGATAGTTCCTTGGTGTCTTTTTTTCTAGGATGTTGTGTACATCATTTGCATAAATGATTCTTAGCAAATAACAATACAATTATATTTTAAGATATTAAAGGATTAACCATTTCAAATGACTATGACCAACAATACCTAATAGAAAACGAATAACGTCCTCATCAATCAGAATCACAAATTCAATTTTGGCCCTACGTGAGGGTTTTCCCTTGTTCAAAGATGTACGTATTCCGATATAGAGAATTTCACCTGTAGCCTATTTAAAGAATCCGTTAACTGTATAAAAAGAAGTCATTGCACAACGCCACAACCTATCTTGATTATAAGTATTGTTACGTTTGGTGCAATTAATTTATTCGGGTATCATATTCAGGTGTTACATTTGA
The DNA here is from genome assembly GCA_947069175.1 of Scalesia atractyloides. Classification (NCBI taxonomy): domain Eukaryota; kingdom Viridiplantae; phylum Streptophyta; class Magnoliopsida; order Asterales; family Asteraceae; genus Scalesia; species Scalesia atractyloides. The sequence continues at coordinate 92,330,836 of CAMTDV010000025.1, forward strand.
CCAAGTTGTCGTTAGTTCTTAGACAAAAATATATGGACCTATGAGAACCTGTATTTAATATTTTAATGGAAGGTAAAAGCTTTATTCTCTTAGTTACGATCTAGTGTGTTCTGATAAGTTGGTCTAGTGGGTAGTCACTTGATTTCTCTATGTGAGGTTCTAAGTTCAACTCCCACTAGCAATTCATTTAAAAGGACATTGGTGGTGGCAATGAAGTTTAGAACTAGGCCTCTCTAGAGGTCGCCAGTTCGAAACCGAGCTGAACCGGGTTTTACCGTAGTGGGCCTTCAGGCGGCGGGTTTTCCCCGGAACTGGTGGCTCGGATATGCATCCAACTCTGACTTATGGAGAAGAGGATGCATTTGCTCGATTAAGGGCATCCCACGATGCTTATTCGGTGATTTAGTTGGCTCTTAAAAAAGAAGTTATGATCTAGTGAAGTTCTGTATAAAGAAGAAAGATTTTGTTTGAGAGATATTATCTTCTATCTTAAACTTAAAAGTCGGTGGTATTTACTTCTTTGGTCCCTCTTCTTATTTCCCTCTCAACTACCACGTCTATTATTACTCCAGGTTCTTTGTTCCAGTTAACGTGTCTTGCTCTTATGTTAAGGGCTTTCTTTCTTCCAGCTTTTTATTTGTATTACAACAACCGGAATCCCAAAGCAAAAGAATCACAGAATTAAATTTCACAAGAAATCATCCAATTACACTAACCCTAGAACGAAATGGACAAATGGGTTTCACGAATTTCAAATCGTGTAGAGGGGTTTAACGTTGCAGCGATTTTGAGAGCCAGGAGCTTTAAATGGCATCAGTTGTATGTTTTCCATTATTCATCCATTTTCTATTTAAAATCCCATGAAACTGATTTTCTATTTGCATCAACCCAAATGGTTAATTGTCGATCCGATTCGACTTGAATAAGTGTATCAAACGGGTCAGCGACCCGGTATGTCTTTAGTCATCCATGCTATAATCGTTGCTGCAAACAACATGCTTATAACATGACATCTTTTGGTGGCAAAGTCGATGAGTCGGCTGGAACGGAATACATTCTGGCATCAGCAACAAAACTGGGAAAGCAATTGGCAAGGACATCAACTTTTGAATAAAAAGAATTTAAGAAAAACCATCTATAAGACTATTACTCTTATCTAAGCTATACAGAAATTAATAATTGTCAAAAAAAAAATTTGGGTCGCGACAAACTTACAAGCCTCCTTTTGGTTTTTGCGAACTTTTTGGTAATAATGTATTTGTTATGACTAAAAAGTTATACAATTAAATGATAATCTAATTATTTAAATGCCATTAAAAATACGTAACTAAGGTGATTTAGATGGATTTATGCATTTGAATGATAGTTAAATTATATGATAATCTAAAATTGGTAAAATTTGTGCATATATTATGTAGAAATAATTGTGTATAATGAAACATTTTTGCTTCGTTTTTGAAGGCATTGGTCGTTGGTACTCATGTACTTAAATGCATGCCAAATTTACATATGTTTGGCAAGAAAAGTCAAATCAGACTTCATTCATCCAAAATAGATACTAAAAGTAGAAGTCATTGGCACATCACCCATAATAGATACTAAAACTAGAATTCAGATTTTTTTTAAGATAAAGTTCGTTAACAAAACCGGCCGGCCTGGCATAAAAAAACGCAGAACCGAGCCACACCAACTACAATATATTCAAGGGGAATTTACATCAATCTTTCCAAACAATGTTACTATGTTTGGATCTACATTTTATCCATAAAAACCCAAAGTCCTAACATCCCCAAAAATCTGATCATTATCACCTCTATCGTTAGAAAAAATCTTCGCATTTCTAGTTTTTCATATGCACCAACATGTCACAATAATGAGCCCATGAACGATCTCTTTAGCCTTTTATCTCCGCCTCATCCTTTATGAAACTCAAGCAAATCCCCGAAGGAGAAAGCGAAAACAGGAGGAAGCTTGGCCCAAACGCTCACCCTATTCCACACCCGTAATGCAACCTCACATGCCGTAAAAATATGGTCCACAGATTCTTGAACCTCTCCAAAAGAGCCCACACATCCGTCTCTACACTGATCTTCTTCTCACCAAAGCTTGTCTTGTCGGAATCGATCAAGGTCCGCCCGCCAAACAAAAATATTACATTTATTAGACACCCAGGCACATCTTTTCAATACATAATTCTGCCCAAGGTTCAAATATGTGACACCCGGTTATTTTAAGCCTGTATTAACGTGACATGTGTTATGAATAAATAAAAGACAAAATTTTATTGAATTTGATGTTATTTGATGTGTTAATAAATTTAAAATTTATTAGGAATTATGTTGGTAATTTTAAGATAAACGCTTATCGCGTAACTGATAAAATGCGAAACGAACGTCGGTGACCGCCCGATTAATGTTAATATCCTAAAAATAGTCCGTTATGATTAAAATAATATATTTAATCATGTTCGTGAGGAAAAATAAATTAAAACGCTTAGAAACTTTATTTTTCGAGTTTAAGCGTGTACTATACACATCACAGCGTGCATACTGCCAAATACGGGCAACGCAGCCAGTCTAGGCAAATAAAATATTATTCAGTAATATTTTGGTGAGTTTATTTTTATAGAGCATTAAAAATAATTTAAAACGCGTTAAAACGAAATTAAAACGCACCGGGTATCCAGTTAAATACCAGTTTTTGGCCTACATATGTAATATATATGTATATATGCGTGTATGGTGTGAGTGTATGGGAGATGTGACAGCCATGGGGCTTCTCTCTCTCCTCTCTCTTCCAAGTGTTGGCCTTGGAGATCACAGAATGATTATGTCTTTACAAAATCACCTAAAATCTTCCATAATCTCACATTTTAAAAATCAACTTTACAATTCTCACTCTCTCTCTCTCTTAAAAACTCGGCCGAACACATCCATATTCATCTCCATTTTTGAATTTCAGACTTCATCTTGAAGATTAAAGGCCATTCCAAGTTAGTTCCAAGCACTTTTGAAGATCTAAAGGCGATTACAAGGTGTTCAAGCAAGAACCAAGCTCCATATCATCATTTTTATAAAAAAAACCCATCAAAACTCTTGAAGGTATAACCTTACTTTAAAAATTCATGTTCTTGATTCTTGATGATATTAATGATAGTGGAATGTTTCTCAAACTCTTAGATGATTCACAAACCTGAAAGTAAAAAGAAATGAGTTCTTGAAAAAAAATAAAAATGGAGACTAGTGTGTGTATATATGTGTCGAAAATATGTATGTATGTAAGTTAGAGATTTTGAGTTTTGATTTTTGATGGATTCTTGTTGACATGATTCTTGAAAGGTTCATGCATGTAAGATTAAAAGTGATTTACATGTTGTGAATAAAGTGGTTTGAAGAAAAGTTCATGTTTGGGTGTATATGTATATGTGTAGCTGTATGTATATGTATATATGTGTTAGAGATAAAGTTTTGATTTTAGAATGTTCTTGATTGATATGGATTTGAAAAGGTGAATGCATGCATAATCAAAAAGTTGTCATGTGAAAGTCTTGTGATTTGAGAAGAATACATGAAAAGTAGATTTTTGGAAACATATATATATATATATACACATATGTCGTGTATATATATGCATGCATGTGGGTTTTGTCATATGATCATAAATAAGAAGTATATCTTGCATTTATGTAAACATGATTGGATGATGATGTGATGAATATGTTTGGAAATATATGAACATGAATTAAATGTATATGTAGATGTATTTAAGTTCATCCAAAATGATAAAGATATGATATGTGTGCATTAGATGCTTGTACATAAGCATGCATGGTGGTTAAATGATCATAAGTTGATGAACATGAAATGATATGATGAAAGTGAGTTAAATCAGATTATAAACACTAAAAATGATGTTGTTTAGTGTGTTATAATGGCATGCAACTTTGTCTTATGTTTACTAGCTTAACATGTTGTACATAAGGCTTAAAAAGTTGTAAAATGGATGAAATGATGTGATTTATGTGTCTTATGTAAGACCTGCACTATCAAGGGTATAACCATCATTTTATTTAGTAAATAACATGCATTATGTTAAAATATCAAGTCGTTTCAATTTGGTATGCTTACGGTTAAGTTGGTACAAAACTATGCGTTAAAAACGGTAAAAATCGCCTGTTAAGATATTTTTGTAAAACTGTTTTAGATCAGTAAATAAACTGATATTTTTATATAAATATAAGTATATTAACTTATATTAAGTATCCATGGTGTTTGGTTAGTCATACGTGACTTCCGACGCCCGAAAACGATACCGAAAACCCAAAATACGCATATTTCAATGTACACGAACGTGATTGTTCAAGAGTGAACTTTTTGTGTATTATGGTGTGATATGAGAATATGAGAATATGTGATAGGATATTCTAAGTGATGACATGATATTAGGAGTTTAGACTATGCATGTACACTTAGGCGGATAAATCGGTAATATCGGTAAATAGCGCGTTATATGTGTAACTTGTTTGTCGAGCATGAGAATAATACATAGATTAACTTGATAAGTTATTTCATGTATGAGTGTTTAAAAAATTATAAAATATATAAGTTAACAAAATACGTGTATTACGATATTTGTTTATATGTTCACGTTTATGTATATATATTACGACTCTCAAATCGTATATATATTGCTTATAAACAGGCGTGATGACGGATATAACATATTGAGGGTCACCACTAAAATCGTTCAAGTTGCGAAAATCCTAATATATATGAACACACATATATATACAGGGTGGGGTTCGGGTACAAAGTCCATTTTTCCTACAAAGTGTACAAATTCGTAAAATATTACAATTTCATCCATAAAACACACCCAAAACCCACAAATAACAAAGTGAAGATCACTAAAACACAACATCCGAACCCTATCAGTCTATAAAAACATCAAACATAGCATCGTAGAACTATGCATATAAAACACAATATGATAATTAACATAAAACACACTAATGTTAGTCATTCGATAATCAAAGCCTTCTAATACAAAACACAACACAACACAAAACCCACATGTATGACGTTTTAGTAATCTTCACTTTGTTATTTGTGGGTTTTGAGTGTGTTTTATGGTTGACATCATGGTGTTTTATGACTTTTTACACTTTGTAGGAAAAATGGACTTTGTAGCGAACTCCCACCCTATATATACATACGCCAACATAATAAAAAATAAAGACTTTTCGATAAAATCTCAAAGTTATATGAAAATTCAAAGTATTTGAGAAACTTAGGGATTTTATAGAATATTGATTGTTAACTCGTTCCTATAATTATTAGGACGTGTAGAATCAATTTGTGAGAATTTGCGCAAATTTAATTACGCATCCAAAGGTGAGTGTCACTAAACCCCTCTTTTTACTGTTTTATAACTGTTTTGGGGGAAGAACACACCTTAAAAGGATAAGTATACGTTTTTTTATAAAATATGCCTTTGATTAAACTATGAATATATTTTCGTGGAAAAAATATAGTTTTGATACAAATATGTTTCAAGGAGAAACGATTTTATATAAATATATGTTTTGGGGAGAGCAGGATTGATTAATGATATATGAGTTTCGGGGATGAAACGGGGAATATTGAGGTGTTTTGGGGATAAAACGACCGTGTAGATTTAAAAATGCTTCAATCTAAAGTTGGGATGAATTTGCTCGGTCTCAAGAGAGTAAGTATCGGTATTGGCTTACGTTTCGGTGGGGATGCGAAAAATTTGTACAACACAGTATTAAATTTATCATTTTAGCAGGATATATATATTGTACGTGAGGCATGCATTATATAAGAGACCCAGTGCGGGCTCTTGCGCAAGTTTTGTCGTTTAATCATTAATATCATATGCGTGGAATTGTTGATAGATCTATCGGGTTGACCACCCCGTCGTGACCGTTAGCTCCGGGTCAAGTCAAGCGACGAATTTATATTTTGTATTGTCTAGCTTTGATTATACCTTCATAGTAAATATATAGCTCGTAACGTCTTGAAAACTTACGAATCTGAACATTTGACGCTAGAAATTTAATACACATAAACCTTGGGAAGACGTCAGGATTATGTAAGGCTTTCATAAAGGAAAATGCTTGCGATGAACATTTGACGCTAGAAATTTAATACGCATAAACCTTGGGAAGACGTCAGGATTATGTAAGGCTTACATAAAGGAAAAATACTTGCGATGACTGACCCTCGGCAATTTAAAGGAAGTTAAATAGACTTTCTAAAATTTGTATGGATGTTTTATTTATAAACACATAATATGAAAGTTTTCCTTGGATCAAATTAATTATAATTTGAAATATGCGTGAGCTCACTCTTCTTTGTGTTGACACTTGGTTTTAACGTGTTCTTCAGGTACATAAGTTTGGCTTCGGGAATCTTTGGCGTATTTTATGGTTGTAATGCTTGTTTAAAATTTACAATCTTTTGGACAACTTTTAAAACTTTTATAGGACCATGTTTGTACGAAGATCCATAAGGATCAAGACAACTTAATTATATTATGGTTGTGTTTTAAACGTTAAACGTTAAAAATTATGTTTTAATTAAGTTATATCTCCAAAACCGAAGATGCATCGTCCACTAAGATATTTACGGGCACCAACTTCCGTCACCATTACGTTTGTATTTCGCTGCGACATTTTTGGGGTGTTACAGAATCCTCCAAAGCCAGCCTCTTAAACGACGCCGTAGAGTACCTGCATGATCTATCGGCCGTCCACTTCCATCTATCCTTTCCGGCCGAGAAACTGAGATTAACCAACAAACTTAAGCAGTCGTCTAATTCAGCAACTTCCTCCAGAGACGACGGAGGCCTATACCAGTTCCAAACCCAAACCTCAGCCGCTCCCTCCGAAGAAAAACGGTCCCTTATGTAACAATCTTTTATAATTTCCAGCGCGAAGAGACTAGGCCACTTGAACATCAGCGTCAAATCACCAAACCATGATCAATCCAGAACCGAATACTCTTGCCATTACAAAGCACCCCTTTGATAAAACTGTGAATTCTCTTACCATTTAACATCTCTTTAGCCTTTGTTCTCATGATATTAGTCCACACACCTGTATTAGAAGGGTTGTGAGGTAACGCCACCCGCCTCCTTCTCCTACCATGGTAAGCCGACACCACTCTACTCCATAAACTCTCTTCTTCCTCCTTGAATCTCCAAACCCATTTGGGCAGAAGAGCTTCATTTACCGTTTTAAGTTTACAAATACCTAAACACACCTAACTTTTTCAGGAGCTTGACTTTGTCCCAAGCAACCCAATGCACCCTCTTAATTTCCACCGACCCACCCCATAGGAACCTCCTCATAAGAGATGCTAACTTATCAATCACTTTGACCAGAGCTTTAAAAATAGAGAAATAATAAATAGGGAGGCTTTCTAACACCGCTTTGATTAAAATGACCTGATCACCAATAGAAAGAGACTTCGCTTTCCAAGATGCAAGACAGCTTTGGAAAATCTCCAAAATAGGAGCCTAATTATTCACCCGGTTCATATTAGCTCCCAACGGAATACCCAAGTATTTAAACGGGGTGTCCCCTTTTTTTACATCCAATAACTTTCGCCATGTCACAAACCATATTATCCTCAACTCCAATACCAAACAAGTTTGATTTATAAGTTATTTTTCAGCCCCGAACACACATAGAAAACTCTAAGAATTCTAGCCACCACACTAATATTATCACATGACCATTCCCCCACAATCATAGCGTCGTCCGCATAAAGGAGATGCGAGACCACCGACCCTCCGTTAGGCATATTAATACCTTTCATCCTCCCCATACCACAAGCTTTAGAAACTAAACAGGAGAAAGCTTCCATGACTATAAGAAAAAAGAAAGGCGAAAGTGGGTCGCCTTGACACAAACCTTTTTGGCATTGAAACTCGAATGTCGGAGAACCATTAACCAGGATCGAAGATCTAGCAGAAACGAGCACCCCTTTCACCCATTTGCACCATATAGGCGAAAAAACCATTTGAGCATTATCTCTAAAAGGAACCCCCAATTGACATTATCGTATGCCTTTTCAAAATCAATTTTAAAGATGAACGCTTTCCTATCCATCTTCTTAAGCCAAGACCAAACCTCGCTGAGGATCAGAGGGCTATCGAGAATGTACCTATCTTTTAAGAACGCCGTTTGAGACTCCGACACTACCTTCCCGGCAACCTTCTTTAATCGATTCGCTAAAATCTTGGAAATGACTTTACTAATCACCCCAATAAGATTTATAGGTCGGTAATCCTTCAAACCTATCGGGTCTTTAACTTTGGGAATAATCGTTATGAAAGACGTGCTACACCCCCTATTAATAGAGCCTCTCCAATCTCGTTAGAGTTGCCTCTCTCCAGCAAGTTAGTGACACAGAATTTTGTCACTCCTTGCAGGTTCTCCCCTATATTAAGAGTTATTTGTTGATATAACTTGATACAGAAAAAAGCAGGCAGCCAGAGAAGCTTCCATCAAATCGAAATTAGTTCAACAATCCACCAGTAAAATTCATTTTTAAAAGTAGAAGTCAGATGACTTAAAGGTACATTACATTACAAAACAAAAAGAAGTATCATATTTTAAACTTTTGAGGTAAAATGAAGGTACCCTTTAGCATTTGTCGAAAAAGAAACATTCTAAAAACATGTTCCAAATTATTTATAAGCTTTCTTCTTATTTATCCACTGTTTATTCTATATAAACAATTTGCGTAGGATGTTAGGAACACTACCCAGACGTATCATCCCCGGTCACATACGTGTCAATCACCTAACGTCGTCGGTATTTACGCCATCGACACCGCTCATCCACGTAATTCCACCGCTCACCAGCACTCTGCCTCAAACCCCACTCCTCCACTTAATACCACGCTCACCAGCGCTCTGCCTCAAACCCCACTCCTCCACTTAATACCACCGCTCACAAACGATGATGTAAGTTTATGGTGTACTCACAGATTCCCGAAGATAACCTACCAGCATCTATCTTGTATTTTAACTCGTACATGTCAGACCCACATCACTCAACCCTTCGGCTCGAAGATGGGGGCAAATCTTTAAGCTGTTTGCATTCACGAACTCCATTGGCAAGGGTAAATCTGTAATAGCCTCTTCTCTATCTAGCAAGACCACACGAAATTCATTCAAGCTTTTTAAGTGCATGCCCATAGATTCAAGAGCTGAATTTGTGATACCGGATACGAATATAGCTGTGTATTGCAAGTCCAGACAGATTGTGATATCATGGTTACACGTATTTCTCCATTCAGTGGTAAGGTTTGCGTTGTGAACTGCAGGCCAGGGTCCTGTAAACTTTGTGTGTCTGCATACCGTGAAGCCAAGTTTAATTCCAAGAGCGGAGAAATACAATGAAGACAGCGAGCATCATGTTGAGCGCTCAAACACAAGACCCCTGCTCGAGGAGTGGACAGCTTCTGGTCAGCTAAAATGTAGCATTATTCTGATGATTGCAGGAATAGATTGTGACTAAACAATAAATACATTAGTTTTAGCAAACAATTAGGCAACATATGGGCACATACAAGCTTTGGAACCTCAAAAACTATACTCTACCTAGGCATCAAACTGTATATCATGGTTAGAACAGAATGCTAAAAAACATATTTCATAAACCTTGCAATTGACAAGCAGATTCAAACAAATCTAGATTAAAACTATTGAGTCTTACATAAACAACTAATATTATGAAACCCTAAGAGCTGGTAAACTTGGTGACGGCCTTTGTGCCTTCAGAAACGGCGTGTTTGGCCAATTCACCGGGAAGAACAAGGCGCACGGCAGTCTGGATCTCCCGTGAGGTGATGGTGGGCTTCTTGTTGTAGCGTGCGAGTCTGGAACTCTCCTGAGCGAGTTTCTCGAAGATATCGTTGATGAAACTGTTCATGATTCCCATGGCCTTGCTGAGACTCCGATGTCAGGATGAACCTGCTTCAACACCTTGAAGATGTAGATCTTGTATGTCTCCACGCTCTTCTTCGTTCTCTTCTTCTTCTTATCTGCAGAGGCGGCTCCGGCTTCTTTCGGCAGCTTTTTTCCGGCCTTTGGCTTCTTCTCCGCCGGTGCTTTGTCTTCCGCTGGCTTCTTCTCGGCGGGCTTCTTCTCGGCCTTTGGTGCCATTGATGTTCTTGAGGGGAATTGAAATTCTAGGGTTTGTAATTTGGAGGAATTTGATTGATTGTGTGTGATTTAGAGAGGTTACGGGTGTTGGTTATATATGAGAGGTGAATGGGTTTTAATTGGAGGGTTGGGTTGGAACGCGGATCGATGACGTGGCATGAGAATGGACGGTTGTTATTGTTCAGATGGTTGGGTTATTACGCGGATCGGTGACGTATTTTCCTTTTGAAAATCATCTCACAACCATTTTATTTTAGTTAAAAATAAAAAAAATCACGTAAATAGAGTTTGAAGGTTGTTTTTTTTTTTTTCACTTTTGATCTTTATAAATGATCTAATAGTGTCTGGAAATCCAAAAAATTGTTTACAAACAAATCAGTTTGAGTATATATACAAATAACTAAATGTACTACAAAACACAAAACCTTAAAAGGATAAAATTGGTGACACCCACCACAAATGTACTAGTGTCACAGCCCGTCAAGGCGCAAACTATAGTTGACTTCGTGCTTGAATACATGAAATTCTCAATTTTGCCAACATACACACGCAAGACGCTTTTAATCCTTGATTGCGTATCGCTACCAACAAAATAATCAGTGACTCATAAGGATAATAAAGTGGTTTCATTAAGGGCTTTTCTGTCATTTTATTGCCTGATCTCTTATAAGTGTGTCGCAAGAAACATCACCTCTCTTACAAGTGTGTCGCAAGAAACATCACCTACATACATCACGCATCGCTAGCTGATAATAACTTCAGAATTTTCAATTCATGCGCCTACACTTCTTTGTTCTCTCCTAGTTGCTCGTTTCACTCGTTTTGGCTTCTTTATCACACCGGGACACGCCAAAACACAAACTAATAAAATACAAGCCTAAAATAACCAAAAGCAACTAAAGATATATCAAATTAATATACAAAATACATAGGAGAAATGGTGTGTTTTGCATCACATCACAAACCGTATCGTATCATACATTGTACATAACCAACTAACCATTCAAAACATATGGTAAGGGCACCTGAATTCTTAGGACCGCCTCTGTTTATATACTAACTCATTCCTGTACATTTTTTTTGGCTGACTGCAACGTGCAAATTGAAGGTCATCTATTATTTAAGGTTGGATTACATAGCAATATTAGTTGCCACATACGATGTTTAAAAAATCGCTATATTATCTATTTAGGTTGTTTCTTATAATTATCAATGCCCTTGTTTTAGTGAAGGAAAGGACCAGCATTTATCCTTTGATGCACCTAGAGAATGGTCAATTTGGGAACCCATCTACAGTTTTACAAATCCGTGTTTTCCTACGATGTAATTTTACAGTACAGAAGGAGGCAACATAAGTATATGTGGATGTTGCATGTACAAATTTATAGCTAAATTATTGATCATAAAAAGGATTTAATATGAGCAATAATGATCATAGTTGTTAATAGCGAATAGCGACAAGGGACCTATATGCTACATAGCGAATAACGACAAATAGCAACCACTATTTTATAGATAGCGATACACTAGAAAAAGAATTTTGAAAATTTTATATGTGTATTATATCAAAATACCTTGGTCTATATGCTATTTTACATGTATATTTAATAAAAACCTATAAATCCAGCTATTTTATAGCTATATCTAATTGCTATTTACAAAAAAAAAAAAAAAAAAACCTAACTGTCGCTACTATAGCCGCTATTGACAACTATGATAATGATAACGACCATTTATATATACTTATCCATTTCCGGTAAAAAAAAGATGATTTGATACAAGCAATAACATTCAAGGGATTCAAAGACCATGTGATCTCACATAAGATGTGTCCCCTAGTATAACTTTGGCTTGGGTTGGCCAGGCGCATTGGCTAACAGGTTTAGGTCAGAAGGTTCACATAACTTGCTAGAATTAGTTGGGTCGGAAACCACTAGCACATTTTGTCTTTTCTATTTCAGTCTTTTACGTAATCAATGTTTTAAATGCAACTCTAAAGAAACTATATTTCCTCCTAAAAATCTTCCTATCTACCCTCCTAATGCCACATGTTGATCATACAAATCACGGTGTGGTAGTTGGCCCTTTTGTAAACATATACTATAGATGATTGCCATTTGTCATCAGGAAGAATTTTTTAAAGGGTATGTATAACACTTCGCCTCTAAATTTATATGGATACAATTAAAGCATTATATTAAGTTTATGCAAATGTAATAATATGAGAATCACCTGAAAAATACTGCATTTGCTATCATCTGCACTAACGCTACCTGCTACGCCTCATTTTTCCATCCTCCAATTGTGAATATTCTTCATATACACCTGTTTAGATGCATTTTGTCAATTCCTCTTCAGAAAATGTTGTGCTGACGTCTGACGATACCCATTTTCTCTTTAAGCACGAGTAGCTCCTAAGGAAAAAACAGAGTACAATTACAGATTAACTCTTCTAATTTGGATTTTGGATGAATAGATTAGGTGCATGCCCTTGTCACCAAATGTACCATTATTCTAACTAATAGCAGGTGATGATTTACATAAAAGCGGTAGGACATATTATCATACTCATTTATTTTAAAAAACGATTTACGAGGTTTAATACATTGAGAATACACTTTGGGCGACTTTGAGCACCATAACATGTTTTTCACTTTAAGTTTACCCATTTAACTACTTAGAGATAGCATTTGATCCATATCGGTTCATTTACCCATAAACTGGTCGGAACTGTGACCTATAATTTATAAAGACCATAGACATATTACCTCGTATGTTAACTCTTCATCGTGTTCGAACCTATTAAGTGCCAGTAGAACTTGATCCCTTGTGAATTTTAAAACAAAAAACACAGAGAACTTACATCCGCAACTCAAATAAGAAAATAAACTCAGATGATTGCTCATGAGATTCAGCAAATGATCTTGGAGCCTGTAAAAGCATAAATAGTTAATAATGCTTGTTGTGTAATACAATAAACCGTTTAAGAACTTACAGTGTTAGAATCGATCAAATTTATCAGATATTGAACCAGTTGAAGATGAATTTAACATTTTCCAAGCACTCGAAGTTTCTGATTATCTTTTTTACCGCAATCCCTTTTACTGCAACTGACAATCTAATTATGAATTGTTATTTAATATCATACAATCACGTTCCAAACAACCCCTCGGTAGATTTTACTTACAGCCTTGCAGGGAATGCTCTTCAAGGTAACACAACCAATTTTCAAAAGTTAAGTGTACATAAGTAAGGCTACACCTTACAAAGAAATATCTCGTAAGTTATTGGTCCATTGGATACTAAAAAATGCTTAACGAACCATGAAAACAAGCAATAAAAATAGCAATGACTTATCCTAACCACAATGTTTGAACCATCAATAAATGGTTCATTCGGGAAATAAAAATAGCAATGACTCATGGAAAATAAGCTTTTATGTTGGAGATTAACAACCAATTTACTACTCATTTCAATAACAATTCAGGCGGTGAATCTGAGATCAGTCACAGTCATATCTATTAAACCAAATTGTAAGAAACAGAAACAAATTATATATCACTGGTAGAACAAATATCATAGCAAACATATTTCATAAACTTTGCAATGGACAAACAGAATCAATCAACTCTAGATTAAAACATCAGGTCATAAAACACCTAACATTTTCAAATTCTAAGAGCTGGTGAATTTTGTGACGGCCTTTGTGCCTTCAGAAACGGCGTGTTTGGCCAATTCACCGGGGAGAACAAGCCTCACAGCCGTCTGGATCTCGCGTGAGGTGATGGTGGGCTTCTTGTTGTACCTTGCAAGCCTGGAGCTCTCCTGAGCGAGTTTCTCGAAGATATCGTTGATGAAACTGTTCATGATCCCCATGGCCTTGCTGGAGATTCCGATGTCCGGATGAACCTGCTTCAAGACCTTGAAGATGTAGATCTTGTATGTCTCCACGCTCTTCTTCGTTCTCTTCTTCTTCTTATCGGCGGCTGCAGATCCGGCTTCTTTCGGCAGTTTCTTTCCGGCCTTTGGCTTCTTCTCAGCCGGTGCTTTGTCTTCTGCCGGCTTCTTCTCGGCGGGCTTCTTCTCTGCCTTTGGTGCCATTGATTTTGAGGGAAATTGAAATTCTAGGGTTTGAAATTTGGGGATTTTTGATCGATTGTGTGATTGAAAGAGGTTAGGGGTGTCGGTTATATATGAGAGGTGAATGTGTTTCTATTGGATGATTGGGTTGTTACCCGGATCGATGACGTGGCGTGAGGATGTTGTTATTCGGATTCATTGTGAAGCGTAGATTGCAGTGTTCTCATCTCCCATTGACCAAGAGATGGAAATCATACTATTCTACTAAAATCATTTCACATACATAGTGTTGGTAATTTTAGATACATACACGAATACATGATACAAATTTATATAAAACTAGTATTAAGTCTCCTCCTATTGCGGCGGGACATAAATCGTGCCAAGTAGCACTAATGCTACACAATTACCAGCATCAGCAACACCAGAAAAGCTCATAATAAATAATAAATAAATAAAAAATAACACCTAACGGAAAGCATATGTAAAATCATTGAACCACGCATGCTCGTTGCGGCATGTTAATGCGAAGAAATTATACTAAAACGTAAAAATAGAAAAGAATAACTAAGTCGATCGAAGACCACATGCATTGCGACAAACCTGTCAAACATGAAAAATAGACACGTTGTGACAGTCCTGTCAAACGGGAAAATTAGATGAAAAGATGTTGAAACCCACACCATCATTGCGACATGTTCACTCGTAGAATTAGAACGAAATGTAAAACGAAAATTTGCAAAAGATGAAAAATATGGGGATCAAAGTTGAAAATAAAGATGTGTTGGGTTAAATTGTAAAAGATAAAAAAATTTAGGTAAAGGTAAAAAAAACTAAGAGGTTAAAATACAAAAAAATGGAAAACTTTGGGTTAGAAATGAAAACTCAAACTTTTTTGGAAAACTCCCAATCCTTATGGTACAACTCCATTAAGCACAAACATGTTGGTAATTTATAATATGGTAATTAACAGGTATCGTGTATGATCTTAACAAGTACTAAACATGTAGACATGAAAATACCTGTTAATTTTCGTGTGTAAACAGATTAAATCATAGTTATTATTATTAAAGGCGCAGGCGCACTCAATGCGCATCAGGCCTCGCCTGGGGCCTAGCCGCAAAAAAGCGAGGGCGCATAATGAAAAAAAATTAAAATATATTATGTATTAAAAAAAGAATACTATTCTTCAAATAAAAAACCAAAATCGATTATATAACACTTTATATCATCTATTTAATACAAAAAGCTCTAAAATATTAGTGTAAAAAAAGTTTTTCTTTGATGAAAGAGAAATATGGCTAGAATCTTGTCAGAATTTAAGAATTTGACCGGAAACTCTCCGGAATCCAGGAATTTTGCCGGAAACCATTATATGGAGAATTAAAGCGCAACTGACTCGCATTGCCTGAAAAATGGGCTTAGGCCAAGAGACGGCTTTTAATAACTATGGGTAAAATACATGTTTATCTGTTTAGTGCTTGCTAATACATGTTAATAATTTTAATATAATAAAAAATATAATTTAGTAAGACAATGTGATTTGAAAACCTGATTTATCAGTTATCTTTCTTGAAAGACTTATATGAGCTTTGAATTGAAGATTTGAGAATAAAGACCTACGTGAACTTTACATTGTTTTGAATGGATGTTATGAATTATTTAAACCTTTTGTGATTTGTCATTTATAGATATTGTTTCAAACTTGTTACGGATTCCGCGTTTATGCATTATGTAAGCCTATTTTGAACTTTTGGCAACTTTTGTTTCACTAAATCAGGTTCTTAGATACATGTAATTATTGAAAAATTCATAAACGATAATTATTGTGTATACCTGTTAAAAAATATTTTGTGTTCGTGTATGGAAAACTGGACACGAAACCTTATCGTGTCGTGTTCATATTTAAGATTTCGTGTATCGTTTATTATTGTATTATCGTGTACAGGTATACACGATATGTCAGCCCTAACACATTTTAGTTTTAAACAAAAAAACGTTACTAAAATCATTTCACATACATTTTAGTTTTAAACAAAGACGTTATTAATAGTTTTTCTTGATTCTACTTTTTTGACTAAATGAAATATGTAGGGTTGTACGTATAGTTTAAGGTAGTTAATAGAGAGCACGACCATTGATGTTTTTTAAACGGTTCCTAGCCCCTCATTTCATAGCAAATCATGTTGCTTTTTAATTAAACTTTGAGAAATAACGGATTGAACCTGTCCTCTATTGCTTTAGTTCAGGATGATCGAAATGAATGGGAAAGGTCCCCTTATAGCATTCAAGAACCTTTTTTATCATTAAGCATCACGGTTGTTTGTGAATTCAACACACCCACTCCTACAATTGAATCGCGTGTTTGCTTTTAACCGGTTGATAATTGAAACGGTACGACGATTGCATTACATAAAAGTTACGTCAGTTTAATTAATATGTATGCGGAGCGTCATTAATTAAAGTGAAAGGATGCATCGGTTAACAAAGAAAGGATGCGTCGTTTTAATTTGCCATGTTTTTGTAATGCATCGCAATTTGCGATGAAACATTATAATTTCAAATCTAAGGGGGACCCGGGCACCCTCACGGGTACCTCCCCCTGGTTTGAAGTCGTACCATAACATCGTTGCTACCCCATAAGGGTAGGCTTGGTGGGTTGAATATCCGGGTAGGAGAACCCGTGGCCTTGGTGTTGTTTGCGAGGTCAAATATGATTGTTACATGTTTTGACCGTTGCTTTAAAAAACAATCAAGTTCCAAAAATAAAATAACTCTCTCTATTTAACTCATTCTATTTTAATCCAACCCATTCCACTAGTTTACCACACAAAACTCTCTCAATTTTCACTTTATTTCTCTCTACTAAAAGTCATCTCAAATGGCAAGGAAACGATGGACCGAAGAAGAAGAGATTGCTCTCGCTATATATTGGCTCTCAACCCTTAATGACGAAGCGCCTCCTGATGCCACGGCTATGTTTTGGGACATGGTTTTTCAACAGTTTTGTATTCATTTGGGCGAGGTCAACTTAAACAAGGATGAACTTTATTCACGTTTTAGGGATATCCGTGAAAAAAGTGCTAGATTTGATGTGCTCTTCAACATGTGGAAAATGCCGACAGTGAGCTCCGGAAGATGATGTGATTCAAGTGGCCCTTGTCAACTACAAACATGTGTACGACTGTAACTTTAAACACGTTGGCACAACAAATGATAAGACTGTTTGTTTAATTATCTATTTTCGTTGTTTATGTTTAATTATGTTTATGCTAATGTTTAATTTTAATTATGTGATGGTTAATGTTTGTGTTGAATTATGTAATGTTTATTTGACTTTATTTAAATTAAAAAAAAAGTTTATAGCAATTGAAGGGGTATGTCCACGATCTTGCGCCTGCATGCGCCGCCACGAGTAAGCTGCACGCACGAAGGACCATACCCTGCTTAAAACCAATATAATATCTGACTATTAGTATTTATGCGGCGTAAGCTGTGTAAGCGCAGGAATGAAAATGACAGTTGGTGCAAGTACAAATGATACAGGTGGCAAGAGCTCTAGCCAATCATCTCGCGCCAAGCCCTGTCCAGACATCTCCCACGATAGCCAATAGTGCATGAGACAAACAGTACAAAAGGGCAGTGAGTAGTGACGTGTAACCAATCAGGTTGCGTCATTCACTACTCCACGATCTACACTCGGAACTGATGACAGACCCAACATTAAAGACAACTCTCAGCCACGTGGCTCCAAACAACCAGACCAGAACTAATCCAAACTCGACTAACCCGAACTTAAATGGATTGATCATCGAGTCACTTTTCCCAGCTCAAACCCAACCCAGTGGCGGATCTAGGAACTTTTTTCACTGGGTTCCTTTTGGTAAATTTTCACTAATTCTTATTATTTTTTTCCAAATCATACAAGTTCTTACTAAATTTTTCCATATTTCTCAAATTGACTGGGGTTCTGGGAACCCACAAAAGGGCCTAGATCCGCCCCTGACCTAACCCAAAGATTACCGCTAACATTCAATCACCATAAGATCCTTGAAACTTGTGTTATAAATTTCAAATATATTACGAAGACTGAGTTTTTTTTTTCTTTCTTTTAAATAAATTTCATGTTCTCAATACAGTTTATAAACCAAACGTGTATTTACCATATGGTTCCCACTGAAAGCTTAGAATGATTTGTGTTATTCCTCTTCTTTCGTTTCCTTAAGATATTCATTTTCAAACAGATAGTATTTAGGATCCATGTTTTATAAGCACACCCTTAAACCAAACAAAAAGTCGATGTAAAAATGTTGAACCGTACGTAACGACGTGTTAACTAGCAAAAATCAATATTGTAAAAATCGGGACTAGTCGGAGATTAATCGCTAGTTAGCCGGTCACTGATTAATTTTTCATTAATCGGTCCATTAATCGGTAGTTGGACCTAGGCGGCCCTAGTTGGCCGGCCAAAAAGCGGAAATTCCTGCCAAAACTTGTAAATTCTTGCCAGTTTCGAACCAAACCATGGAGATTCCAACGATTATCCTGTATACTTAAAAAAATGAGTCGAGGAGGGGTTAATACATGTCTACTTAAAATATTTACATATAAAAATGAGTATGTATATATATAAAACTGAAAAATTACGTATAAATATCTCAGTTTGATTAATCCCGATTAATCGTTACTCATTATCTCATCAGCTGAAGGGGTATGGTCCCAAAAACCTTGCGCTAATCAAGGAAACCATACCCAATATTTACTAAGGAGACCTCGCGCAGACCTCTCTGCCAAAGAAGGACTCATCAAAACCTTGCGCCAAGTATTCAAAGAGAGAAAGAATCAATTAACTATCTTGCGCGGGCTCGCGCAAGGTTCAAAGTTAACCTTGACCAATCCCCTTGGATATACCTTCATATACAAACCTTGTGCATATATTTATATCAGAGCAAACATCCACCAAAAGTTTGCGTTAAGAGAAGAAAGAAGATCAGTTAACTAGCCTGCGTTTCTTGCGCGAGGAAACAGTTAATCCCGAGAAACCTTTCCTAAGCAAAACTCTTGATTTTGTGCAGAAGCAAAAGAGAATCTTTTCTGTTGTAACAGAATGCACACGTAGCAGGAAACAGTTGGATTACAGCTGTGATATCTTCTAGAAGCCACTAACACCCAATCGTGCAAGCATCTTTTCGGTTGTAACCAATTGCCACATGGCAGCATCTGGGACAATCAAGAGCTCACGATGATAGCATGCTCACATCAATACATGATAAATAACCTCATGATGACACGTGGCATTTCCCTAACCGTGGATGAGCTCACGATCCGTGTGCAATAACGGATAACTACAACTTAACGGAATGGCAAAAGATTCCATTAAGATTAACGTCTCTCATCTTGGCGCCCAAAACCTGACTATAAATAAGTAACTTGGACTTCAAGTTAAAGGTATTCACTCTCAATTACTCTCTCTCATACTATACTTTACTTCCGACTACCTGTACTTATTCTCACGCCGGAGGGTGGTCACGGAGAGAACCCTCATTCTCCCTGTGGCGAGCTAACGGTGTTCTGTTTTGCAGGATCAGACGGAGTATTACTTCTATTCATCATTATCGTGAAACCTAGCGAAAGATTAACCCCTTTATGCAGAACCCAAACTATAGATATACTTAGATCCCGGTCTAGTTGATCTAGGGTTTCTTCATTGGCGCCTACCGATTTCAATTCTTTTTCTCATCTTTCGTTCCTTTTCACCTGGATCTGCAGCATCATGGCTGATGGATCATCTTTTCAAGGTCCTCGATCGGAGATCCGTCGCGTCGTCGTCGGACCTGAGATCGACGGACAAATAGTTGAGGATTCTTCCGGTGAAGCTGATGCTCAGTATGATCCCGATCATGCGAGCATTCCAGTGACGCCGGCGGCTCCTCAGGTTGATGTTGTGTCGATATACCACCTGGAGAGACTCCATTATCCTAGTTAATCAAATCTCAAGCGGCCTTGAACGCTATGTATGCTCAGCTGTGTGCCCAAACCGGAACTCCAGCTTTTCAAGCTCCGGTTAATGCTCCTCAAGTCCGTGCTTCGCCGGCACCTCGAGTGTTGAGTTATAATACTCAAAATCATGCTCGTTCCCCTTCACACATGTCTGAAGATGGAACAGAAATGTACTCCAAAACCAGGAATGATCTTGATCATTCTGGTCACAAGAAACAAGAAGAAAATGTTCAGCGACGTGCATCTGTTCACTCTCGTTTGGGCCCGCGATCTTCACAGAAACGGGACACCTAACACGATGAACACGATAAGACTTATGAGGAAGGAGATAGTGCAAGTGTTTTCAATCGATTATCTGCAGACCATGCTAGTTACAAGCCAAAAATACATGCAGTATATAATCCAGAGGCTGAGCATGATTACAATTTGGTGTATCGCCCAAATGAAGCAGCTGAACAATCAAAGTTTACCAGAGAGATAGCACTGGCTCCGCTCGAGCGAGCAAAACTACCATCCAACGTAGGAAATTTTAATGGTTTGACTAATCCTGATGATCACATGCGCCTTTTCACCGGCGCAGGGTTACTCGGATGTTGGACGCTACCAATGTGGTGTCATCTGTTTGTACAAACTCTTACCGGCGCTGCGCGCCTTTGGTTTGATAATTTGCCGACAGGTAAACTTTCCTCTTGGAATCACCTAAAGGAAAATTTTCTTACACACTTCAGTCAACAAAGGCGATACGTGCGCGACTCCTCAGATGTAATGAATATCTGGCGAAGGGATGATGAGAATCTAGAAGATTTTATTACACGTTACAATAAAGAGGTTTTGGAGATTGGAGATGTTCATGAAGACCTTATACGCGCGCAGTTCAAATACGCGGTAAGGTGCGACGAAATGATTAAAGTCCTTTCCGGTACAACTGGCCTTCCAAAGAGCTGGGACAAACTCATGGCGGCAGCCAAAGTCTACGCCCAGACTGAGCGTAACTTGAACTCTAACAGGCCACCTTTACCTCAGAACCGTCCGCAAGATCTGATAAAAAATAGTCGCAAGTTTAAAAGAAATTGGAAAGAGTCAAATCAGAATTCATATTCTCCGTATTCACCAATTGATGCGTGTGCAACAATCAACAAGATAACAACTCAAAAAGCAACTAAGTAAGAGAATAGGGAGCGCCAGTGGACTCCCTTGACGAAATCTCCTGCTGAAGTTCTCAGCACTGAGAATTATCAGTTCAAGCAGCCACAATCGATGAAAAATAAAAAAAGGACAAGACCCAAATTTGTACTGCGATTATCATAGAGATACAGGCCACACAACCGATAACTGCATCAGTCTGTGCATGAAGATTGAAAAAGCATTAAAGAGTGGGAAGCTTACGCATCTACTTCAGAATATGCGCAGAGAGATTAAATAGATCACGCGCGGGGACGAAGGTCCTAGCAACAAGAAAATGAAACAGCAAGTTTCCATGATTCAAGGAGGCTCGTCGCGCAAGCGCAGCCTTCAACGTTTTCAAGAGGAAAAGTGGCGCGAGCAGCAAGTGATATTTCCTGTGGTTCCTGGCGGACCTCAGGAAGAAAGACCAGTGATAATCACAGGTATATTTGGCCATTACCAGACTGATTATATGTTCATAGATCCAGGAAGTTCTATGGATATCATATATGAGCAATGTTTCAAGCAGTTAGATCCAGGGGACAAGGCACGCCTGGAACCAGTTGACTTCCCGTTGACTGGATTCTGCAACGAGGCTGTTTTTCCTCTCGGACAAATAGTTTTCCCCGTGACTCTTTCAGATGGAAAAATTTCACGAACTATTCAAGTAAATTTCATGGTAATGCCAGCAACATCCCGTCACGATGTTTTATTGGGACGGCGAGCACAACGAGATTTCAGTATGGTCACATCTACACCCCACGCTGCATGTGGTTTTCCAACACCAACGGGAGTAGCTATCATTTTCTCCCGAAAAGAAATCATGTCTATTGAAGAGCAATTACTAAGGCTGCCAAGACATTGCCAAGTGACGAACCTGAAAAATGGATACTCAACAATAAGTATCTCGAGCAAACCATCTTGTTAGGGCCTGCAGTCAGTACTGAAATCCGCGCCAAGCTTAAGCTATTGTTGATTCGTAACAAGGACATTTTCGCCTGGACACCTGCTGATATGGTCGGTGTCCCGCGCAATGTTGCGGAACACTGTTTGAATGTATTTCCATCAGCATAACCAGTTGTACAGAAAAAGCGCAGCCTTGAGTCAGAAAAGACAGAGGCAATGAATGAATAAGTCACCGAGTTACTAAATGCTGGTATTCAGCACGAAGTCAAATACCAGACCTGGGTGGCAAACCCAGTTATGGTAAAGAAGCATAATGGCGGATGGCGGATGTGCGTAGATTTTAAAGATTTAAACAAGGCGTGTCCGAAAGATTGTTATTCTCTTCCCGAGATTGACAAAAAGGTTGACTCATTAGGTTCCTTTCGCTGGAAATGTTTTCTGGATTGCTATAAAGGTTATCATCAAGTTCTGATGAAAAAAGAAGACGAAGATAAAACGGCTTTTCGCACGGAGAAGGGCATTTTTTTGTTATACCAAGATGCCTTTTGGTCTCCGCAATGCGGGAGATACTTATCAAAGACTAATGGATGCAGTTTTTGGAGATGATATCGGGAAAATCGTGGAAGTCTACATTGACGATTTGGTTATCATGAACAACTCAGAAGAAACTATGCTAGATAACATCCAACGAACTTTTGATTCTCTGCGAAGGGTCAATTTAAAGTTAAATCCACGCAAATGCTCTTTTGGCATGGAAGAGGGAAAATTCTTGGGTTTCATAGTCACCAAGGACGGTTTCAAGGTTAACCCTGAGAAGGTCGAAGCAATACAAAAAATGTCTTCCCCTGCTACTATCAAAGAAATGCAACGTTTGGCTGGAAGGTTAGCTGCGCTAAACCGCTTTCTCGCCAATCATGCTGCAAAATCTTATCCATTTATTCGAACCTTGCGCAATTGCACGAAGAGCAAAGATTTTGCATGGACTCCTGAGGCTGATCAAGCTTTCCAGCAGATGAAAGATTGTTTAGTTCAACTTCCCACACTTACTGCGCCTCGTGAAAAAGAACCCATGATCTTATATCTTGCTGCATCTGAGGTAGCAGTAGGTGACGTCTTGCTGGTAGAACGCGAAGGAGTCCAGTCTCCAATTTATTATATCAGCAAGATGTTGAATGATCCAGAGACAAGGTATTCAATTATGGAGAAATTAGTTCTAGCATTGGTCCACGCCTCGCGCAGGCTGCGAAGATACTTTTCAGGACATGTTGTTACAGTCTTAACAAATTTTCACATTGGCCAAGTCTTGGCCAAGCCAGATGTTTCTGGACGACTTGTGAAGTGGGCAATAGAATTAGGGGGTTATAACATCTGTTATAAACCTAGACCAGCTATCAAAGGCCAAGTTATGGCAGATTTCATCGCTGAAATTCCTGCTGATAAAATTGAAGAGTGTCAATCAATTCAAAACCCAGTCCCAGTCATAGACAATAGAGCCTGGACACTTTTTACAGATGGCGCATCAAACAGTGATGGGGCTAGAGCAGGTCTTCGATTAATGAGTCCAGAGGGAGCAGAGTTCACATATGCAATTCGGTTGGATTTTAAAAGCACCAACAACGAGGCCGAATATGAAGCTTTCCTAGCAAGCCTACGCCTCACTATCAAAATGGGTGCCACAAATTTAGAAGCCCATGTTGATTCATTGCTAGTTGCTGAGCAAGTAATTGGGACGTACGATGCAAAGGGAGATATCATGGCTTTGTACTTGGCGCAAGCTAAGGATCTTATAGCACAGTTCCAACAATTTAAAGTCACACACGTAAAGCGAAGCGAGAACAAACATGCTGACGCTCTAAGTAAACTAGCAGCAACTAGTTTTAAACATTTGGCAAAGGAAGTTCGTATCAAAGTTTTAAGTAATCCATCAGTCCCTCTCAGACAAGTAACAATGGTCGAAGTAGGAGATCCATCATGGATGTCTCCAATAATGATGTATTTGTTACATGGTTCATTGCCAGAAGATAAAGCTCAAGCACGAAAGTTACGGTGCAAAGCCCTCAATTACGAGATGGTTGACGGTATTCTGTACTGACACTCTTACATGGGTCCTTTGCTCCGCTGTGTTAACAAACATGATGCGCGAGTACCTGATCAGGGAGGTTCATGAGGGGCTATGTGGTATACATTTTGGGCCGCGCATGGTAGTAGCCAAAGTGAAAAGCGTAGGGTATTATTGGCCCGGAATGTACGTTGACGCTGTGGAGATCTTGTGTAAACGCATGTCCTGCCAGAGGCATGCCCCTAAAATGTTGCGCCCAAAGAATCCTTTGGTGCCCGTCACAACAACTTTTCCTTTTCAACAATGGGCCATTGATTTAGTTGGACCATTTCCAGATGCGCCCGGCGCAGTCAAATTCATCATTGTTGCGGTCGATTATTTCACCAAATGGGTTGAAGCTAAACCCTTAGCCTCTACTACAGCGATGGTAATTCGAAAATTCATATGGGAATACATTATTTGTCAGTTCGGTCTGACCATGCGCATTATCAGACAACGGTCCAAATTTAACGGCGGAAGATTTGCAAAAGTGGATGACAGAAATGGGAATCCAACATGTCTTTACTTCCGTTGCACATCCACAAGCAAATGGTCAAGTTCAAAGCATAAACAAACAGTTGATTGACAGTATCAAAGCCCGCCTCGGCACTGCGCGACGAGGGTGGGTTGATGAATTGCCTAGTATCCTATGGGCACACCGAACCATGCCCAATACTAGCACTGGAGAAATCCCTTTTAGCCTTGTATATGGCACGAAGCCGTGATTCCTGCCGAAATTGGGTTACCATCTCCAAGAATGCTCGCTTTGGAAAAGCAAGATAACGAAGAACAAAGGCGCATCGATTTAGAGTTGTTGGAATAACGACGAGAGAATGCAGCGATTCGCGAAGCCAAATACAAGTCTCAGCTTGAAAAGTAGTACAACAAAAGGGTACGCATCTGCTCCTTTTTACCTGGAGACTTTGTTCTTCGTGACAATGAAGCATCGAACGCCGAAAAACCGGGGAAGTTAGCCCCGCGATGGGAAGGTTCATACGTGGTAAATGAAGTGTTAGGAAAAGGCGCATACACTCTGAAGCGTATGGACGGATCCAGCGTTCCTTGAACCTGGAACGCCCAACAATTACGCAGATGTTATATGTAATCTCAGTCCTCGGAGCAACTTCTGGGCGTGGCGCAACGAGACTGCTTACTATAGTTCTTATGTAATCTTAGTGACAGCTATTGCTTTACGCTTTATCAGTTTGAATAAAATACTCTGTCACTACTTACAATCTTTTATATGTTTATTTACAAATGCATGCAATTCCTTGGGATAAACAAAAACACAAACTCATGAGCCGCGAGATAACCTAATACTTACGCTCACAAATGAGACAAGAAGTTGTTCATTTGTCTATCCTACACAAGTAATTGGTCATATGCAAACATTGTAAACTAAATATAATATTTTCACAATAAGAGTACTTGCGCAGTTAAGCGCAACGATACATCAAAAAAGAGAAATTTATAAACAATTATGGAAGTAGATATTATCTAAGTCTCCTTCCCAACATCCTTCACATTATCTCGTTGCTCCGCCTCAGAAAAAATTTCTTTCAACCTATCAACAAAATCATCTTGCCGCAGCGCAACATCAACGAGATCCATCACCGGAATATGTAAATGATCATAACTCTCCTTGGCCGCAGTATAGATGGCAGCAGTGTCAGTTCCATGCGTAGCAGCACGCCTCGTATCCCATTCAGTCTTCAACGCATGGGCCACATGCAGAGTACACTCCTTGTAACCCTCCGCGTGGCCATCATTCCGCGCTGCCACCATAAGCTCCACCACTCTCTCATCTAACTCCGTCGAGTTTAAGATAGAGTTTGCAATCTGTAAACAAGCACATCAGCATAGGATTTATAAAAGACAACAAAGATGTTTACAATTACAGGAAAGGGACTATACCTCCACAATCCCATATTCTCGCAACCAAGTCAGCTGATTCATGAGGGATTTGGTCAAGCTTTCTGCAGTAGCACGAGCGATCTCCACATCGTTAATTTTCTGTTCGCTTTCGGTTAAGCGGCGCGTCAACTCGGCTTTCTCGGTTAAGTGAAGCTTGATATCCCTTTTTAAAGAATCTGCTTCCGCTTGAAGTAGCTCCTGGTCAAAAAGCATAGAAGTTAGATCATCAATTTCTTTGTTCTTAAGGAGGAGAGTCATTTTGGTCACTACCTCTTTCTGCTCGCTCCTCTCTCGGTGGGAACGTGCCTCTGCTGCCGCTGCATTAGCATCATCTCTCTCTTTCTTAAGCTTCTCAATCTCGTTTCGCAAAGAGATTTTTCATTATTATCTCGACTACAAGCTTCCACAAAGCGCTTGCGGTCATCTTCATGTTGTGCTGCGGCAGCATCATACTTGCGCTTCCAAGAAAGCACTGACCACTCCTCCGTCTTCTTGTCAGCCTCAAATTTGGCTTTCGCAGCCTCGAAATCAAATACCATTTTCAAGGTATTCTCCCTCTCAATCTTGGCTTTCGCCTTAGCACTCTCCACGTCATCACGCTCCTAATTCATGCTGCGCCATTCGCGCACGATTCTATTTATGGTTGAGGAGGCGAGAGCAGATTCTTGTAAATAGGCTTCATAGGTGGCTTCATGATTTTTATCTTCTTGGTGCTTCACCTCCGCCAGAGGGAAAATACCTTTATACCATTCCCTACAGAGCGCCATTCGGTGAAGACATCACCCTGCTTTACTTTCCAAATAGGCTGGTGGATGTCACCTGCCCTTTTCTCTGTATAAGATCGGTAATAGAAATCCCCGGGCGTCTCCTCTGGCGAATGGGCGATTCCTCATCTGAATCACCATCAGACACAAAGCCTTTGCTTTGTGTTGAAGGGCCAGCTCCCTTAGATACAAACGTAGAAGGCTCGATGATAGGGGTGGATGGTTTCTCTTGCCCCACAGTTACGGTCTCTTTCATCCCAACATCTAAAACAATATCTTTAACCTACTCTTCAACAGGATTCCTTGTAGCATCTATAGTAGTATCTTTAACCTGCTCGCCAGCAGGATTCTCAGCATCAAGTTTTTTAGGCTCTTCTTCCGGAGCCACCTTCTCGATATTTTCTGGGATGATAGGGTTAGATTCAAAAATGAATGTTTCTGTATCCACATCTCCCTCTTCAACATTTTCAGGCCTGCACTGTGATGATATAGCAGCTGAAGTAGCCGGCATAACCTTCACCATTTTTTCTGCAAAACATGTTAACAAATACCAAGTATAAAAATCTGCACAAATATTACGACAGACATGCGCAACAAAGCCGAACATACCAGGTGAGAACTTCTTGGCAAAGGCATCCAGGTTGCCTTTCTTTCCAATGCGCGGCCGCGCAGTCCTTTTTGGTGGAGATGGTGGTGCAGTCTCAGGTTCTTTCCTTTTCTTGGAAACACGCTTCAGCGCCTCTTCAGGGCTCGAAGAGATTTCCAAAGGATCATATGGATTCAACGCTGGGACAGAAGATGTGTCAATAGATTTTGGCTTTGGTTTCCTCAAACCTACAGGCGCAAGACCCTCTAGTGAATCTGACACCACCACATAATCACTCCAAAAGTCAGATACGAGACACGTACCTTTCTTACCCTCAGCTTTCACAGCAGCTGGTGGCTTAGTTTTTTGATCTGGTTTGGAAGGAGGTACAACAGCTGCAGCAGCAGTTCGCTTCTTTTTCTTCTTCGAATCAGGGCCTACGCCCAAGTTTAGCAAATCACCTACATAATCATTAATAATGATCAAAGGTTGCGCCATTAGTTATATTGCAATATTACTTGGAAAATATATTCAAAAGTAATATTACAATATTAACTAAGGCCTTGCAAGTTTTTCCTTACCAGTCATAGAGGACGGTTGCGCCTCCAATTCCTCTTTCTTGGGCAACTCGAAGTTCCCCAGGATTTGTGAGAACCATGTGTCCTCACCCTCAGAAATAGGCACGACGACCATTTTCCCTTTTTCTCTCTTAAAGGATATCCAGTAGAGCGGCGCAACTATATCACAAATATTTTTACATCAGTATATATTTATTAAAAAGTATTACCAGGGAGTTAAACGGTTGTGTACCAGATTCATCTTCAGTATACACCGGTTTTTCCCAGCACTCTTTTTTCCAGAAAATACTCATCCCGGCAGCGATGAGGGCCCTCTCCGGCAACACAACATTGGGCACATCCCTAATGCCTTGGTACCATACTTCAACGGCAGGAATAGGGAAGGTTTCTAGCTCTATATCATCACCAGCCCGGAAGGTCATCTTCATCGGGATCACCGCCGCCTTTATGAAGAAATTTTTTTGTTTCCAATCATGGTAGGATTTGGGTGGCACTAACAACAATCGTTTCTCCTGAACACGTTGTTGAAATGAATAGAAGCCTAATGAACAATGGAGTTAATAGAAAACTCAAAATTTCTCCACCATCGGAACTATGCGCATGGACCGGCGTACGAACTCAAAATGTCGGATCCTTACCATTCCCATCAGATTCAGTTGAGAAATATGGAACTTGTAATAATCAAGGATCTCCAACATGAAGTGGGTCACCGGAAGCCGGAAATTACCCTCGGCAAAGTAATCGTAAAACAGAGTAATATAACCGGCTGGAGCATCGGCTTCCGTGGCATTCGCTTCCGGAAAAAACGCCTTCCAAGACGGAGCAAACAAAAAATTGGTGGCAAGGTTGTCAAAATCTTCTTTTTTCCACTTCAACGGTGGTAAACTCGATGTCGTCGGCATATCAGCAGAGCTTGAATCGGTGGCCATAACACAGACTTCAGATAGTAAATCAGAGAACTTCGAAGGTCACCGGAATGTATGAACACAAGATTTTCACTCTCTAAGATATGGACTGGTGAAGAAGCAAATGGATCGACGATCCCTTTATATACTAATCGCAATTAATGCGAGATTTGACGGCAGCGACTTTTGTGACAGTCACATATCCCCAGGCAACTGCAGAGGCGAGTGGGGAACAGTAACCGTTCCACGCGCGCGAGTGTCGCCGAAACAACATTAAATATGGCAGGACGTGTACTGTTGACAACCTGTCAACAGTACCACCACGTCTCAAGAACGTGCATGTTCACCAACTACATCATCCGGATAAGCGACACGTGCCCAAGTGTATTTGAAATTCAAATATTTTTTCAAAAATTCACTTATGACACATCATCAGGTCACAGGAAACAACTAAGGGACCAACACTTATCCAGCGCAACACTCTTATCTCCTGTCCAGTGCTCCACCTACTTTTTATTTTTACATAGGAGCAACACTGGACTGGGGACTTGAAGGGGCCTGGTCCCAAAAACCTTGCGCTAATCAAGGAAACCATACCCAATATTTACTAAGGAGACCTCGCGCAGACCTCTCTGCCAAAGAAGGACTCATGAAAACCTTGCGCCAAGTATTCAAAGAGGGAAAGGATCAATTAACTACCTTGCACGGGCTCGCGCAAGGTTCAAAGTTAACCTTGACCAATCCCCTTGGATGTACCTTCATATACAAACCTTGCGCAGATATTTATATCAGAGCAAACATGCACCAAAAGGTTGGGTTAAGAGAAGAAAGAAGATCAGTTAACTAGCTTGCGCTTCTCGCGCGAGGAGACAGTTAATCTTGAGAAACTTTTCTTAGCAAAACTCTTGATTTTGTGCAGAAGCAAAAGAGAATCTTTTCTGTTATAACAGAATGCACACGGCAGGCAACAGCTGGATTACAACTGTGATATCTTCTAGAAGCCACTAATACCCAATCGAGCAAGCATCTTTTCGGTTGTAACCAATTGCCACATGGCAACATCTGGGACAATCAAGAGATCACGATGATAGCATGCTCACATCAATACATGATAAATAACCTCATGACGACACGTGGCATTTCCCTAACCGGGGATGAGCTCACAATCCGTGTGCAACAACGGATAACCATAACTTAACGGAATGGCAAAAGATTCCGTTAAGATTAACGTCTCTCATCTTGGCGCCAAAACCTGGCTATGAATAAGTAACTTGGACTTCAAGTTAAAGGTATTCACTCTCAATTACTCTCTCTCCTACTATACTTTACTTCCGACTACCTATACTTATTCTCACGCCGGAGGGTGGTCATGGAGAGAACCCCCTTCTCCCCGTGGCGAGCTAACGGTGTTCTGTTTTGCAGGATCAGACGGAGTATTGCTTCCATTCATCATTATCGTGAAACCTAGCGAAAGATTAACCCCTTTATGCAGAACCCAAACATAGATCTACTTAGATCCCGGTCTAGTTGATCTAGGGTTTCTTCATCAGCCAACTAACGCCTAGCGGTATTTACAACCATGGCAAAAATTAGACCGAAACTTAAAACATAGAAATGAATGACTAAGTCTACTTAGGACGTGTTGTGATGGAGCCATTAAACCATAAAAAATAGACATAAAAACATTGAATCACACACGTGCCTTCCAGCGTGTCGTTTGCAAAACTTAGAGCGAATAGTTCTTGGTGCCCCGATCTTGTTGAGGCCAGTAAACATATCAACCTGGAGAAAGGGAAAAGAAAAGCCTTCCATTGCTCACGACCTATTGGTGCATCTGGAAAAATAGAAATAAGCGGGTTTTCAACAAGCCGGATTCCATTAACACAATCTGACTTCACAGCAGGATGCTGTTAAAATATTAGAAACATGAAACAAACGATATATGACTGATATAATCAAATGCTAACAAACATATTTCATTAACTTTGTACTCAACAAACAGATTCATTCAAAATCAATACCCTACAAAGTCCAAAACTATAAAGTCATAAAACAACTAATATTATGAAACCCTAAGAGCTGGTGAATTTGGTGACCGCCTTTGTGCCTTCAGAAACAACATGTTTGGCCAATTCACCGGGAAGAACAAGGCGTACGGCGGTCTGGATCTCCCGTGAGGTGATGGTGGGCTTCTTGTTGTACCTTGCGAGTCTTGAACTCTCCTGAGCGAGCTTCTCGAAGATGTCGTTGATGAAACTGTTCATGATTCCCATGGCCTTGCTGGAGATGTTAATTGAAAGAAACTCAATAATATTAGGACGCGTAAATGTGTTAGATTTGCACCTGTGACTTTGATTTAATACGGTAATCTAACCATGTAAATAAACATATGTTATTGTGAGGCTAATCCACTTGATAGGATGTCTTTTAAAGGGGAGGTCACATGTTCATATCTTGACAAAGTGAATAGTTTATGATTATTGGTGTAAAAAACTAACATTATTCATTCAAAAAAAAAAGAATATGCGAGCAGAATCTTCTAAATAGAAAGGTGACCCACCTTACTAAGGGGTTGTTTGTTTACCTCTTAATGAGGCTATTAATGGTTCAGACCTCTTACTGGTTCAGCACTTAATGGTTTAGACCTCTTACCGATTCAGCACTTAACCATTCAGAAGTTGTCAAACGGCCCCTAACACTTTTAACATTTGTGTGGTATCAATTAGCAAGTTTACAGTCACATAAGAGGTGCATTGCGTATGAGGGTGAATTATTTATGGCAATTTTTGGTAAAGCTAAGCAAGCATAACTACTTGGCATGAGTAACATGATAAAAAAAAGAGCAATATAATCAATGTTTCATGCTCCTGGAGATGATGGACACGATTGTCCGCCATGAACTGCAACATTAACTAATTGAGTTCCTTTATCTCTTCGTTACCTAATTAAATGTAAATGTTTATCATGACCGACATTTCCTTTTTCTTGGCCTCTTGGGTATGAGGTTAATGGGAGGCCCTTAGAGCAGTCACGTAGGACCATCAGGGCCACTAACAACGTCCCACTAACAACGTCCCACTTGAGGCTAAGCTTGGCATGATCGTGGCACACCCCACGTTCTTCACGACCCTATCCTTTTCATTTAATTGTTTTCTAATAGTGATGATGGATGGGGTGATGTAGAGGGTCATCACCATCCTCCATAGGGTGATGATGGAGAGGATGATGGTTAATTGGTTATGGAGTTGAGGCTCATTACAACAGGGGCAAATGTAGAGGTAGGCTTAGGATAGTCCCTGTTACCCTCAACTTTGTAGGCTGTCAGCGGAATGTAAAATTAGTGTATTTTTTTTCCTTTTTGTTTTATGTATCGGAATACCTCTGAGCAAATATTAGGATACCGGTAGATCCATATTTTTTTTACTCCTAAAATTTTCTTTTAGTTTCGCCAATGCATTACAATATTTAAGAGTATCACCAATAACACATTTTTTTCTTGTTTTAAAGGGTGATGTGGCATTATTTGCAGTTTTGTTGTGGGTGGGTTGTGTTTGTGGGTTCCATTATAACCTTGCATTTTTGTGCAAATACAAGAAAAAGGAACAAAATGGCAGTGGATTTCGCTTTAGAAAAAATCGAAAAAGTTAGTGGAAATCTTGTATGATTTAGAAAAAAATTACTAAAAAACTACCAAAAGGAACACCCTAGAAAAATTTCATGCATCCGCCACTGACTAGAGCCAAAAGAGGTTGGGTGTCTTTCTCTCTCTCTATATATGTATAAAAGGTGATGATGATGTGTTAATGTTTTTGGGTGTTTTTGAGATTTCTTATTGGGTGAGTCTTAAGTGTTTTTAAAGAATGGGTTTTTTTTGATGTGTCAATTGAATAAGCATGTTTTAAGCGCTTTTTAGTTCTCTTAGTGTGGGTGGTCTAATAGCCTTAGCAAATGACTTTCGAACAAAATCTTAATGTTTTAAAAACCGATTTAAACCGGCCGGTTGAACCGGTTAAACCGGATGCCAGATGCTTGGCCGGCACGAATCATACCGGTAAACTAAGGAAACGGCAAAAAAGTTGTAACGCCGGTAAATTGGGTTATACCGGTTTAAACCGGTACCGATTCATACCGGGCCAAATGTTAAAATTTTGAACTTTTATTTTTTTGGTGCCCAAAAAAGGTGACTATTTACCTTCTTAGTTAAAGTGTAAAACTTAGCGTCCACAATTGACAATCCACATCGATCAAACTTCTTCATCACTCAAAGATAGAAAATCATTGGGTTTTTCAAATTAAGTTCTTCAACCGATCATTCAAGTTTACCTTTTTTTACTTTTGTTGAATCATTCATGTTGTTAATTGTTATAGTGTTTGCTAATTGCTATATAATGGGTATTTAGTCATGAACTTTTGGATGATTTTTTGATTATGGATTAACTTTTGATATATATATATATATATATATGGAATGATGTAGTTTTGGATAATTTTTTGAGTTGAAATTATATTTTATGTTTTTATAGAGTTAATTAGTCAACACGATTGAACCGCCCGGTACAACCCCGTTCAACCGGTTGAACTATTTCTAAAGGTAACCCAGTACGATTGAAATAACGGTTTTTAAAACGTTGGAAAATCTACATGAACACATGAAGTACACCTTTTGGGCTTCCGAGTTCTGGTTGTGAGTATAAGCAATTATAAACCACTAAACCATACATAAGGACATCATCCGGTGGCCTCCTTATGATTAGGGGTGTTCATAGGGTTATTTCTTCGGGTTTCGGGTTTTTCGGGTCGGGTTGTTCGGGTTTTACTCTGGGGAATATTGACCCGATAACCGACTCATTTTAAAGTTTGGGTTAGTCGGGTTTGGGTTATTCGGGTTCGGGTTGGTTATTCGGTTTTCGGGTTTAGATGTAAAAAGAAAATATATGTTTTTTTTTTACAAAATATCATCAAAATTCATATTGCTACTTTAAAAAATATCATCAAAGTTCAAAGATTAGTTGACAATATGCTATTATAATATTTAAAAGTCTAAAAACTTAGTGTTCCATCTATTAAAGACTACAAATCTAAACACTTCTATAAGAAAAAAACAATAAATGTTCGGGTTTTTTTCGGGTTTCGGGTCGGGTTGTTCGGTTTTATTTCCAGGAAAAAGTGACCCGATAACCGAACCATTTAAAGATCGGGTTGGTCGGGTTCGGGTTTCTCGGGTTCGGGTTTTTCAGGTATTCGCTAATTCGGGTTGGGTGGCTTTGAATTCGGGTCAGGTTTCAGGTTTTGAATAAAAATGAAGAACCCTACTTATGATACACTATTTTCATGCATATGGGCTTGGGCCTAAATTTTGTTGTTAATAACATCAGCTGATCAGCCCATACAATATAATCTCCTCACTTCCTCAGTCCTTTTAACAATCATTCTTAACCCTCAGGTAATCTGTATGGCCATAACCGACTCCCTATAATTATAAATTCAACAGAATATCATAGAGACCGACTTCCATTCATTTCATTCAATGATTCCCATCACTTTTTCCAATCCACCAACCCTTTTCAAAGCATCGATTCTCCTCCACTTATTACCATCATCTCTACAAATTAACCACCCAAATCACCACAAACCCTCAACCCCTCATTACATCAATAACAATTCTATGCCTGTAAATCCACAGAAGAAGCTTCAAAAGGCTACCACACGTGTTCAGCCGGATTCCTCGAGCTCCCTCTCCGATCACAGGCCGATGTTTTCATCGAAGACAGACCCGATTGTTTTCGGTTCACCGCGAGTATAGAGGATGGCTTGTTTTGTGGACGGGTGAGGGCTTATGCAGTGACGATTCATCCGGGTGTGATGAAGGTTGTTGTGAGGGGAGGGAATTGTGGTGAGGTGGAATTGTTGTTGGAGAAATTGGAAGTTGATGTTTGGAGGTTTAGGCTTCCGAAGACACGCGGCCGGCGGTTGTGATAGGGAGAGAGCTTGTATGAGAGGGTTGAAGATGAGAGGGATGTTTGGGGCGGGGGTGGGGGGCGTCTTGTGTTTGTACAATGATATTCTAGCGGCGGTGTTAAGGTGTGTTGAAAAATAGTCCGTAGTTGTTGACAAACGCGTAAATTAACAGTAGAATTAGTGGATGTATGAGTTAAACGTCCAAAAAAAGTTATATTTTGAATTGAATAATGTTCATTGAATCCTTGCTTGTAGAAGAGGATTAAAAACATAGATTAATCTCAATAAAATGTTTATAATTTTAAATATTTTTATGTTGGCAAAGATGTATGACGATTATTCGAAGTTATGGGTCACATTTTACAATTGTGCTCTAGCTTGGGTTCAAATGATCGTGTACTATACAATGATAAAATGGGTAGGGCGAGTTAGACGGGGTAACGGGTCAATTTACAAAATTGTTTTTTGGTTCGGGTCATAAGAAGTTTTGACAAAAATGAGTACGGATCGAGTTGTCTTGTATTAAGAAATCGGATCTAAGCATCAAGAAATGCGAATCATATTACTACAAATGAGTACGGATTAAGTTGTCTTGTATTAAGAAAGCGGATCTAAACTTCAAGAAATGAGATCCATATTACATTATTTCTACAGGATCATAAGATCGTATTTGATGCTGTGTGATGAACTCTTTTAAGTTTAAGTTTAGTTCTTCTCCAAGAAATTTGAGGAATTCGTGAAACTAGACATCAAATGGATTGAGTGACTCGGGCCAAATTAGCTCAAACTTAAACATAGGAATAGTAATTAGCCCAAAACAATCTGTGACTTTGTATTTTAAGGCTAGAGGGTATAGGTCCGCG
This sequence comes from Scalesia atractyloides, assembly GCA_947069175.1. Classification (NCBI taxonomy): domain Eukaryota; kingdom Viridiplantae; phylum Streptophyta; class Magnoliopsida; order Asterales; family Asteraceae; genus Scalesia; species Scalesia atractyloides. The sequence goes on from CAMTDV010000025.1 coordinate 92,366,852, forward strand.
CCCCCTTCATCTCAGCCTTTCTTCCCTTAATAGCACCCCCTCTCCATTTCCTAGACGCCATTAGGGGGCGCTATTGGGGCCTCGCCAAGGCAATAACGAGTTAACGGAGGTTATGTGGGGCCATATCAATTTAAAATCAATAACAGTGGACATTATTGGTTGTTGGGTGGCCTTTTCTCATTTCTTGGTTGTTGAGTAGGGGGAGGGGGGGGGGGGTGAGAGGAGCTATTGGTTGACGTGGCGTAGAGATGGGCATAATCGGGTTTTATTATTACCCGGAACCGGTTTCAACCGGACCCGGTTCTGCTTGGATGTCATTGGAACCGGGTATGGTGTGGAACCGGGTCCAGTTCCTACCCGGGTTCACACCCAAGAATATGGAACCGGGTATGGTGCGGAACCGGGTTTCTGATAGTGTTGGGAACCGGTTCCTGACAGTCAAACCTGTCATTTACTGTTCAGAACCGGTTCCTGACAGCCATTTACTGTTCAGAACCGGTTCCTGACAGTCAAAACCTGCCATTTACTGTTCAGAACCAGTTCCTGATAAAATGTTACCGTTGCTTGATAAATAAAATAGTAACAATAATCGGTTAAAATTAAAAAACAAATTAATCGGTTACAATATATAAAAAAAGTTAACCGGTAAACCATGTGGAGCCGACCACACATCACTAGTTAGGTTTACACTAGTTTTTAAATTCTTAAAAAAAACAATTAAATCTTTTTTTGCATTTTCCCATAAACTTAAACAAAGACGTTTTAAAGTGCGACGGCTTACATGTTTATAGCGAGGTTGTAGCGTCTCCCGAATAAGATTAGTAAGATCGGGGTCGTCGAAGTGTCCAAACGGCAACGCTTTTTGTATCACCAACTTCGTCATCCGATCGCGAGCTAATTTTTGCTCATGACGAAAAATGGTACCATCTTTGGATAGTGGAACTTGACCGGATGTCATTTCCTTTAAAGCTTTGCAATACTTATTAATATGCTTCGTTAACGTTGAGTTTGATTCCTTGGCTAATAACGATCCACAATGTTTACATTGAGCTTTTTGCGAGCCGTCACTCATCTCGACCAACTCCCAATTGCTCCAAACTTCCTTACTGCGATTATGAGACAATGTTCCAACCACATATGGAACCGATTGATCTTGAGGAACATTGTTAACGGATTGGGAATTTGCGTTTTTGGAACTCTTTGAGGCCATTTGTTGATTAGAATGTGAAAAAGAACAAGAAAGAAATATAACAAGAAGAATAGATATGAGAAATTGTGTGCTAAACAATAGATTTCTAAACAATATATATAGAATCGGTTCCAACGGTCAGGAACCGGTTCCAACGGTAACATTTTAACGGCTATAACCGGTTCCAACGGTAACATTTTAAGGGTATAACCGTTCCTTCTAGAACTGAATTTCCGGGTACTGGTAGGAACCGGGTACGGGTAGGAACCGGGTACGACCCGATTCAAATGGTAAAATTGTGGAACCGGGTTGGAACCAACGTATTTTGAACCCGGAACCGGTTCTACTTACTGTCGGGTAGGAACTGGACCCGGTTCCAGTTCGGTTCTACCGGTTCGGGTTCGGAACCGGTTTTTATGCCCATCTCTAACGTGGCGTGATGTGGATGAGGTGGCGCAATGAAACCCAATGTGGATAGTGGCTTCATTCCATATTCTCTGGCCCAAGCACAAATTAACCCGAATTTGAATATTTGAGTGAATATGACTACATGTAACACGTTTATAATCATACTGCTTGAAAAAATAATATTTATATATATATAAAATGAATAATACTTATTGGTCGAGTGAAAATTAACTGAAATATTACTTTATGGATAGAAACATTACAAGTGATGTTGTGAACATGTTAACTGTGGATGTTTTAATGTGTCTTTAACCGTATCCTGCAGTTTCTTAAGTTAAAATTTTCATGTGTAAACATCTTCTTAAAAGTAGTAGTAAACATTTAATATTCCCCTCCACAGCCACTTACGTCGCATTAGAGAGATATTATGGTGGTTAATAAAACTTAGTTGAAAAACTATCGATTGAATCAAACACTAGATAGTGGCGAAGCTTGAGATTTCTGATCAGGGGGTCGAAAACGTATATACTTAAAAAATTATAAAACGGAGGGTAACGTATATACCTAAAAAAATTATACGAAAACTATATACCGAGCATCACTGAGCGAAAAGTTCGGGGGGCTCGGCGCCACCCGGCCCCCACTATGCTACGCCCATGATTGTAGACCAACGCTCATTGGAATACAATGCATGTTTATGTATATAGCATACAAAATCACACATAACTTTTACTTGACAAACACACAATAAGAAAATAAGACGCCTCAATTCCTTGTGGTATGTTATAGTTATGTTTGATGGGCGTTCAACTTTGTTAGAAGCCTGCGCTAATAAAAGTAAGTATAGTGTAAATGGGTCCATGAAGGTATTCTAATGATACTAGTAAATATGATTTAGAAGTACCAAAGTATAGTTTTAACTTGTACCTCTCTTTGTTATGTCTAAATACAAAGATTTGCGGGTGTAATATCAACCATAAGTAATTCACCTAAGTAAAACATCGAAATGTCTTACAAACTTACATCATTGTCACTTTACACACATACGATGAGGATTAAATACAAAGTGGATCAATAGTTGAAATGATGGGGATGTTATATGGGCATATTTTGACGATTTAAATGGTTGAAATAGTAAAATGAAAAGAAATAGGCACACTTTTTATATAGTTTAATCATCTACTAAAACGTAAATAACCTCTTATATTTAATTATCTTTAACGACTTTAGGGAGGAAGGGGCATTCAATGCTACTTACCCTAGCCCTAACCAATCAACACCCGTCCCAAGTCAAATTTCATACAAAATACTCATTAGCTAGAAAATAACACAAACAATATATATTCTTTTAATATTAATTAAATCAAATACCTCAACCAATCACAAGCAACCAACAAATCTCAAAGTCAACACCCACATTAAACAAACACGTTTCTCATGCGGGTACCTCCCCCGGCTAACTGAACCCGCCTTACCAACCCTTGGGGATAGCGACGGGGTTCTGACATGGGTAAGTACCCTAGATGCCTCTAGCCGCTACCACGTCCCATTATACAATATGAGTTATGTATGTGTATTTCAAGTATGTTATATTACAAAACTAAAATGTGAAGTATCTCATCGAATCCAATGAGTTGATAAGTCTAAATTGGCTTATAGTCATGGAACATGACAACATTTGCATCAACCTATATCATTGTACAAAATGTTTAAATTATTTTTAAAACAATATAAGCTTATAGATAATTTTGAACATACTAATCAAAATAAAAAATATTACGTTCCGATCCATCACATCGACACATACTAAAGCTTAAAAATGACAACAAAACTGGACATTAATCATATAGCCCAAACAGCCATAGCCCATTTCATGAATCAACGGCCATGCAAAAGTCTTATACTAATCGGACCAATAACGAGGACAGCTCATCACAGACTCACATGCAAAACCGCCACGTATACAGGCAACAAGCGTGCAGCTAGCCACGTGCCCCCCCGACACCTCCTCAATCCCAATCCTTTTTCCTTCACCTTCTCCTCAAATACAAATACAAATATAAATCAAATTCACAAAAAAAGCTAAAAATTTGGATCGAAATGGCGTCAAATATGAACCCGGCGTACGCTTACACGGTGGTTTATGTCAAAGATGTGGCCAAATCCGTCGAGTTTTACGGTAAGGCGTTTGGTGCATCCGTTCGCCGCCTAGACGACTCCCACAGGTGATATAATTGATAAATTCGGTATCATAGTTTTTTCGTTAAAATACAAAGTATGTTACATGATCATTGACGGATCCAAGATTTGTCTTTTTCTGGGATCAATCTTTGTATTGAGGTGGATTAAGGAAATATTTTTATTTGTGTGAAATCTTTGTATGAATATTCAGGTCGGATCACATAAATAAATAATGATGTTGTGTTTGTAACTGTTAAATTTTAGGCTAAAATGAGGTTTTTAAGGTAATAACGAGCACGGAAAATGTTATGAACGTTCAATGACCATTTCAAAAGAACAGATGAAAGTACTTAATCAAATTCATACTTATTTTCTTTTGTTTTTTCGACTTTGTTTTTCAATAACCTTTTTCTGGCAAAAAAAAGAAGGTTTTCCGGATACCAATGACTAATGACGTTAGGGTTCTGTTAGTTAGGTTTTGCTGAAGGCTGATATGTTAATAGTTGGGGACTGCCTGGTGGTTATTATTTTTAAAGTTATGACTGTTGGCGGCCAACTACAAATGCGTTGATTATTAAAATTCAATATTCCTATAAAATATTGGGGGTAGTTAGATAAAATATACGTCACCCTATGTAATAGGTGCGTCCATGCATATATGTGATTGTTGTTGTACATGTTAAGATGGGGCGAATTAGAAAGCGGACAGACAACAATAGCATTTACACCGGTGCATCAACATGAGACCGACGATCTGACTGGCGAGGTACAGGAACAGAAATCAGAAGGCCGAAGGAATCAACTGGAGGTTTGCTTCGCTTACGCGGATGTTGACGCTGCATACAAGGTGTTTGATTGATTAATTGTCGTTTTCGCTTTATAAACGTTATTAGGTAGGTGTTCATTTACAACTAAGTATTGTTTGTCGGGTTCGCAGAGGGCGGTGGAGAACGGGGCGGAGGCGGTGAGCAAGCCGGAGGAGAAAGAGTGGGGGCAGAAGGTAGGGTATGTACGTGATATCGACGGAATCGTGGTAAGGATGGGAAGTCACGTTAAATCGCGTTGAAGGATGGTGGTGTTGTGTTAAATATTTTCGTATATGTATAAATATATTACGGTGTTTTGTTGTTTTTATTGTCTTTTCTTCCTTTGTAAGTGACTTGTATTATTATAAGAAAGAATAAGAAGTGGTAAACTTTATATAAAATATAAGGCTATGGGGATGTTTGGGGGCGTGAGTTGGGACATTATATGCCACATAGAACCATTAATTAAATAGTACACCGTCTTTCTTCTTGATTGATAGTGGTTCACGTTGATTGAACCAGGTTTGTCACAACCCTCGCATTTGAGGTTTTGAAACAAAAATACACTAAAAAAATAAATGGTATAGTGGTTGTGTTATGACCACACCTTTAGGGTAGTGCTTTTGAATGGTGGATTAGAGTTTGATGACATGACACCTATGTAGAAGGTCATGGTGGTCAGGAGAGTCATAACCATACCCTTTAGTTTAAATATATTCACGAATCTTGGTGGATTAGAGTTGGTCACATAGCTTCTATGTAAACTGTTATGATCACACCCTTTAGCCTAAATATATTCACGTATCAAAAAGGGATGTGCAGCTTACGTGTAAGAAAAGGTTAACCGGCTTCTCAAAACGCAAAGGTTCTCTCTGTTGATGGGATTATTTCACCATGAAAGGGACGCGGCCCTCGTTCTCATGAGCTAGCGGCCGTGGGAAGAAGGGTGTTTATTTTCTAACGAGCCAATTGCTAACGTTCAAATCATCGCAAAATGTATTAAAAAAATTAAAGAAATTTATTAGCATGATCGTGATCTAACTCATGACTGTAGTGAGTGTAAAAGGTAAAACTACTCAAACCTAGTGTTACTACATGGCAACACTATTTCTTCACCTTTTTATACACCTTTGGCAACACTATTCCTTAATGTGGCTAAATTTTTCTTTACCTTCTTTTTCGTCATCTTTCACCCTTCCCATAACATGTAGTTTAAGTATTAACTTTTCTTTTTCTTCGCATTTCACTCTTCCCATAACATATAGTTTAAGTACTAATTTGGTTTGGGTTATTAGTTCACATTTAAATGGTTATTTTTTTATTTTTTTTAAATTGAAATGACACATATTAGAAAGGAAGCTACTGATACACGTAAATTTTGTCTAGTTGATATGTGTAAGTTTTGTCTAGCCAAAAGTTAAAACTTATTTATTTAGCAAAATTATAAAATACTATTCGTAGATGAGGAGACTTTAACAAATAACCTTTCTAACTTTAATGTTCTACATCATAACCCTGTCATCATTTTTTTAAGGTGTGAACTAGTCGCGAATATCAGGAGGTCTAGCATACGTTGTCTTAACGGGTTTGTGCGAGAGAGCCCCCTCACAGAATAGATCCCTAATTAAACCCCTCAATGAGAAACCCCTATTACGCAGACTCGAAGTTGAGACCTAGAGGGGAAACTCACATGAGCCCACCAGGGCCGGCCTCGAGGGGGTGGGGGTGGGCGACGGCTCAGGGCCCAAACCCTCCGGGGGCCGAAAATTTAATTTTTTATAATAGAGTTACACGGTTGAACTTAGAATATAAAGTACTGAATTGCAAAATGACATGAAGAGGCGCATGGTCTAGTGGTTTCGATGTCACTTTTTAGCAATTAGACCATTGGTTTCTAATCTTGATACTTCATTTTTAGTTCATTTTTTTCTTTATGTTTGTTACCTATGCATTAAATGCAAATGACATTAATTGGACTAATTTTGTTTTAAATTAAATCAAAATGAGAATCATAGTTACTTCTCAAATCTACTTTAAAAATGATTATTTATGTTAATTTCGTAAAATATTAGTCAATCTACAATTATTTTGTGTGTTTCATTTTTTTATGAAAAAAATGTTATTTTGTTTTTTTTTTCTTTTTCTTTCAACTCCATATATTTTCTAAATAAATTTCGATAGGTTGCGATGGTTTTACATATTCGTAAATAACGACTTTTAAAGTTATGAAGTAATTATTCCGCATTTTCTGTATTTACCCTTAAATGTGTTTTCTTTCTACGTTTCGTTGTCCAAATGCGCGTTTGATATACTTTTTATCTACGTTTCCACCTAAAAACGTAGCCCGACCGCAACATGCGTGTGATTCACAAATTTTTATTCATTTTCATATATTTAAAACTTTTTTGTATATTCTTTTTAAAAAGTTTATATTTTAGGGGCCCGTATTTTATCTTCGCACAGGGCCTATAGATTTTCGAAGATTTTCGAAGACGGTCCTGAAGCCCACTATAGTAGAACTTAAATACCCGTGACCATCACTAGAGCAATAGTGATGATTATAACCCTGCCATCTAAATTAAGATTATCCCTACATAAAATATATAAAAGATCCAACCTAGCTAACCTCTTTTCAAGTCGAATATGTGGTGATATAAAGCAGTGGAAAACACGTAGTTGCATGAAAATATTGTTTGGCATAAAATTTAATAAAGGTGAAAGCAACATAAATTTAGAATCTCACAAGATTTAATATACAAATTAGTTAAAATGCGACTTTGTTGGAGTGTCATAACTCGGTCACATGCGTTTCTACAACGTTCTAATTAGGACTTCAACCATCACATGCGATTTCTACGAAGGCAGAGTTTCCATATTATATATAGGAATTGGTGTGATCAAAACTAAACGTCGTTTTTCTAACCATTTGATCTCAAGTCTAAATCCGTATTGTATGTTTAGTATGGGACTAAAACGTCAACCTCAGGAGAAGTGATACACTTCTAGCACAATGAAGCCTGCTAGACCATGATACCTACCAGGCTATACAAGAGTTTTGATAATAAAGAGCGTAGTTAATTCAGAGTACATAAAATTACTTTTTAGAGTAAAGTTCAGGTACAAATAAACTTAACATACAAAACGTACAAACTGAATAAAAAGACAAAAAAAACACGGTGACATTTTCATAAATATTGGTCATAGGGTAATTATCAAAATTACTCTACAGGATGATTTTAGAGTGATTTTGGTCTTTTAGAGTAATTTTGTAAAATGTTAGAGTAATTTTGTAAAATATTCTTGTAGAGTAATTTTGATAAAAAAAAAACCTACCCCCCCACCCCCCAAAAACCTAAAAAAACCTAACTCCCCCTCCCAAAACTAAAAGCTAAAAATTAAACCATAAAGCTAAACCCCATAACTAAATGCTAACAAAATTTCTTTACAAGAACAATTTACAAAATTACTCTACAAGAACATTTTACAAAATTACTTTACAAGACCAAAATAACTCTACAAATGATCCTGATCCTGTAGAGTAATTTTGAAGACCAAATATTTATGAAAATGCCACCGCGTTTTTTTTGCTTTTCCTTCAATTTGTACGTTTTGTATGTTAATTTTATTTGTATTTGATCTTTAGTCTACTTTTGTAATGCAATTTTATTTGTTTGTTTTAGAACTTAAAATAAAGAACATTATTCAACAATAAGTAGATTTTCTACTGAGATTTTTCAGTTCAATTTTAATAAGCACATTATAATGAACTAACATTTAATTATTTATCTTCACATTTTTGTTTATAAAATCAAATTTGTATTATACTCGTTGTCAAAACTGATGTTATTTATTTAATTAAAATTCTTTACATTAATATCAACAAGAACATACCTCTCTTGTATTAATATGTTCATGTAGTCAACAAGCATTAAAAAATAAAAAGAAATTATTTTTGATTTAATAAAAATAAAGTAGCGTTATAAATTTAAAAGACTAAACCAGAGTAAATTTATTAAATCATTAAATTTTGACAATTAAAATGCACCATTTCTCAGCCGTACTATTCAAATCGCTCGCCGTTCGTCGCTCGCTCACTCGTTCGGAAATTGCTCGGAAAATGCTCGTTCGATTTGACGCTCGATTGTAAACGAGCCGCTCTGCTCGGTTCGGTTTGTAAACGGGCTAAACATGAGCAAAGGTCCGCTCGGCTCGGTCCGGTTCGAATTATTTTTTTTAATTAGTATATATATACATATACATATGCACATACATATATAAACATGTATACACACACATATATATACAAAAATATAAATTATACGTATACACACACACCTATATATATACACACATTACACATGCATATATACTTAAATATAAATTAAATTTATAGTTTTACAATATGATTATCGTCTCGTCAGCCACAACATTGTTATTTATAAGAAAAATATTATGCCATGAAAAATATTGTCATTATCTCTCTCAGCAATTTAAATCGAGCGACAAAGTTGTTAACTCGCTCGGAATATTTGTTGCTCGGAAACTGATCGTTTGATTTGACGCTCTTTTTTAATGAGCCGCTCCGCTCAAATAAGTTTGTAAATGACAAGCAAAGGTCCGCTCAGTTCGGCTCGACTCGTGAACTCCCTAGCCGGTAGTATCCTAAAAGATAAAATATTAGGTCTCACGGGGTGCATGCGGGAAAAGAAATCGGCAAATCGTTTGCCGATAGGCGACTCCACCGCCACCTAATTTGCCGTGCCGAAAGTATATAAAATCGTTGTATGTTTGCCGATATGAAATGAATAAAGAGGCATTAAATGTTTGACTTCTTTGGTGTGATTCAACGGTAATATTACCGTTTGAATTAATTTTTTTATAAACCTATATAAACCACACACATTTTAAACAAATTCACATCAACCCACATTCTCATTACTCCAACTCTATTCTATTTTTTATAAAAATGGTGGAAGAAATACCTATTATGTTCCTACCTGATAGCAGCGATTCGTCCGATAGTAGCATAAGCTTTTTCCAAAAACTCATCGATGAAGCCGAACTACAAGACACGGGCACATCTAGTAAGAAACATTACATTCTTCGTTGTCGTGAGAGTGGGCACGAAATCCTTATGGCGGATTATTTTGTCGAGGAACCGAAATATAACGAAGAAATTTTCCGTTATCGGTTCCGTATGTCAAAAAGTTTGTTTCTAAAAATTGTGAGCGACGTGGAAGCGAATAACTCGTGGTTTAAAGAGGGCGTAGATACGAGGATGAAGAAGAGTTTTACCCCGTTGCAAAAAGTTACATCAGCTATTAAACAACTTGCAACTGGTAACACTCCAGACGAGAACGACGAGTATTTACATGTTGCCGAAAGGACTTCACGTGAGTGTCTACAATATTTATGCAAAACGGCATGTAAAATATACGCTCATGAGTTCTTACGTAGGCCAACAAGCCACGACATTGCGCTTTTGTACCAAGCTCATGAGAATAAACATCACCTTCCTGGTATGGTGGGTAGCCTTGATTGCACCCATTTCGTATGGAGATCGTGTCCCACAGCGTTTCGTGGCCAATATATGAGAGGTGATCACCGTTACCCTACGATTATGCTCGAAGCGGTGGCCTCTCAAGATTTGTAGGTTTGGCATGCCTTTTGCGGTCCACCAGGTGCACAAAACGACATAAACGTGCTTCAACAATCTCCATTATTTCAAACTGAAAGGAATGGAACAGCCCCAAAATGTCTTACGTTAACAACCACTTATACAAACGTGGTTACTATCTAGTGAATGGAATATACCCTACATGGTCTGTGTTTGTCAAATCATATCCATATCCTCAAGACATAAACGAAAAAAAGTTCAAGAAACAACACGAGGGGGCAAGGAAAGACGGGGAACGGGCTTTTGGTGTTTTGAAGTCAAAATGGGGTATAATGAATCGGCCAATGCGTGCTAAGAGTGTGAAAAAAATTAGGTCTGTCTTGTATACTTGTATTATTTTACATAACATGATTTTAAAAGACGACGGAAACGCCATAGCACCGGTACACATCCGGGATCCTCTAGTCGAGCCCGCACTCGATGAAAGTGTCTTAGACGAACTTATGAAAGAAGATACGCATTGGGGACTAAAACATGATCTCGTTGAGAATCTCGGAAGAATGGATTTACCACACCTATTGGTGGATTCCGACGAAGAGTAGTTAATTTGTTTAATCATTGTAATGTTTTTTTACTTTATTTTTAATTCAGTGTAATGTTTTTTATTTTATTTTAATTTAGTGTTATGTTTTTCTTGTTTTCAATTTAATGCAAGTTTAAAAAAAATTGGTTTGCCTAAACTCAGTTAGGCATGCATCCCTTGTGATTTTTGGGTAATAGACAAAAAGTTTAGACAAATAACATGACACAATTTAATTGGATGAGAGAAAACTTTGCCTAAAGAGGTTAGGCATGCAACCTCCTCACCCTTGTGATTTTAAAAGTTAAGATCAAAGATAAAACGTGACACGTGAGACCATCGTGGGACCACGGTACTCACTGATCTGCAACAACTCCTTTTTTGTGGGTCATGATCAAAATCAAAACAACAGGCGGGACCGGTTACAGACAAACGTTTTCGATTATTGTGCTCTTTTGTTCTTTTCGAGTTTTTTCTTTCCACTTTTATTGTTCACTACACATGCACAAAATAATATAAAACCATATTCTATTCAATAAACTTATGCTATGAAAGAAAAACAAAATCAAAATGCTTAAATTATTATTATTCAAAATATAAAAGGAAAATATATAGGAGGGAAAAGGATGGTCCTGTATGAAAATTGTGAAAAGGTTTTGATAAAAGCTACACACTCTATCTAGACCCATGAGAGTTTCATATATTAGTCTACTTTTTTCGAATTTATAAAGTGAATCGGGTTTATTTGTGTTTATTAAAGTATGTGTTATGGATCTATGGTTACGTGAACAAAAACAACACTGTTGTTAAGTAGACAGAATTGGTTTAATTTTTCACACGCAATAAATAAAGTGTGTTATAGTAATGTAAGAAGTTAAAAGAAAGAATAAAGTGTTACTTATGTCCTGAGGTTTAACCACTTTTGTGACTTTCATTCCTGAGGTGTTATTTTCATTCAAAAACTTTGAAACCTCGTCATTGACCATAAAGCCTCAAATATATTGTTAAACTCAAGAATGAAAATGACAATAAAACGGACACCTAAAGGACTCAATGCACAAAAACATCATTTTGGATGAAAAAAAAGACTAAACCTCCAAGATGATTTTAGCATTTTACTCAAAATGAACAATTGAAGCTCATCGATTAATTGAATGAAAGTTAATTGGTTGAAAAAGAAAAGCCTCAAAACCTCGGAACATTTAACAACCCATCACCACGAAAAAAATATCATGCACGCCCCAACAGTGTTCCACACCAAACAGTCCGACGTGGCTTTGAACCACGCGCCAAATTACACCCGCAACACATTATCTCACAAGAAAAAAAGAACGAGTGTCTAATGATACTAAATATAACACTTGGGGCTGTTTGGCAATTTCTGAATGATTAAATAATGAACTAATAAGACTAGAGGGCATGGGGAGGGTCATCCCCAAAGGGATGAGCCGCCACGTAGGATACCACATCCCCATCCTTTGAAGGATGACCCTCCTAGCAAAATGAGGGGGTGAAGGAATGGACCTACCCCATCTTAAATAACATATTTTATGTTTTTTGTTATCTAATTTAAAAAAAAATAAATAAAATATTTTATTAAATTAAAAAAATAAAAAGCATTAAACTGATAAAAAAAAATTACATAATCTAGAAAAAAATTACATTACCTAAAATTTATAAAAAAAAAAAGATAAATACTACTCGTTATAAAAAGTTAACACAAACATAATACTACTCGTTATTGTCTTCGTCACCGACTCCGTCATTTACGTTGTTCCATATGTGTTCTATCAAGTCGGCTTGAAGGTTGCATGGACGTATTTGTTGGTTCCGTTTACGATGTCTGTGAAGATCGCTGATTGGTATAACACGTTAAGGTCATTAAGTGAACCGGGAAGACCAAAGAAAGCATGCCAGATCCACAAATCTTGTGATGTCACACCCTTTAGTATTAATGTTGGATGGCCTTGATCGCCTCGCGTATATTATCCTCGCCACGCATTCGGGCAACTGTGCCACTCCCAATGCATACAATCAATGCTACCGAGCATTCCCGGAAACCGTGTCGTGCTTCATGTGCTTGGTACGATTGTTGAACATCATTAGCGTTTGGTTTTCGCAAATATTTTTTGCTATACATTTTCACCACAAACTCGTAAAACTTGTACAAGCATACCCGTGCAGTTCTTTCCGAGATTTGTAAGTACTCGTCCAAGCGTCGGCCACTGTCCCGTACGCAAGTTGCCGAATGTCCGCAGTACACTTTTGTAAAGTGGTGAATGTAACAACTCTGAAATTCGTTGTTATCTTTTTCTTTGTTTTATCGCTGTACTTCTTTTGTAATCCCGAGATTCGGTTAATAATAAAGTTTATGTTAATTAATTATGGTGTTGTACATTATTATTGCATCTAATCGCTTATTAAATCGCATCGCTAATCTCATCGCATCGCAAATCGCAGTTATTTATGTGGTTTATGTTATTTATGTGTGTGTTGTGGTTATGATTACGCTCGCTATCGCATCGCTCTCGCACTCTCGAATCGCTAAATCGCACTATTATACCAATTATAACGCTTAATATAACTAACTAATACGAACCGAATAACCAAACGAACTCTTAACGCGAAACAAACGGAGAAAACCCAACATTAGGACAAGTTCGCTCGAACTTAGGTGACCCCAAGTTCGGCCGAACTTGACTGACCAAACTATGTTTCTTCATTGAACCTCAAGTTCGCTCGAACTTGCATATACATATGCAAGTTCGGCCGAACTTAGCCATCCCTTCTTGAAATCCTAGCAAGTTCACCCGAACTTGCATGAATCTCATACAAGTTCGACCGAACTTGGTCTCCATCAGCTCTCATTTTGCCTTCTCCTATAAATACCAAGCTCGGTTCACTCATTTGAAGTTGCTGCAAGTTCGCCAAGAGCTCTCAAAACCCGAAACCTTCGTGTTCTAAGTAAGAATCAACCCGATTTCACTGCAACAACGTTTATCAACGATCTACAAAGGTTTACAGCGATTTTGGCACAAGGCATAACCTTCGTTTTCATCAAAACTCATTCTTTTACGAAAACCTTCATATTTTTCTTCAAAAGCTTCTGTTTTAAGCTTAGATCTACGCAATACGAGTTCGTTTGGCGATAGTAGAGACTTCCCAAACACGTGATCTGCAAGATCTCGGCTTGTAAGTGATAGATCTGAAAAAAACCTTTGAAAACCATTGATTTCTACACAAGATACGGACTTTTAATGGTGTTTTGTTCATTTTCTAGTATGAAACGAAGCATCTATCATTCAAGATCCCATATCTGAAAGCACAAGGACGTTTATGTCGGTTTACACAAGCCGGACTAACTCGAACGAACCCCGAGTTCGCCCGGATTAGCCCACGCTTTTGTAAAACGGCTAAAACTGCTCTAAAAGACCTCTCTGACCCAAGTTTGCTCAGTAGCACAGGGTTGGAGGAATGAACTGTGATATCCCGGGTTTTTCGGATAACTTAAACGTAATACTTGTCAATCTAATTACGTGCTATGTGTACGAACGTGTACGAATTAAATGAATACGTGTTGTGTGTTGTGTGATTGTTTGAGTAATTGAATCATTAGAGTAGATACGTACACGAACTGAACCGAACCGCGACACGAACCAAAGTGATTCTTTGTGACTCTAGGAGTTAACAAGTTTTAAACCTTAACTCAAGATTCGGCCAAGATCAAACTCAAACCCGTAACAAACCTAAAACTATTCGGCCGATCAAACCAAACCAAACCAACCCGTGTGCAACCCAAACCGATATTAAACCTAAACTCTAAACTCCAACCACTCGGCCACAAGATCAAACTAACCCACCCTATTCCTTGGCCGCGAGATCAAACCCAAACCCAAACCAAAGCAACCCAAGATCCTCGGACACTATACTTATCCCAAACCGTAAACCTTATCATGTGCGTCTATAAATACAAATCATGCATGTGTCATTGACAACAACACAAAACCCTAGAGTTCCATTGCCGTCGGCAGACTTGCGATCGCAGAAAGTTGCTTCTTTTCTCGGTCGCAGCAAGCAGCAGCCGAAGCCTTCATCACCTTAGTCGCAAAACAGCCCTTTACTTGTTCCTTGGATCGCCAGTTCAGCCCTTGCTCACTTCCTCGATCACAAACAGCCCACTATTCTTTCCAGTCGCGAACAACATCCTTTTCTCGGTCACGGATTCCTCGGTTGCAAGCAATCTTTGATCACCGGATTCATTAGTTTAATCACGGTTCGTTTACCTTATTATTAAAAGATTAGAAGTTATCTCTGATTTCAAGATCATGTTTCGGATATATATGTATGCTTGAATGTTTAAGTTGTTTCGGATTATATGTATGCTTGAATGTTTAAGTTGTTTCGGATTATATGTATGCTTGAATGTTTAGTTGATTCGGATTATATGTATGCTTGAATGTTTAGTTGTCTCGGATTATATGTATGTTTGAATGGCTAGTTGTTTCGGATATATGTGTTGCTGTTCTCAGATCGCATGACGGTATAATTTCGGATTGTTAATACAAGATTGAGAGATTGGAATGAGTTTGAAAGCTGAATACATATGGGCTGTGTTTTGTTTATAATAACTAGAAGTAAGAACTAGGGTATGCATGGATGAGATATTGGTATTAATCTAGGATTAGAAATCGGTTTTAGATCGCCTAGATTAGTCGCTTGAACGGGATTACACGAGTTTATGATAAAGATATGCTGAAACAGGATGCTGATTAAAAGTTACAGCCAACTTCATCTGGCTGCAACTTGGTCGTTAGTTGTCGAAAAAACGGATTTTCTGATGTCTAGAACGTAGAGATTTGAATAAGGAATCCAATGGCGCTGGATTTATAATTTTCTGAAGTCGTTTGATATTTTTAAAGGACTAAACAAGTTCAGTAGCTAAAGCTGTGAAAATTCTGGAATTTTGTTGGTTGGTTATCAAGTTGGATTTTAAAATCAGTAGGGAGTTGAGTCATGATTTTTGTACAGCAACTAGGTATAGAAATTTCCGGGCAACTCCAACTGGAATTTTGTTAATCGGACGATCAGTAATTTTTAAATAAATTCTTCCGTGGACTGCAGTCAGAAAGCGGTAAATCTGACTGCAGCTTAATGAATTAATATTTATGGCTAATTGGTAAAGATTTAGGACTTGGAAAAATTATATAAATTTCTATGGTATAAATGTCACCTACTGTAAAAATATGGGAATTTTTGGAATGTTAGAACTATTTTATAAAAATCCTAGAAGACAGCTGAATAATTGAGTGTTAAGCAGAAAGTTGATAACTTGTGATTGTATGCATTAAAGTGTTGCATGGAATTGAAATATGTTCATGATAAGTTGTTTGATTTCTATGATCACATGAGAATACTTGCATGCATGTTTGAGTGTTAGATATGTTGTTGGTATGTATCACCTTGTGAGTCAATTGCGTGTGGAATTTGTATTGGTGTGATTACACACTGACGTGGAATTAATTGGTTTGTTAGGACGCAACTAGCGGTCCCATCTCTTATAACATCTTTGCTACACTAACCGAGCAAATAAAGGTGAGTTCACGGCCCCTAACTTTATCCGGTTTTTAAACAACAGGGGGAGAAACATGTATACACTCTCAAACTCAAACTCTTTACGTTATACGAATTTAACGTCACATAACTATACGGTAACTAAGTTAATGTTAATGTAATGTTATGGGCACTAAGCAGCTTTATCACTTAAGTCCTCGACAATCTCCTCGGATCGTTAGTATTTGGGTTAAATAGCGGGGGAATTATAAGTAGTACTACTGGGTCTGACGAGCCCCATCCGAGCTAGTCGCGCTAGCCGACCGGGCATGGTCAACGGGTGTATGATTGGCCTAACATCGCCATGGTCATGTGATAGGCCTGGCAAAACGGAGGCACAACTGTCAGCTTCGATCGCGAACACTTAGTGACATGACTTTAGGCTAGCTACCTATATACATTAATATTGAACTTAATTACGGATCAACTTAATATTCCGGGTTTGGAATATTGGAAACATCAACTTATTATCCCGGGTTGGGGATAATGGAAACAACAACTTAATATTCCGGGTTTGGAATATTGGAAGCAACAACTTATTATTCCGGGATTGGAATAATGGAACTGATATGTTATCCCGGGTTGGGGATAACGGAGTAACAAACTATAACCGAACAAACGAAATTATGAAAACCTGTGAACTCACTCATCTTTAATGTTGACACTTGTTTCTTTACATGTTTCTCAGGACGCTAGGAGCTCTAGGTGCACGCACATGCATTGAACAAGACATCTTTATCGAGTCTCATTTATTAATATTGTTTTGGGATTTTTCATTTGTTTTGGCGTTTGGGTTGGCGCCCGCATCACTACTTATTTATGCTTCCGCTCAAACTTAAAACTAATGCTCTGCTAAATATTGGTAATTGATATAAAATCTAAAATGAACGATTTTGGAAAACGTATTATCAAACCATGTAAAGTCGTTCGACGTACTAGTGTTTCAGATTCTGGTTTGTTCACACGCCTCGCGGTAGAACTCCGCAAGTGGAAATTGAGGGTGTGACATGAACACTCGATTTTCCTCAGCAAACGACGTGAAAACGCAAGATTTTGGACCCGAAAACATCAAGTTCGCTCAAGATTTCATCAACTCTCTGGTCAAGTTCGACCGAACTTGTGCCCAAGTAGGCCAAGTTCGACCGAACTTGGGCTATTCTCCAAAAAGATTCTAACAAGTTCGACCGAACTTGTCTAGTTTCCTAGGAAACTACACAAGTTCGCCTGAACTTGTCTCCTCAGTAAGAGATCCTTACAAGTTCGCCCGAACTTGGCTATAAACTCACCAAAATCATACAAGTTCGCTCGAACTTGTGTGTTTACACACAAGTTCGCCAGAACTTGGCTACTGCCCAACCAAGACTTAACCATTTCAGCTTTTTGGAGACTGATGCACTTCCATTCGCGTATGCAGGCTGATCCGACGCTCTTCTCAACTCTTCTCAGATCTCGAATCCTACCTAAACGCACCTCTAGTGAGTATACTTGACTCATTTTCGCTTTAACGCACTTTTTGGGTGTTACATACGTTCCTATATCAAAAATCACAACACAAATCAAACTGTTTATCACATGCGAATAGTCAGCTGCCGTAGTGGTACTCGTCAGCCAGCTCCTCAGGCTCCAATAGCTCCAGCTTTACCTGCTCCTCCTCAAGCTCCAAAGGCACGAGTGTGCTTCGTGTGTGGTGATCCGAACCACTTTGCTAATGTTTACCCAAACCGCACTGTGAAACAAGAGCCGCAGCAGCAGCCACCACCGCAGCCTCAGCAGCAGCAACAGGCTGCGCGTGGAAGAGCCTTCAATCTCAATCACCGCCAGGCCCAGAATGACAACAATGTTGTCAATGGTACGTTTCTCGTTAATGGTATTTATGCTTCATGTTTATTTGATACTGGTGCCAATAATTGTTTTGTATCGTTAGAATTCGAAAAGGTTTTAAAATGTAAGCGCGCTAAACTCTCAAAGACTTTCGATGTGGAAGTCGCCACCAGAAGAACCGTTACCGTTGATTCCGTCTTACATGGTTGTTCTCTCGATCTTAACAACCATGTCTTCTCAATCAATCTCACACCTATGCAGTTAGGTAGTTTTGATATCATAGTAGGCATGGATTTTCTTCGTGAGAATCATGCTGAAGTTGTATACTTCAATAAAATGATTTGTTTCCCTCTTCCTAACGGTGATCAAATCCATGTTAATGGTGAAAATCCCTCAAAGAAGTTGATGCTTTTGTCATGTACTCGAGCGCACAAATGCTTGCAAAAGTGATGTGTTGCTTTCCTCGCCCATATCGTGAACCCGGAGAAAGAAAAGAAGACTTATAAAGATGTTCCCGTTGTTTGTGAATTTCCTAAGGTCTTTCCCGACGATTTACCCGGTTTTCCCCCTACTCGAGATGTTGAATTCCGTATCGATTTAGTTCCCGGAGCTACTCCCGTTGTTAAAGCTCCTTATCGCCTCGCAACATCCGAAATGCGCGAGCTATCAAGCCAACTTCAAGAGCTTCTTGATAAAGGCTTCATACGCCCGAGCACTTCGCCATGGGGCGCTCCTGTCCTTTTCGTGAAAAAAAAGGATGGATCGTTTCGTATGTGCATCGATTATCGTGAACTTAACAAACTCACGATAAAGAACCGTTATCCTCTTCCTCGTATCAACGACCTATTTGATCAGCTTTAAGGTGCTACTTGTTTTTCCAAGATCGATCTTCGTTCCGGTTATCATCAGTTACGCGTGTTGTAAGAAGACATTCCAAAAACTGCCTTTCGTACTCGCTATGGCCATTTCGAATTCGTGGTCATGCCTTTTGGTCTAACCAACGCACCCACGGCCTTCATGGATTTGATGAACCGTGTGTGAAAAGCTTTCTTAGATCGCTTCGTTATTGTTTTCATCGATGATATTCGAAGTCGAGAGACGAACACGCGCGTCATCTCCGTTTAGTCCTCGAACTTCTTCAAGGAAATCGCCTTTATGCTAAGTTTTCTAAGTGTGAATTCTGGCTCGAATAAGTCCAATTTCTCGGCCACATCGTTAATAGTCAAGGAATTCACGTCGACCCTGCAAAGATCGAAGCCGTCAAGAGTTGGATTACACCGAAGAATGCCTCCGAAATTAGTTTATTTCTTGGATTGGCGGGTTATTACCGTCGATTCATCGCCGACTTCTCGAAAATCGCCGTTCCCCTCACTGCTTTAACTCATAAAGATAAACCTTTTGTTTGGGATTCCAAGCAAGAGGAAGCTTTTCAAACTCTCAAGCGTATGCTATGCAACGCTCCTATCCTCGCTTTACCCGACGGAAACGAAGATTTCGTTGTTTATTGTGATGCCTCAAATCTTGGTCTTGGTTGTGTTCTGATGCAACGAGACAAGGTTATCGCGTATGCGTCTCGACAGCTCAAGATCCACAAAAAGAACTACACAACCCACGATCTCGAACTCGGTGCAGTTGTTTTTGCATTGAAGATATGGCGACACTTCCTTTACGGTACAAAGTGTACGGTCTTCACCGACCATAAGAGCTTACAACATATCTTTAATCAAAAAGAACTAAACATGCGACAACGTCGATGGGTTGAACTTCTCAACGATTATGATTGCGAAATACGCTACCATCCCGGCAAAGCAAACGTCGTCGTCGATGCTCTCAGTCGACGAAGCTACATATATAGTATTCGTGACTCTCAAGCTTGTGCTAAACTTGAAACCCTCATCCGTGCCGCTCAATTCGCCTGCTTTAACGAGACTACCCTTCAAGACGAAATGAAATGTGGTGCCGAAACTCAGCTTGTATCTAAATCTGATGGTATTTATTATAATCTTGCTCGTATTTGGATTCCCAGCCGTGACAATCTTCGTGAATTGCTAATGACCGAAGCTCATAAATCCCGATATTCCATTCACCCCGGTGCCGACAAGATGTACCAGGACCTTCGTCCTAAGTACTGGTGGCCGGGCATGAAAAGAATATCGCCTTGTACGTCTCAAAGTGCTTAACTTGTTCGAAAGTTAAGGCCGAACATCAAAGACCCTCTGGCTTACTCGAACAACCCGAAATCCCGATGTGGAAGTGGGAGAGTATAGCTATGGACTTCGTTACCAAACTTCCCCGCACTTCATCTGGTCACGATAGCATTTGTTATCGTTGATCTCTTACCAAATCCGCGCACTTTATTGCTATACGAGAAGACTTTAAGGTCGAACGGTTAGCCCAAATCTATACCGACGAAGTTATATGTCGACACAGGACGCCTCGTGACATCATCTCTGACCGAGACGGTCGTTTTACCTCGCGTCTCTGGGAGACTTTTCAATTCGCTCTCGGTACTACTCTCAATCTCAGTACCGCTTTTCACCCTCAAACCGACGGTCAGACTGAGCGCACGATCCGCACCCTTGAAGACATGCTTCGTGCGTGCATCATAGATTTCGGTGGTAACTGGGATACGCATTTACCTTTAATTAAATTCTCGTACAATAATAGTTATCATACCAGCATTCAAATGGCTCCTTCTGAGGCACTGTATGGAAGAAAATGTCGATTGCCTATTGCATGGCACGAGATCAGAGAAGCATAAATCACCGGTCCCGAGCTAATTCAAGAAACGACGGACAAGATCCTCCAAATCAGAGACAATCTCTTGAAAGCTCGGAGTCGTCAAAGAGTTACACCGATAAACGCCACAAGCCCCTACAGTTCAAAATGGGAGATCACGTTCTCCTAAAGGTTGCACCTTGGAAGGGAGTGGTCCGCTTCGGCAAGAAAGGAAAGCTAGCGCCTCGATACGTTGGACCCTTTAAGATTATGGAAAGAGTCGGTAAAGTAGCCTATCGTCTCGAATTACCGGAGGAACTTAACAACGTACATCAATTATGGTGTTGTACATTATTATTGCATCTAATCGCTTATTAAATCGCATCGCTAATATCATCGCATCGCAAATCAAGTTATTTATGTGGTTTTATGTTATTTATGTGTTATGTGTGTTTGTGGTTATGATTACGCTCGCTATCGCATCGCTCTGCACTCTTGAATCGCTAAATCCACTATTATACAAATTATAACGCTTAATATAACTAATTAATACGAACCAAATAACTAAACGAACTCTTAACGGAAACAAACGAGAAAACCAACATTAGGACAAGTTCGCTCGAACTTGGGTGACCCAAGTTCAGCCGAACTTGGCTTACCAAACTATGTTTCTTCATTGAACCTCAAGTTCGCTCGAACTTGCATATACATATGCAAGTTCGGCCGAACTTAGCCATCCCTTCTTGAAATCCTAGCAAGTTCGCCCGAACTTGCATCAATCTCATACAAGTTCGACCGAACTTGGTCTCCATCAGCTCTCATTTTGCCTTCTCCTATAAATACCAAGCTCTGTTCACTCATTTGAACTTGATGCAAGTTCGCTCAGAGCTCTCAAAATCCGAACCTTCGTGTTCTATGTAAGAATCAACCCGATTTCACTGCAACAAGTTTATCAACGATCTACAAAGGTTTACAAGCGATTTTGGCACAAGGCATAGCCTTTGTTTTCATCAAAACTCATTCTTTTATGAAAACCTTCATCTTTTTCTTCAAAAGCTTTTTTAAGCTTAGATCTACGCAATACGAGTTCGTTTGGCGATAGTAGAGACTTCCCAAACACGAGATCTGCAGGGTCTCGCTTGTAAGGATAGATATGAGAAAAACCTTTGAAAACCATTGATTTCTACACAAGATACGGACTTTTGATGGTGTTTTGTTCATTTTCTGGTATGAAACGAAGCATCCATCATTCAAGATCCCAGATCTGGAAGCACAAGGACGTTTATGTCGGTTTACACAAGCCGGACTAACCCGAACGAACCCCGAGTTCGCCCGGATTAGCCCACGCTTTTGTAAAACGGCTAAAACTGCTCTAAAAGACCTCTCAGACCCAAGTTTGCTCAGTAGCACAGGGTTAGAGGGTTGAACACTCGATTTTCCTCAGCAAACGACCGAAAACGCAAATTTTGGACCGAAAACATAAGTTCGCTCAAGATTTCATCAACTCTCTGTGTCAAGTTAGACCGAACTTGTGCCCAAGTAGGCCAAGTTCGACCGAACTTGGGCTATTCTCCACAAAGATTCAAACAAGTTCGAACTGAACTTGTCTCCTCAGTAAGAGATCGTTACAAGTTCGCCCGAACTTGGCTATAAATTCACCAAAATCATACAAGTTCGCTCGAACTTGTGTGTTTACACACAAGTTCTCCCGAACTTGGCTACTGCCCACTAAAGACTTAACCATTTCAGCTTTTCGAGACTGATGCACTTCCGTTCGCGTATGCGGGCTGATCCGCGCCCCTCTTCTCAGATCTCTAATCCTACCTAAACGCACCCCTAGTGAGTATACTTGACCCATTTTCGCTTTAACGCACTTTTTGGGTGTTACATACGTTCCTATATCAAAAATCACAACACAAATCAAACTGTTTATCACACGCGAATAATCTGATTATATATGCTCAATACGTGATACTAGAAACATGTGACTAGGATTTATTTTCGTTAACTTACCTCCTTAGCTAGTATGGTACTATAGTGTGGCTTACACCCGACGGGTCTAGTTAGGATGGACGCGCAAGCCTTATCATGGTAGTTAGCATGAGAAATAAGCCTATGTTAATCTGTGTGAATTGTTTCGGTGTATCATGATGTGTAGTTAGATTATTTCGCGAACGCTTTCTCGATTATGCTAGTAGTACTTAAACCTGTATGCTCACATTTACTTAATTGTATTGACATGTATTTTAACGTATGTAACATGTTGAGGATTTTAGCTATGGATGCTTGGATGTTGCATGCTTAGCGTAGTTTAGTTTTGTTTAGTTAGTTGTTGATGTATTTCAGTTTTGGAACTTATGTATGAAATCTAGGGGAAATCGAACCCTGTTAAATTTTATGAGAAATCTCCGTTTTGTAATAAATGTTTAAATGTTACGTTTAATGGTATCGGTTATTAAGCAGGTTGTGATATGTCAAATGATTGTTATGGAACATCTCGTGAAATCAATCTGGTCGCCCAGTGCCACTAACCCCGATGTTTCCACCATCGGTTGGGGTGTGACAGTGCCACGAGCATCGTATCGTAACGTGAAAAAAGGGTCGAATGCCGCCAAATCATCGGCAATCCGTGTGAATAACCGACGACTCATCCGGAACCTACGCCGTATAGGGGTGCACCCGAAAAGTAATCGTTCACCAATTTTTCGTGCGCTCCTATCGTAAAAAAATTAATAAATGAGGAAATAACAAATAAGTTTAAAAATGTTATTAACGATATACCTTCACGGTCTCTGTTAATCTGTTGTTGCCTAGTTCGTCTTTCAGACGAGACCTCATCCTCCTCCTTCTGTTCTTCAGCAATAATCTGAGCCGCCCGCATCACACAGTTTGCGAAAAACATCTCTCCTTCCCCCGAAGACGAGGACCACCAAGAATTCATTGTGAGTGAAAATATTATTTTATTTTAAAAAGTTGGATATAAAAAGAGAGTGTTTTGGGTTGAAAGTGGGGAGAAAATGGTGAAAAGTGGTATAAAATAGGGGAGAGAGTGTGTATTTAAATTTGAAAAAAAATATTATTTTTTTTTAAATCGAACGTTGGCAACGGTCAAATCTCGATCCACTTGCAAAATTGGAACGACATGGGCGGCAGGGAAGAGCCGGGTGTGCCGCTGCAGGGCATAGGGGGGCGGTGTGGCGGTCCGGCGCCGGGAATGGACGGGCATGGGCCGGTCCCCATACCGGTTGGTCTAAGAGGTCTAAACCATTAAGTGCTGAACCAGTAAGAGGTCTAAACCATTAAGAGGCAGTATAATACTTAACCGTTCAGAGGTAAATATTTGGCGAATTCAGATTAGAGGTCTTAACCATTCAGACTCTGTATAAAACTTAACCATTCAAAGGTAAATGTCTGAACCGTTCAAAAATCTGCTGACGAAACAAACAGTCAGAACCATTAAGTGATAAACTAGTAAAAAGTCTGAATGATTAAGAGTTCAGTTAAAAGATAAACAAACAGCCTCTTAATTAAACACTTACCCTTGTACCAAACTTGTGAGCCCACCTACCAAAGCTTCTACAACCCCTCGTTAACCATAGGGTCACGATGAACATTGTACATCTAGTATACCGTATACGGTTATCACTGAATCTTAACCGTATAGCTAGATGAAATTTGTACTTTTGGTCCTAACATTTCACTTACACGACATTATCATTTAATTATCTTCCAAACTTTATTATATATTTTATTATTATATTAATTAATATTATCACTGTCATTATATTTTATAACCAGAGAAGAAGTACTGACTGACTGATACACCACAAACTAAGATTCCATAAAATAATAATACAATTACAAACACATAACACCGACCGCACCTACTACATCAAACCACACAAAACATCAAACTAAAGTACTAAACTAATCTTTTATTCCCGATCCCCTAAACACTCTGGTCGCTAAAACTAATTAGTGACAGAATATCACTTTCAACTCACGTGGCGACATACACTCATGCATCAACGACGGACTATCATGCGCGTAAGTAAACGTTGCCGGACACGCGCTCTTAAAAAACCCAGACCACTTCGACGGTTTACACGTCTGCGCGTTGTTAAAATGCCCTCTGCAACAAAACTCATCAGTGTTAAACGCCTCACACCCGCTCTTACACGCGACCACGCGCCCATCCGCGTGTTTCTGCAACGACCACGGGCACTTGGCAAGCAGATCCTCTTTACACCCGACCACAGGGCACGTGCCTTTGCCCTCGTGAGGGGTGACCGTCATCGGAATGTTGAACCCGTCGACTAGGCTTACGGCGTACGAGGATTGGTCTAGGTGGCTGTGGTGGAGGCTGAACTGGGCTAAGGTGGCTGGGGCGGCGCCGCCGAGGCCGTTGCATTCGAGTTTGTTGCCGCAGTCGCCGGTGGCGCAGGTGAATCGGTTGTTGATGTGCTTGCAGCCGGTTCGGGCCCAGATGCGGCCGGACCAGTGGGTGGTGGGGGCGGGGAAGGACCGGTGGGTGAGAGGGTTGAGGGCGAAGCCGCCGCGTTCGAGGACAGGGTGGCCGGAGTTGGGTTGGATGGCGGGCCAGATGGGGTAGCGGCAGTTGTTTACGATGGTGAGGATCATGGAGGCGGAGGAGAGAGGGAGGAGGAGGAGGAGAGGGAGGGTGAGGGTGGAGAGAGAGGGGAAGAGAGCCATGGTGGTTGTACGGTGGTGAGTT
The DNA here is from genome assembly GCA_947069175.1 of Scalesia atractyloides. NCBI lineage: Eukaryota > Viridiplantae > Streptophyta > Magnoliopsida > Asterales > Asteraceae > Scalesia > Scalesia atractyloides. Next base: position 92,392,517 of record CAMTDV010000025.1, read on the forward strand.
GGTGGTGTGGTGGGTGTAGAGATAGTGGTTGTATATATAGGCGTGGAGACTGTAGAGTGTTCAGTGATATGCACTGTTTTGAATTAATTATATATATATTTTTTGGTTTTAAACGAAAAACTTAGAATGACGGGGCGGACCACTAAAGTGTTGTGTAATAAGCGGAATCATACGATTATATCTATTTTCATTAGGCAACAATGTTTACACACCAATTCACGAGAAACTCAGTAAATATGTGAAAAACCCTCTTATGCTGCAAGGTATGGGGGTCGGCTTGGGCCCGGCATGGCTCGTCGCCGCCCCCAACACCATTCCCCCAGGCGTCGTCGTATTCGGAAAATTCCAAATGTTGAAGACGCCCCACTAGAAGACAAAACTCCCTCACACACAACGTATACATATATATTTTAGGCTCATCTCCCATTTCCTTACCTTCATCCTTTTTGTCACATCCTCACGTCTAATCTACGTGACGGATCATCCTCTAAAAATGGACAATCACCATACTGCATAGCCTTATAAAAATCAAATCTAAAACCTAATAGTTTCTAAACTATTTTATCTCCCTAACATGTCACTAGGGTATAAGTTATCTTATATGTTTTGAATATTAATTTATTTTGTTGTTTAGGAAAGGTAAATGGAAGATGAAAAAGAGTACTCTGGCCCACCTCTCATGGGCTTTGCAGGTCTCGTGGTTCTCATGGTGTACGAATCTTCATATTATCGTTATCATTATAATTATCATTATCAATATAATAAAAACCAAACGATTTGAATACTGTTTTTAATATAAAAAATGAATAGTGTTAGGCAGCTGGCCTGACACTCTCTTGTTAGACCAGCCGTTTGACCTAGCACTCTCCTATTGGACCAGCCTATTTATTATTTGTTTACGCTGTAAAATTACGGGTTTGCCCCCGGAATAGTGCCAGGCAGCTGGCCTGGCACTCCCCTATTGGACCAATCGTTTATTATTTGTTTACGCTGTAAATTACGGGTTTGCCCCCACTTTAAAATTATGATGTTGCCCCCTGCTCAAATAAAATTACGCTTTTGGCCCCAGCCAAAAATTACGATTTTGCCCATGACCCTATTGGACCAGCCGTTTGAACTGGTACTCTCCCATTGGACCAGCCGTTTATTATTTGTTTACGCTGTAAAATTACGGGTTTGCCCCCGGAATAGTGCCAGGCAGCTGGCCTGGCACTCCCCTATTGGACCAACCGTTTATTATTTGTTTACGTTGTAAAATTACGGGTTTTCCCCCACTTTAAAATTACGATGTTCCCCTGCTAAAAATAAAATTACGCTTTTGGCCCCAGCAAAAAATTCCAAAAATTACGATTTTGCCCATGACTCGAAATTACAATTTCGCCCTCGGCTCAAAATTATGTTTTCACCCCTTTTCAAATGAAAAAAAAAATGCTCTCGCCCCCACCTTAAAATTACGATTCTTCACCGTTTTAAAAAATACGATTTCGGCCTAAGTTAAAAATTACGTTTTTGCCCCTGTTCAAAATAAAATTACGTTTTTGGCTCCAACTCAAAATTACGATTATGCCCTCGGTTCAAAATAAAAATATAGTTTTGCCTCCGGCCTAAAATTACGGTTGTGCCTTCCTGGTTTCAATTTCCAGTATTGGCATCACTTTAGCTTTTGACAAATTACGATTTTACACCAATGAAAAAATATAACTTTCCATTAGTTAAAAATTACAGTATTGCCATTATTTTTAGTTTTTTTAGCAAAACTATAAAAGTGTTATGTATTGATTTACTCGATTTAATTATTTTCTGTGTCAATGAGCTGCCTAACACTCGCTCATTATTCGGCTATCGCCCCGCAACATGGACGGCGCATCTAACTAGTTATTATAATCCTGAAGTTGTTATAAACAAGTAAAACTGTTATTTAACTTTTAAAAACTATAAAAATACAAAAAGTAAGAAGATAATAATAATATTAACAAATATGATACTCTTAGGTTAGGTTGTGTGTTATGGCTTTTAGCTTCTTATGTCATATCACTAAGTTGGGCGTGAAATACTATTCTATTGAGGCATGAGTGGGCTTGCTGAGAGTGATTTGAACATTAAGTTGGGCGTGAAACACTATTCCATTGAGACGTGAGTGGGTTTGCTGTGAGTGATTTAACTGGGGCGTGGTTGTGGAGTGGTTGTAGACTCCATGCTAGAGCTAATTTAAATTTTCCATGAGGGTGGGTAGGTGTGAAAAGAGACAAAAGCATGTAACACGTGTGTGTGTGTTTAATGTTTTAAAGAATAAATAATATATGAGCGATAGCTACTCAAGTAAACATATGGATAGAAAGGAAAGCAAAGTGTAGGATTTCATGTTACAAAGAAAACAATGTGGAATGGGAAGCCTAGAGTCCTAGGTTAAAGAGTGTGCGTAACTCTAGATATGGATTGAGATTGACCAAAGTAACCTTCTTAGTGAGTTACATAGCAAGTGATGGGAATGTAATTCTCATAATTTGACCACAAATTATATTAACACTACGTTACACGAAAATGCACGTGGTTAATATGAAATTATTGGTTTGCTCATTTAAGTTTAACATTTATGTCAATGATCTTTGGCTTTTAAATTTATTCAATGATCATGGATGGTCTTAATTGGATGGTCATCTAAAAGAGTAGGTAAAGTCAGTTATGTCGCGTGTGTAAGGCACGTCAGAATAATTTGATATAGTATGATGATTTGGTTAGGGATGTTTTTTTTACGTATTTAGACGTGCTGGGATTTCTGCTAAGCAAGAGACACCCGTGAATTTCTTAACTGATCCACTGAAAGGAAGATCTATGCTTAGACCAGCCGACATTTTGATCTTCTGATGGATAGGAGGAAAACACGCATGTGTGGATCTAACATGCGTCTCCCCCCTTGTAGGCTTAGGGGCTAGTGTTTTCACTGTCACACCCCAACCGATTGCGGAATCATCGGGTGGCACTAGGCGAATCAGATTGATTAAGATCATCCATAACAGCCATTTCAAAGATAATAATCAACATTAAATATCTCATACTATCAAACTCATAAAACCTTCAAAACAACCATTACAATTCAACAAAATCTCTTAAACATAAATCCAATTTGATCTCCCCTAGATTTTATTACAAACCATTCTAAACAACTAAACAAAACGAACTAAACTAAGCATGCAACATCCAGGCTAAAATCCTCAACCTGTTACATACGTTAAAATACAAGTCAATACAATTAAGTAAAGGTGAGCATATGGGTTTTTGTAATACTAGCATAATCGAGAAAGCGTTCGCGAGATAATCCCATTACATATCATGATACACCGAAACATTTCACACAGATTAACATAGGCTTATTCTCATGCTAACTACCGTGAGAAGGCTTGCACGTCCATCCTAACTAGACCCCGTCGGGTGTAAGCCACACTATAGTACCATACTAGCTAAGGAGACAAGTTAACAAAAATAACTACTAGTCACATGTTTCTAGTATCACGTATTGAGCATACATAATCAGATTATTCGCGTGTGATAAAACAGTTTGATTTGTGAAGTGATTTTTTATATAGGAACGTATGTAACACCTAAAAAGTGCGTTAAAGCGAAAATGGGTCAAGTATACTCACTGTGGGTGCGTTTCGGTAGGATTTATGATTCTGAGAGGAGTTGCGGAGAGCGCCGGATCAGCCTGTAAACGAACAGAATTGCATTAGTCTTCCGAATTGCTAAAACAGTTAAGTTTGAGTTGGGCAGTAGGCAAGTTCGGCCGAACTTGTATGTAAACATACAAGTTCGAGCGAAGTTGCATGGTTTTAGTGGGATTTGGGACAAGTTCGGTCGAACTTGGTAAGATCTTTAGGGATCTTGTCAAGCTCAGGCGAACTTCTGTGGAAATCTTACTGAAAGGACAAGTTCGGGCGAACTTGCATAGTTTCTTAAGAAATTAGGCAAGTTCGGGCGAACTTGTAAGACTTTTGTGAGATATAACCCAAGTTCGTCGAACTTGACCTGTGAACTGGTGATTCTTGAGCGAACTTGATGTTTCCGGTTCCAAAATCTTGCGTTTTCGCATCGTTTGTTGAGGAAAATCGAGTGTTCATCCCTCCAACCCTGTGCTACTGGGCAAACTTAGGTCGGAGAGGTCTTTTAGAGCGGTTTTAGCCGTTTTACAAAAGCGTGGGCTAATCCGGGCGAACTCGTGGTTCGTTCGGGTTAGTCCGGCTTGTGTAAACCAACATAAACGTCCTTGTGCTTCTGGGATCTTGAATGATAAATGCTTCGTTTCATATCAGAAAATGAACAAAACATCATCAAAAGTTCGTATTTGTTTAAAAGGTTTTACTCAGATCTAAACATAGATCTGAGTGAAAAACATAAGTTTTAAGTAAAAAGATGAAGGTTTTCGTAAACAGAGAAGATTTGATGAAAAAGAAGGCAATGCCTTGTGCCAAAATCGTTGTAAACCGTTGTAAAACGTTGTTGAACATCATTGTAGTTGAAATCGGTTTGATTCTTACTTAGAAAACAAAAGGTTTCGGGTTTGGGAGCTCTGGGCGAACTTGAAGCAAGTTCAAATGAGAGAACAGAGCTTGGTATTTATAGGAGAAGGCAAGAAGTAGAGCTGGTGAGGTCAAGTTCGGCCGAACTTGTACAAAATTGTACAAGTTCGCGCGAACTTGTAGAGTTTTGGTGAGGATTAGCTAAGTTCGGCCGAACTTGCATATGTATATGCAAGTTCGCGTGAACTTGCATATGTATATGCAAGTTCGCGCGAACTTGAAGGGAAATGAGGAGTTGGTTCAGCGACAGCTTGATTGGCAACTTTTGCATGGTTCTTGAAGTAACCATCTTGAACTCATTGATCATTGATCTCAGCGGCGAGCATGTAGGTTTCCTCGATGGTTGTAGTACGAGCAACTTTCACAAAATTCGCGACACATTCGGGTACACCACGGATATACTTGTTGATAGCTTTCTCAGTTGTATCAACTTGGTTGGGACAGATGATGCTCAAAATCTTGAATCGAGCAGTGAATCCAGCATTGTCGGGACCATCCTGTTTGATTCCCCAAAACTCGTTCCCGAGCTTTTGCATTTCATGCGGAGGACAGAACTCCTTCATCATCACTTCCTTGAGTTCCTCCCAAGACAGATTATAGGCTTCATCATTACCGCGCCTATTTGTTTCGGCGGTCCACAGTCGAGAGCACGGGACTGGAAGACTCCAGTAGCGTTCACCGTGCGAAGGTTAACGGGGCATCCAATTTGCCTAAAGGTGACCTCAATGGCGTCAAACCAATGGAACATAGTTATCGGTCCATCGCTGCCTGTGAAGGCGAGAGGTGCACAAGCCTTGAAATTCTTGAAGCTGAACCGTGGCTTGGGGTTTTCAGTTTTCGAGTCGACTGATGAGTTACTGCTCACAGCATGAATTCCAAGATGATTTGCAGGATGACTTTAGCCATTTCCTTGGCTACCATGGTGGCAATAAATTTGTCGGTGTTGCTTCACTGGAGGTTCCTTCGGGTGTGCGATCCCATTGAAGACATCTACACGAAGGTTTTAGATTAGATGAGATTCGATTATAATAGAGTTATGTTTAAATAGTTTATTATTATTATTATTATTATTATTATTATTATTATTCATACAAGGCACAAAATTACATAAACACGTATCCACGTAAACACATAAACACGTAGGCACATAAGCACGTAAGCACATAGGCACGTAAGCACATAATCACGTAGGCACGTAAGCACATATTTTGCACGTATTCACTTCTAATTAACCATCATGCGTAGCGCGATATGAGATGCGAGATATATATGATATATATAATAGCGAGATAAGCGAGATAGTACCGCGTATGAGACACACATGTCCTCATAGGCGTAAGCGAGTTAAGCGATTAGTTTGGTTGGTGTATTAATTAGCGTTTTAGATTTCGAGAGCTGTGCGAGTTGCGCATATATTCGATGGAGCATAAACGCGATAAAGCGAGAAATCGGTAATGCGAGAAATAAATAAAGCGAGAAATCGAATAAAGCGAAAAATTTCTCAAAATCCTAAACACATAAATAATAATAAACTCGATGATGCATAAATCGACGATATAGGCTCAAATCAATTGGGATGTCCGGGGTTTTGAGACGTTGACTATCCAAAGTGATTCAATCATCCTTTGACTTTGGACCCACGCTTTGGCCTAATAGATAGATGCTCTCACCACAAGCGGCTAACGGCATTATCCTTCGGGTTACTACGTGTTCCAAATCATTGAAACAATCGAGACTTTGGTGAGATTGAAAATCGAATGGCGGAATTTGTTACTAAGATGCGGGTTTCACCCCTAACTTAGCAACGTCGTTCCTAGTTAAAAATTGAGATTTTCGTCGAGGTTTGGATATCACTCCTAACTCAACGAATATATCTCGTGCGAGAGAATGTGCGGAGTGAATGATCTCACCGAGAGTTCTCGGTTTTCACACCTATTCTCGACTTGATCACTCGTTTTGTGTGATACGAGCGTTTCCAAGCGTGTATTATTGTATCAGCCTTAGAAAAGGCACATTTAAGCATTTATGGCAAGTAGTTTAACATTTAGGTCAAAGATAGGTCAATCGGGTACTTAAACATGCTACTAGGTTGAATCATGGCAAGTCTACCTATTATCCTAAAGTTATGGGCTCTGATACCAATCTGTTACACCTCAACCGATGGCGGAATCGTCGGGGTAGTGGCACTAGGCGAATCAGATTGATCAAGAGATTCCATAACAGCCATTTCAAAGATAATAATCAACATTCAATATCCCATACTATCAAAGTCATAAAACCTTCAAAACAACCATTACAATTCAACAAAATCTCTTAAACATAAATCCAATTCGATCTCCCCTAGATTTTATTACAAACCATTCTAAACAACTAAACAAAACGAACTAAACTAAGCATGCAACATCCAAGCATCCAGGCTAAAATCCTCAACCTGTTACATACGTTAAAATACAAGTCAATACAATTAAGTAAAGGTGACCATACGGGTTTTTATAATACTAGCATAATCGAGAAAGCGTTCGCGAGATAATCCCATTACATATCATGATACACCGAAACATTTCACACAGATTAACATAGGCTTATTTCTCATGTTAAATACCGTGAGAAGGCTTGTGCGTCCATCCTAACTAAACCCCGTCGGGTGTAAGCCACACTATAGTACCATACTAGCTAAGGAGGCATGTTAACAAAAATAAGTCCTAGTCACATGTTTCTAGTATCACGTATTGGGCATACATAATCAGATTATTCGCGTGTGATAAACAGTTTGATTTGTGAAGTGATTTTTGATATAGGAACGTATGTAACACCCAAAAAGTGCGTTAAAGCGAAAATGGGTCAAGTATACTCACTGTGGGTGCGTTTCGGTAGGATTTATGATTCTGAGAGGAGTTGCGAAGAGCTCTGGATGAGCCTGTTAACGAACAGAAGTCCATCAGCCTTCCGAATTGTTGAAACGGTCAAGTTTGAGTTAGGCAGTAGGCAAGTTCGAGCGAACTTGCATGGTTTTAGTGGGATTTGGGACAAGTTCGGTCGAACTTGGTAAGATCTTTAGGGATCTTGTCAAGTCCGGGTGAACTTGTGTGGAAATCTTATTGAAAGGACAAGTTCGGGCGAACTTGTATAGTTTCTTAAGAAATTAGGCAAGTTCGGGCGAACTTGTAAGACTTTTGTGAGAAATAACCCAAGTTCGGTCGAACTTGCCCATTTGGGTACAAGTTCGGTCGAACTTGACCTGGTGAACTGGTGATTCTTGAGCGAACTTGATGTTTTCGGTTCCAAAATCTTGCGTTTTCGCGTCGTTTGTTGAGGAAAATCGAGTGTTCATCCCTCCAACCCTGTGCTTCTGAGCAAACTTAGGTCAGAGAGGTCTTTTAGAGCGGTTTTAGCCGTTTTACAAAAGCGTGGGCTAATCCGGGCGACCTCGGGGTTCGTTCGGGTTAGTCTCTTGGTCCATGATTTCCATAGGCTTTTCCACGAAATGGAGAGTCTCGTTGATTTGCAGATCCTCAAGAGGTACATGGAGATTCTCTTCGACTAGGCATTTCTTAAGGTTAGACACATGGAAAGTCGGATGTACGTTGTTGAGTTCTTCCGGTAATTCGAGACGATAGGCTACTTTACTGATTCTTTCCAGAATCTTAAAGGGACCAACGTATCGAGGCGCTAGCTTTCCTTTCTTGCCGAAGCGGACCACTCCCTTCCAAGGTGGAACCTTTAGGAGAACGTGATGTCACACCCCGACCCGCAGCGGAATAAGAGTCGGGGCATAATTGGGTTATCACCAAAGCTCATGACATTTACTATTATGTTTCATATTTAATAAAGTCAAAATTACATTTTCAAATATCCAAACATGTTCATTCAATACAAAGGAAATAAACCAAGCATAACAATCCCAACACTAAATCGTTTTATTCTTCTAGTCCAAATCCTATGTGTTCATAGCTGCAGCTGCTTCACCTGTATCATGTGTAAAATGGGGGTTTTTGGGTCAACATAAGTTGGCGAGTGAACCTTATTAGATAAACATTTGTTAATGATTTTATGGTTAGTTTATCAATGAAAAATTGTGCATAATCATAGATGAGCAAATGTAAATAATCAAGTAATGGCAAATATCAGTCACAACTATAACATACAATAACACATGGCAGCATACATGAACATACCAACATCATACTGTAAATAACATAAATGAAACTGTGCGATCAAGGCTCAATCAAACGGAGCCGATCGTATTGCATGTACTGAAAATGAAAATGTCTGTGCGATCAAGGCTCAATCAAACGGAGCCGATCGTATGTGGGCACGCCAGGTTCAACCGCATAATAAAATGGGGAACATGCTCAACGCTCATAATGTAATGGGGAGCGGCGGCCTATGAAATTGCATGTACTGAATAATAAATAGCATCCAATGGTAACTACTTAACAGCAACAAACTGAATACACAAGTTCATGATATGATGTATGCACAATGGTTTAGTAATAATATATATATATACGAAGACACATGATACACCCCAAAACGTGATTAAAACGGGGAGTTTGTAAGATTCACTCACATTGGGTGCGTTGGATTGGAGATGGTGAGATGCACACGAATTAGATGAGTGGATCAACGAGGAATACTAACCTAAATAATAATGGAAAAATATATTAAATGGATGGATTTTATTAAGGATTTTAATGAAATTTTTAGATATATTTTTGTGAGTTTATGGCTATTTTCTATCTTTAAAAATGTTATTTTTAAGTATTTTTAATTGATTTTTAAATTAAATTAAATAAATAAAAATATAAAAAAATATTATTTTTTTTAGTGTTGACCGTTGACCGTTGACCGGTTCGGTCAGCGAATTAATCTGCGCCGGGTGAGATTCGAACCAGCGACCTCCCGTTCGCGTGCACGCAGCTCTACCAACTGAGCTACGTGTCTAACCCGAAATAATATCGTTTTTAATTATATTTATACACTTATTCAATTTAACCGAATTTCCTTTATTTGCAAAAACATTTTAATTCGATCGGACCGGTGCTCGTGACGGGTTTCGAACGCGCGACGTGTAGTTCATGTTGCACACAGTCCACCGCTGGACTGTGTGTCTAACCTGGTTAATATCTCGGTTTTTATTATACTTAACAACTAACTGGGTTATCCCGGTTTAGTTTGTAAACAAAAAGGCGCGTTATAATATAAAGTGTGCGTGTAGCAGGGATCGAACTCGGGACGTGTGTGTGTAATTTGCACACAGTCCACCGCTGGACTGTGTGTCTAACCCGTTTAAAATACCGATTTTAATTAATCTTATGTTATGTTGTGTCTTCATCTTCTTCGTCGATTTACACAGACAAACATATTCCGACTTGTTATGATTGATTTATGACTTATACGCTTTTCAGACATTATCAGTAATTTAAAAGTAGAGAATGGAGAGAGTTTAAGGAAGAAGGATATACCGATTGATGTTGTTCACAGAATTCCGGCGGAGGTTCGTCGGTACTGAAAATGAACTCCGACTGTTGAAACCAATTAACAGTGTTGTTCGATTATTTAAGAAGTTGAGTCACTTAAACAAGGTTTAACAGAAGTTTGGGAGATCATACCCGTTCACAATGTGATTCCGGCAGTTTCAGAAGTTTTCCGGCGAAGGTAAGATTTTCGATAAACGTTGACTAGGATCGATTCTGATGGTGGAGTTGTGTTAGAGACTGATTAATCACATGATTTAAACAGAAAGAGTCGGAGGAAATACCGTGTGGATGTGAGTCCCGGTTTTCCGGTGACTTGCAGAATTTTTCCGGCGGTCTGATTCAAGCTTCTCCGGTGGATTGTAAGGTTGCGGAAATGCAATTGGGAGTCTTGCAGAGTGTTCTGAGTCGCAGGAGAAGTCTATGATTGAAGTAGTCCGGGAATTGAAGACTTTCGGTTATTAAACCGATCTTCTTCCGAATTCAAGTTCCATTCATGGCAACATTGATTGAAATTGTCCGTTTATCGGTTATACTTGCTGGATCGAGAGTATCCAAAACGATTTGGATGATTGATAACCGGTTTCAGTTACAATGTGTAAACTCGATTGATTTACCTTAGTCTATAAAAATTATTTGTTTCCTAAACATGACAGAAAACAAACAAGTGGCGGAGTGGTCTTGGGAGTGAGTGTTAAGTTGTTGAAGTGTTTCATGGCTGACCCGGGTTCGAGTCCCGGCAGCTTCATAACTTTTTTATTTATTTTATTTTAACTTTTTATCAAATATAATTTTTATAGTTTAGTTTATTTATTAATTATGTATCGTTTTAACTCAAAATAATCATAAATATTTAATGTAACTTTTATAATTTGGTACTTGATTACAAAACGGAGCGGGTTTTGAAGACCCGATTTTTACAAATGTTACACGTGATCTCCCACTTCGAACTGCAGGGGCTTGTGGCGTTTATCGGCGTAACTCTTTTGACGACTACGAGCTTTCAAGAGATTGTCTCTGATCTGGAGGATTTTGTCCGTTGTTTCTTGAATTAGCTTGGGACCGGTGATTTGTGCTTCTCCGATCTCGTGCCATGCAATAGGCGATCGACATTTTCTTCCATACAGTGCCTCAAAGGAGCCATTTGAATGCTGGTATGATAACTATTATTGTACGAGAATTAAATTAAAAGTAAATGCGTATCCCAGTTACCACAGAAATCTATGATGCACGCACGAAGCATGTCTTCGAGGGTGCGGATCGTGCGCTCAGTCTGACCGTCGGTTTGAGAGTGAAAAGCGGTACTGAGATTGAGAGTAGTACCGAGAGCGGATTGAAAAGTCTCCCAGAGACGTGAAGTAAAGCGACCGTCTCGGTCAGAGATGATGTCACGAGGCGTCCCGTGTCGACATATAACTTCGTCGGTATAGATTCGGGCTAACCGTTCGACCTTAAAGTCTTCTCGAATAGCAATAAAGTGTGCTGATTTAGTAAGACGATCAACGATAACCCAAATGCTATCGTGACCGGATGAAGTGCGAGGGAGCTTAGTAACAAAGTCCATAGCTATACTCTCCCACTTCCACATCGGAATTTCGGGTTGTTCGAGTAAACCAGAGGGCTTTTGATGTTCGGCTTTAACTTTTGAACAAGTTAAGCACTTTGAGACGTACACGGCGATATCCTTTTTCATGCCCGGCCACCAATACTTAGGACGAAGGTCCTGGTACATCTTGTCGGCACCGGGGTGGATGGAATATCGAGATTTGTGAGCTTCGAACATTAGCAAATCACGAAGATTATCACGACTTGGAATCCAGATGCGTTTAATAGATACCGTTAGGTTTAACAACGAGTTGAGTTTCGGCACCACATTTCATTTCTTCCTCAAAAGTATTCTCGTTAAAGCAGGCGAATTGAGCGGAGCGAATCATGATTTCGAGATCATTCAAAGCTTGAGAGTCATGAACACTATATACATAGCTTCATCGACTTAGAGCATCGGCGACGACGTTCGCTTTGCCGGGATGGTAGCGTATCTCGCAATCATAGTCGTTGAGAAGTTCAACCCACCGGCGTTGGCGCATGTTTAGCTCTTTTTGATTGAAGATATGTTGTAAGCTCTTATGGTCGGTGAAGACCGTACACTTAGTACCGTAAAGGTAGTGTCGCCATATCTTCAATGCAAAAACAACTGCACCGAGTTTGAGATCGTGGGTTGTGTAGTTCTTCTCATGGATCTTGAGTTGTCACGCATACGCGGTAACCTTGTCCCGATGCATGAGAACACAACCAAGACCAAGATTAGAGGGATCGAAATAGACAACAAAATCATCGTTTCTGTTGGGTAAGGCGAGTACGGGAGCGTTGCATAGCATACGCTTGAGAGTTTGAAAAGCTTCCTCTTGCTTGGAATCCCAAACAAAAGGTTTGTCTTTATGAGTTAAAGCAGTAAGCGGAACGACGATTTTCGAGAAGTCGGTGATGAATCGACGGTAGTAACCCGCCAATCCAAGAAATGAACGGATTTCGAAAGCATTCTTCGATGTAATCCAACTCTTGACGGCTTCAATCTTTGCAGGTTCGACGTGAATTCCTTGACTATTAACGATGTGGCCGAGAAATTGGACTTCTTCGAGCCAGAATTTACATTTAGAGAACTTAGCATAAAGGCGATTACCCTGAAGTAGTTCGAGAACTAAACGAAGGTGACGCGCATGTTCGTCTCTCGACTTCGAGTAAATAAGAATATCATCGATGAAAACGATAACGAAACGATCCAAGAAAGCCTTGCACACACGGTTCATCAAATCCATGAAGACCGCGGATGCGTTGGTTAGACCAAAAGGCATGACCACGAATTCAAAAAGGCAATAGCGAGTACGAAAGGCGGTTTTCGGAATGTCTTCTTCCAACACGCGTAACTGATGATAGCCGGAACGAAGATCGATCTTAGAAAAACAAGTAGCACCTTGAAGCTGATCAAATAAGTCGTCGATTCGAGGAAGAGGATAACGGTTCTTTATCGTGAGTTTGTTAAGTTCACGATAATCGATGCACATACAGAACGTCCCATCTTTCTTTTTCACAAAAAGAACAGGTGCGCCCCATGGCGAAGTGCTCGGGCGTATGAAGCCTTTATCAAGAAGCTCTTGAAGTTGGCTTGATAGCTCGCGTATTTCGGATGGTGCGAGACGATAAGGAGCTTTAGCAACTGGAGTAGCTCTGGGAACTAAATCGATTCGGAATTCAACATCACGAGTAGGGGGTAAACCAGGTAAATCATCGGGAAAGACTTTGGGAAATTCACAAATAACGGGAACATCTTTATAAGTCTTCTTTTCTTTCTCCAGGTTCACGATATGGGTGAGGAAGGCAGCACATCGCTTTTGCAAGCATTTGTGTGCTCGAGTACATGACAAAAGCATCAACTTCTTTGAGGGAGTTTCACCATAGACATGGAGTTGATCACCGTTAGAGAGAGGGAAGCGAATCATTTTATCAAAGCATACAACTTCAGCATGGTTTTCACAAAGAAAGTCCATACCTACTATGATATCGAAACTACTTAACTGCATAGGTATGAGGTTAATCGAGAAGATGTGGTTGTTGAGATCGAGATTACAACCAGTAAAACGGAGTTACGGTAACGGTCCTTCCGGTGGCGAATTCGACATCGAAAGTCTTTGAGAGTTTAGCGCGCTTACATTTTAAAACCTTTTCGAATTCTAACGATACAAAACAATTATCAGCACCAGTATCAAATAAACATGAAGCATAATATACCATTAACGAGGAACGTACCATTGACAACATTGTTATCATTCTGGGCCTGGCGGTGATTCAGGTTGAAAGCCCTTCCACGCGCAGCTTGTTGTTGCTGCTGAGGCTGCGGTGGTGGCTGCTGTGAGGCTGCTGTTGCTGAGGCTCTTGCTTGACGGTACAGTTTGGGCATGCAAAGTGGTTCGGATCACCACACACGTAGCACACTCGTGCCTTTTAAGCTCGCTGCTGATTGGCCTGGGGTGGAGCTGGTAAAGCTGGTGCTGCTGGAGCCTGAGGAGGTGGCTGACGAGGGCCGGTACGGCAACTCACAGTAAAGTGGCCATAGATGTTGCAGTTGGTGCAGAATCGACAATTGCCACCAACGGCATGATGATAAGTGCACTTAGGTCACAGAGGGTGAGGTCCGGTATACGCACGTTTAGCTGGATGTGCGTTCGAGCGGCTGACTGAAGCGGCTGAGGTTTGCTGGAGCGGCGAGGGCAAAGTTCTTGCTCGGGTTTCCTCTTTTGCGTCCCCGGCGCTTTCCCTTCGGGTCACTGGGTGGTTCGATAGCAGCAGTTGGTTCAGCGATAGCTTGATTGGCAACTTTTGCATGGTTCTTGAAGTAACCATCTTGAACTCGCTAATCATTGATCTCAACGGCGAGCATGTAGGTTTCCTCGATGGTTGTAGTACGAGCAACTTTCATAAAATTCGCGACACATTCGGGTAAACCATGGATATACTTGTTGATAGCTTTCTCAGTTGTATCAACTTGGCTGGGACAGATGATGCTCAAAATCTTGAATCGAGCAGTGAATCCAGCATTGTCGGGACCATCCTGTTTGATTCCCCAAAACTCGTTCCCGAGCTTTTGCATTTCATGCAGAGGACAGAACTCCTTCATCATCACTTCCTTGAGTTCCTCCCAAGATAGATTATAGGCTTCATCATTACCGCGCCTATTTCTTTCGGCGGTCCACCAGTCGAGAGCACGGGACTGGAAGACTCCAGTAGCGTTCACCGTGCGAAGGTTAACGGGGCATCCAATTTGCCTAAAGGTGACCTCAATGGCGTCAAACCAATGGAACATAGTTGTCGGTCCATCGATGCCCGTGAAGGCGAGAGGTGCACAAGCCTTGAAATTCTTGAAGCTGAATCGTGGCTTGGGGTTTTCAGTTTTCGAGTCGACTGATGAGTTATTGCTCACAGCATGAATTTCCAAGATGATTTGCAGGATGACTTTAGCCATTTCCTTGGCTACCATGGTGGCAATACGTTGTCGGCATTGCTTCGCTGGAGGTTCCTTCGGGTGTGCGATCCCATTGAAGACATCTACACGAAGGGTTTTAGATTAGATGAGATTCGATTATAATAGAGTTATGTTTAAATAGTTATTATTATTATTATTATTCATACAAGGCACAAAATCACATAAACGCGTATCCACGTAACCTAGGCACATAAGCACGTAAGCACATAGGCACGTAAGCACATAATCACGTAGGCACGTAAGCACATATTTTGCACGTATTCACTTCTAATTAACCTCATGTGTAGCGCGATATGAGATGCGAGATATATATGATATATATAATAGCGAGATAAGCGAGATAGTACCGCGTATTAGACACACATGTCCTCATAGGCGTAAGCGAGTTAAGCGATTAGTTTGGTTGGTGTATTAATTAGCGTTTTAGATTTCGAGAGCTGTGCGAGTTGCGCATATATTCGATGGAGCATAAACGCGATAAAGCGAGAAATCGGTAATGTGAGAAATAAATAAAGCGAGAAATCGAATAAAGCGAAAATTTCTCAAAATCCTAAACACATAAATAATAATAAACTCGATGATGCATAAATCGACCCAATATAGGCTCAAATCAATTGGGAGTGTCCGGGGTTTTGAGACGTTGACTATCCAAAGTGATTCAATCATCCTTTGACTTTGGACCCATGCTTTGGCCTAATAGATAGATGCTCTCACCGCAAGCGGCTAACGGCATTATCCTTCGGGTTACTACGTGTTCCAAATCATTGAAATAATCGAGACTTTGGTGAGATTGAAAATTGAAGGGCGGAATTTGTTACTAAGATGCAGGTTTCACCCCTAACTTAGCAACGTCGTTCCTAGTTAGAAATGGAGATTTTCGTCGAGGTTTGGATATCACTCCTAACTCAATGAATATATCTCGTGCGAGAGAATGCGTGGAGTGAATGATCTCACCGAGAGTTCTCGGTTTTCACACCTATTCTCGACTTGATCACTCGTTTTGTGTGATACGAGCGTTTCCAAGCGTGTATTATTGTATCAGCCTTAGAAAAGGCACATTTAAGCATTTATGGCAAGTAGTTTAACATTTAGGTCAAAGATAAGTCAATCGGGTACTTAAACATGCTACTAGGTTGAATCATGGCAAGTCTACCTATTATCCTAAAGTTATGGGCTCTGATACCAATCTGTTACACCCCAACCGATGGCGGAATCGTCGGGTAGTGGCACTAGGCGAATCAGATTGATCAAGAGATTCCATAACAGCCATTTCAAAGATAATAATCAACATTCAATATCCCATACTATCAAAGTCATAAAACCTTCAAAACAACCATTACAATTCAACAAAATCTCTTAAACATAAATCCAATTCGATCTCCCCTAGATTTTATTACAAACCATTCTAAACTACTAAACAAAACGAACTAAACTAAGCATGCAACATCCAAGCATCCAGGCTAAAATCCTCAACCTGTTACATACGTTAAAATACAAGTCAATACAATTAAGTAAAGGTGACCATACGGGTTTTTATAATACTAGCATAATCGAGAAAGCGTTCGCGAGATAATCCCATTACATATCATGATACACCGAAACATTTCACACAGATTAACATAGACTTATTTCTCATGCTAAATACCGTGAGAAGGCTTGCGCGTCCATCCTAACTAAACCCCGTCGGGTGTAAGCCACACTATAGTACCATACTAGCTAAGGAGGCATGTTAACAAAAATAAGTCCTAGTCACATGTTTCTAGTATCACGTATTGGGCATACATAATCAGATTATTCGCGTGTGATAAACAGTTTGATTTGTGAAGTGATTTTTGATATAGGAACGTATGTAACACCCAAAAAGTGCGTTAAAGCGAAAATGGGTCAAGTATACTCACTGTGGGTGCGTTTCGGTAGGATTTATGATTTTGAGAGGAGTTGCGGAGAGCGCTGGATGAGCCTGTTAACGAACAGAAGTGCATCAGCCTTCCGAATTGCTGAAACGGTCAAGTTTGAGTTGGGCAGTAGGCAAGTTCGGCCGAACTTGTATGTAAAAATACAAGTTCGAGCGAACTTGCATGGTTTTAGTGGGATATGGGACAAGTTCGGACGAACTTGGTAAGATCTTTAGGGATCTTGTCAAGTCCTGGCGAACTTGTGTGGAAATCTTACTAAAAGAACAAGTTCGGTGAACTTGTATAGTTTCTTAAGAAAGTAGGCAAGTTCGGGTGAACTTGTAAGACTTTTGTGAGAAATAACCCAAGTTCGGTCGAACTTGCCCTTTGGGTACAAGTTCGGTCGAACTTGACCTGGTGAACTGGTGATTCTTGAGCGAACTTGATGTTTTCGGTTCCAAAATCTTGCGTTTTCGCGTCGTTTGTTGAGGAAAATCGAGTGTTCATCCCTCCAACCTTGTGCTTCTGAGCAAACTTAGGTCGGAGAGGTCTTTTAGAGCGGTTTTAGCCGTTTTACAAAAGCGTGGGCTAATCCGGGCGACCTCGGGGTTCGTTCGGGTTAGTCCGGCTTGTGTAAACCAACATAAACGTCCTTGTGCTTCCAGATCTGGGATCTTCAATGATAAATGCTTCGTTTCATATCAGAAAATGAACAAAACATCATCAAAAGTCCGTATTTTGTGTCAAAATCAAAGTTTAAAAGGTTTTACTCAGATCTAAACATAGATCTGAGTGAAAAACAGAAGTTTTATGTAAAAAGATGAAGGTTTTCATAAACAGAGAAGATTTGATGAAAACGAAGGAAATGCCTTGTGCCAAAAGCATTGTAAACCGTTGTAAAACATTGTTGAACATCATTGTAGTTGAAATCGGTTTGATTCTTACTTAGAAAACAAAGGATTTTGGGTTTGGGAGCTCTGGCGAACTTGCAGCAAGTTCAAATGAGAGAACAGAGCTTGGTATTTACAGGAGAAGGCAAGAAGTAGAGCTGGTGAGGTCAAGTTCGCCGAACTTGTACAAAATTGTACAAGTTCGCGGAACTTGTAGAGTTTTGGTGTGGATTAGCTAAGTTCGGCCGAACTTGCATATGTATATGCAAGTTCGCGCGAACTTGAAGGGAAATGAGGACTTCTTGTGTCTCAGGCAAGTTCGGGCGAACTTGTGGTAGTCAAGTTCGGCCGAACTTGGCCTGGTGACCAAGTTTCGTTTGCCGATTTCGCGGTAAGGGTTCGTTTGGCTATTCGGTTTGTATTAGATAGTTATATTAAGCGTTATAATTGATATAATAGCGCGATTTAGCGATTCGAGAGTGCGAGATGCGATAGCGAGCGTAATCATAACCACATACACACATAACACGTAAATAATATACAAACCACATAGTTAATGCGAGTTGCGATGCGATGAGATTAGCGATGCGATTTAATAAGCGATTGGATGCGATAATAACGTACAAACCATAATTTATTAACATAAACTTTTCTTACAATCGAATCTCGAGATTTACAAAAGAACAAAGACACGAAAAAGATAACAACGAAAATTGGAGTTGTTACATTCACGATGGGCCAGGCTGCTTTAAAAGCTACTTCGAGCAAAGTGACCAAACACGAGAAAGCATGCCTTGACAACCAGCACATGTTTATCCCAGTTGCCTTTGATACTTTTGGGTTCCTTGCGCCAGAGGTTGTGGACCTACTTAGTCGAGTTCAAAGGGTCATGCACAGAAATGTTATGACCCCGAGATCTATGGATGTTGTTTTTAAAAGACTTAGTTTTGCTATTTAGAAAAGGGTAGTGGTGCAGCTTGTTGCCTCTTTACCTTCTATCTCGATGTAATTATTAATGAGTTTTTCTTAATAACTTATTATCATTTTTTATCTATTTATGTGTACAGTTGCGTAAATTTCTTGTGGCCCGAGATACCCCAGTCTGATTTTTCGCTAGTAGTTTTAATTTACCGAAAATGTTTGATTTTTTTTTGTAGTGTAAAATATTGGATTTCTAAAAGTCTGACCTACTGATTTGAAAATTTTGAGAGTCCGGCCCACATTGGTTTTTCATTCAAGTTAAACAAATTACTATACATAACTCTCTTAATCGATCATTTGTCTTACGATTATCTCTTTCTCCTCGCTATGGTTTTTCCTCCAACCATTACTGACCATCGACCACGATTATCCCACACCATGTCACCAAATCTCTTGTAACACCCCAAAATTAGAAATTTTAATATGATGGTACGTTTTCTTACGTAGAATGTGAAAGGTACTAACTAAGTTGAATAACTTTATTCAACTTAGTTAAAACATAAGGAATAAGTATAAAGGAAATGGAGGTGTTGGTTACAATTAACCAAAAACCCAAGTAGAAGGACCAAAAGTGACTATTGAGCAAACTTTATAAAGATTCTGCACTTTTTTTCCTTGTGTGTGTGTATACATCGATGTTTGGAGAGAGAGAGTGATAGAAAAACTCTCTAGTTCAACTTATCAATTTCAAGCCAAAGCAAACCAAATTGGATGTTGAAATCAATGCATGAATGAAGAATCATTACCATCTAATGCTAATAATCATGTGGTAAGTTGTAGAATTCAATTTGGTGATTTTGTATGAAGTGGGTTATGATCACTCCGTGAATTGATATGAAATTAGGCATGATTGTGTATTAGAATCATCAAATAGAACTTTTGTTGTGTATGATTTGGAGTAATTTCATGTTTTGAAGTGAGACCCATTTGGGATGATGAAGTTGATGACATGGGTGTATCCCCCATGTCCAATCCTTGTGCAAATCTAGATGTATGATGTTGTATGTGAAGAATTCTTGCTAGATAAATTGGGTATGATATGAAAGTAATTGATGTTTAGTTTGTTTTGATGAATGAAAGTGTAACTAGGAAGAAAAGAATGAAATATTTGTACGTTATGCTTAGAAAGTAGTATGCACACCAAGTGTTTGATGAAATGTCTAGGTGAAGCTAGAAGGTGAAATTGTATGCAAGAACTTGATAAAATATATATAGAATGTGATAATAATTTAGTAGTTAGTAAGCTTACATGAGGAAGGTATGTTTGAGATTAGTCCATATGAAGGTTTGTTTGATTCAAGATTTTGTAGAAGTGCACACTAGTGGCTTACACTATATGCTTGAATGGTGGTGCACAACATGTGTCGGACTAGTTCTTAATGGTAATTTACAAATGGACGTGTATAAAATGTATAGCGTATGGACTTACTAGTAAGGAATGATGTTATGGTTATGTTAATTTGGCTAACTTTGTATATGGATTGTCGAATGTAGAATCATGAAAGCATTAGTACGTGTAAAATTGGTTATGTGTATAATGTATATGTAACCAAGTGATCATGTAGTTGGATGTTCCACACAACATGAATATGAAATACGTATGGTGTTATTACTATGGTCTACCATATCAAGATAAGTTTGTGTTCATAAGTTGGAGGTTGTATTGGACTTTCTGAAAGTCAACAAGGTATAAATAGCATGGTTAGGCATGTATCACAAATGTAAGATTAGAGAATCATGATATATGTGTTAGACCAAATATGTGTTATGATGATGATGGTATTGGGTTTTGTGAATGTTGAATAATGTGATTATCAATTCATGTCTTATGCATATTAATGATTGACTAATAAACGTCAATGTAACTAAGGACTTGAAATGAACGTGGTATGAATGAAAATGCATGCTAACGATGTTGTGCATATGATGGCATGAAAGGATTGCAATCATATTGGCATGGGCTCAAGCGCGAAAGGCTAACGGGTCAAAAAGAGGCAAGGAAACAAGCACGAATACGGACGCTTAAGGTAAGTGATTCCCGAACTCAATTTATTATTATTCAATGAAGTTTTGTATGTAAGAGGAAAGGGAATTATGAAAGGATGGATAAATAATGGTAGTACCAAGGTAAGTAATGTCATAACGAGTTATTTATGGTTTAACTATGAATGAATACACTTATTAGGAGCAAACGGGTCAAACTTGGAATAGGTTTATCACAAGGATTGAGTTATGAAATACTTCTTGGAAAGGATTAGAAATGATAATATAATGTCTTCTTATGTACGGGTTAACTTATTAGAGGATTAAGTATTACATGTCAGAAAAAGAGGGCCTAAGGCCACAAAAAGGTGTAAAGTAATAAAAAAAATGCCCAACTCAGTTACCCGGCCTGTTGAGTTCTGACCCGGTCGGGTCAGTGTTTAATAAAAATGCCCAAGCTTAGTTACCCGACCGTGTTGAGGTCTGACCCGGCCGGGTCAGTATTCTATCCCAAGTTTTTATATATGAGCAAGGTTGAGAGTTTATGCGCATGTAATGGTTATCACTCGCTTGTATCAATTATGTAAACCCTTGAAAAGGGAGATAATCAACATGATAACGTGGATTACACCCTAAGACTTGGACATTTGAATGTGTTAGGATGTAAAGTGTTAGTTTGTGTATGGATAGAAAGGAATGTATGCACGTGTTAGAATTTAGTATACGTGAACGTATGAAAATTGTATATATGGTTTTAATACGAATGAGATTAAAAGATGCTAACCAAGTTACTTGAGAATGAAATGAAAGTGCAGATAATTGATCATGGGCTTTTGAAGAATCGAACCGGAATGGCATGATTGAGTTTGGAATGATAATCGGATAGATCAATATATGTAGAAAGAACGTGATGTGGATGTTAATTGTGTATATGTTTAAATTTATGTGAGGTGTCACCAATTACTAATGATGTGGATGTATATGATGACTGCAAGTTACACGAATCAACTTCATCATGCAATGCAAGCGGTTGAAGATCGAGTTAGAACATGGATTGTACGGGAGTGTGATCAAGTAGTTTTGTAAAAGTAAGTAATATTTTATCTCTTAAATAAGAATAAAAGATGTAATTATTGTAAAACAATCATTTCAAATGGTTTCAAGTATGCTAGAGCGTTTTGAATCAAAGAATTTTTAAGTCTGTATATCCGCTACGTCTTTATGGTTAAAACGTGTTATGGGTCTTACATCTCTAAACCTTACCACCCTTACTATTCCCTTTTACTTCTCTCTAAACCTTGTTGTCTTCACTTCCAAAACATCTTCAAACAACACCACCATCCACGTAGCGGTTTAACCTACAACTAATCATCCTTTCACCTATTAATGTGCACCACTACAAAACTAATTTGTCTAGGCGGTGAAAACAAGGGTTATGAGCGGTTTTATGAGCGCTCAAACAAAGGTCGCAGGAAAAAAATGGGATGCTTACTCTGAGCGGTTAACAACCCGCCCAAAATAAAACTAGAACCACCAAAAAAACCATCTAAAAGTTTAACACTTTTGTGCTATTTTTTGGGCTACAATCAAACCGCCCATAAATGATCAAATGATTTTAAGCTACAATCAATAGCTCAAAATAATCAAACTGGAATTTAAAAAATATTATAGAAATTTCACCAAAACAATAGAAATCCAGCCATAAAAAACTCAAATAAATTCATATATAAACTATTTAATTACATTATAACTTGCATAGTTTACAAAATTTGTTCAACACAATACTAACATAATGTAACAACTCGCAATTTCGTTTTGAATTTTGTTTTACTTTATTTCTGTGTATTTCGTTCATATTCGTCGTTGTACTCCGGGATTCGATTATGAAAAAGTTTATGTTAAATAATTATGTTATGTCACAATAGTATCGCATCTAATCGCTTATTAAACTCAACGCTAATTCAATGCAATCGCCGTAACTATGTTACTTCAAAGAGCCGAGTGTGGTTATTGTCTAATAAACACTTGTGCCGTCGTATCGCTTATCTCATCGCATCGCAAAACGCAGTTATTCATGTGAAATTATGTTTTATGTGTGTTATACTTGTTATGTTGTGGTTTACTATCGCTAAAACGCTCACGCGGCTCGCTCTCTCTATATACAATGGAATATAACGTTTAACGCTTTGCTAAAACGCTTAACATAACTATCTAATACGAACCGAATCGTCAAACGAACACCTAACGCGAAAATAACGAACAAAACTTCGCCATTTGGCCAAGTTCGCCCGAACTTGCTCAGGCAACAAAATCTTTACTCAGACAGAAAGTTCGCTCGAACTTGCATAAGTTCAAGCAAACCGGCAAGTTCGTCCGAACTTGTGCCAAGTTCGCTCGAATTTATGCCATGTTCGGTCGAACTTGATCTCAATCAGCTCCATTTCTCCTTCACCTATAAATACTCAGCTCCTCTCCTCATTTGCACTTGCTGCAAGTTCGCCCGAAACCTCCTGAAACCGAAAACCTTTGATTTCCAAGTAAGATTCAACCCGTTTTCAAGCTACAACAACGTTTTACAACGATTTTGCACAAGGTTTAACCTTCGATTTCATCAAAACTCTTCTGTTACGAAAACCTTCATCTTTTTCTACAAAGCTTCTTTTTTTCACTTAGATCTACACTTAGATCTCAGTAAAACCTTTTTAAACATCGATTTTCACACCAAAAACGGACTAATTGTAACATCCGTAAAAAAACCGGATTTACCAAACCCGCTTCGTTTATTAACCGAACAATCAGTTAAAAATTTCGTTACGTATTTAATGCTCAAATTAATTTTAAACGATACATAATTAATAAGTATATTGGAATATATAATTTATATTTGAAAATTCATTAAAAATAATGAAATAAAAAATAAAAGGCTGAAGCCGGGTTTCGAACCCGGGTCAACCAGTTATGCAAAGCTTTAACACACACACTTCCAACCACTCCGCCACTTGTGTTGTTTGTGTTCATATTGAAACAATTAAATACATAACATAAATCTCGAATTCAAACTGACGCGCCCAAATCGCAGTCGTCGGAAATCCCGACGATTTCGCCGAGATTGGACGGTTTCTTCTGATTTAACCGAAGCATTAACCTTAACATCGGTTATAACCGATGTCCAGTCCGCGACTTTGGTCATAACCGCCGGAAAATTTTGACCAACGAATCAAGACGGTAATCAGACCAAATTCGTCGATGTTCTTCCCTATAAATGCACCCTCTAACCTCTGATAGCCTTTTCGCTCACAATCACACCCATTCTCGACGAAATTTCACTCGCCGGAAACTTTCTGCAACTCGCCGGAAAACCAAACCCCTTCACCTCTGTGCCTTACTCTAAAAACAGAACACCTAGAGCTCACACCGAAGTCACCCACACTCACCTCAAGCTTCCTGAAGACCTTCTGCCGCAAGATAAACGTCGCCGGAATAACCTGCTGTCATCGGAATTTCGCCGGCGAAACAGAGGATCTCTGTTCGGTATATCTTACACCTAATCTCTCGTTTTTATTAATCTCACATGTAGCTAATCACAACTTACTAAAGAAATTGATTAAACTGTCGAAACAGTCGGACATTGGTTCTGGGATTAAGCTTAACGAAGAAGATGAAGTTTTTAGTTATATATATATATATATATAATTTAAACCAAGTTATATCTCGGGTTAGACACACAGTCCAGCGGTGGACTGTGTGCAAATAAACACGCATACGTCCCGAGTTCGATTCTTGTCACACGCACACTCGCCTTAATAAAAATGTTCCTTTTTTAAACTGAACCGGATTCACTCGCAAATAGATTTTAAGTTTAATGAAAACTGGAATAATAACCAAGATAGACACACAGTCCAGTGGTGGACTGTGTGCGCGTTTAAATCATACGTCGCGGGTTCGAGTCCAGACTACCGCACCGGTTCTGGCAATTATCAAACTTTTTATATAAGGACATAAATGAATTTATCCAGTTTGTATATAAGTATAATAAAAACCAGATTATTTACCAAGTTAGACACACAGTCCAGCGGTGGACTGTGTGCCAAACTAACCCACAGGTCCCGGGTTCGAGACCTGTGGAGAGCACCGAGCGATACATTAAAATCGTTTTTAAAATAAATGATTTTCGGATTAATTCAATTAGTATATAAATATAATTAAAAACAGAAATATTTCGGGTTAGACACGTAGCTCAGTTGGTAGAGCTGCGTGCACGCGAACGGGAGGTCTCGGGTTCGAGTCCTGCCCGGCGCATACAATTACACAAAGAAACCGGTCAACAAGTCAACGGTCAACATGTCAATAGTCAACAGTCAAAAATCAACATTTTTTTATTACTTTTATTTATTTATTTAAATTAAAAATACTTAAAAATAACATTTTTAAAGTTAGAAAATAGCCTTAAACTCACAAAAATATATCCAATAATCCTACTAAAATTGATTAATAAAATCCGCTTATTTACCGAACCATTATGTTATTATCTAGGTTAGTTTCACTCGTGGTTAAATCAAACTTCGTGCGCATTCAACATCATCAACCGAACGCACCCAATGTGAGTGAATCTTACAACTCCCCTTTTTAATTACACGTTTTGGGGTGTATCATGTGTCACTTAAACTAATTCGTTTATTCAAACTTGTGCCATACCATATTATGATTTAAACTTAGCATGTAAATATTGTTTGTAGTTATGTATTACATATTGCCTAGTTGTATGCAAATCATTCATTAGGCCCATCAGTTCGTAGAACAACGCGTGCCTTAAAACTCATTCATTAGGCCCATCAGTTCCTCGTGGGAGACGAGTTGAGCAACGCGTGCCTCAAAACAATTTATTATTGTATGTGTGTGCATTATTTAATAATTAAGTGTTTTGTGAATAAGTTTACATCTATATTTACTCATATGTGGTTATGCACTTTATTTTATATCAATTCAATAAACTTGTTCAAATGTTTTTTCATAGGATTCACTCGCCAACTTTTTGTTGATCCAAAAACCATTTTTACACATGATACAGGTGAACAGGATTAAGCAAGGAAAACATAGGAAATGCCTTAGAAGAAAATAATGAAGTCTAGAATGATGTGTAGAACATGATGTAATTATGATTGTATGTTTCCCTTTAAATTGTAATAATAAATATGAAACGTTATAATAAATGTCGTGAGCTTTGATGATAACCCAATCATGCCCCGATCACCTTTTCCGCTGCGGGTCGGGGTGTGACACTAATGACGTATGTTTCGTTCACTATGAAGTGGAACGAGGCGTTGTCAAGCAAAATCTCAGATCCGGAAGCACAAGGACGAAATCGTCACTTTGCACAAACTGGACTAACCCGTATGAACTATCAAGTTCGCCCGGATTAGTCCGAGTTTCTGTAAAATGGCTCAAACTCGCTACAAAAGACCTCTCCAGCCTATGTTTTGCTCAGTAGCTTAAGGTTGGAGGAATGAAAACTCGATTTCCTCAGCAAACGACGCGAAAACGCACGATTAGGATGCCAAAACAGTCAAGTTCGCTCGGAAAACATTAAGTTCGCTCGAACTTGTCACCAGAATTGTGACCAAGTTCACCCGAACTTAATCAATATTTGACATAAAATACACAAGTTCGCCCGAACTTGTACTCTCCCAAGGGATAATAGCACAAGTTCGCTCGAACTTGTACCCTAAGGTACAAGTTCGCCCGAACTTGTCTACTGTTCCTTCAACCGTTAACCGTTTCAGCATTTCGGAAGACTGATGCACTTTTGTTCGCAAATACAGGCTGAACCGGCGCTCCCGTCCATCCACATCAGATCCCACCTCTCTCTCTAAACGCACCGACTATGAGTATACTTGAACCCTTTTACGCTTAAACGTACTTTTGGGTGTCACATATGTTCTATTATCAAATCACATCACACAAATCTCAAATGCTTATTCGCAACCCGCTATTACATGACTATACGTGAAATCTGCTGAATTATATGTGTTATTTGATTGCTAGTACGCCACCCTTAACATGATAGCTTGCTAGAGGTTGACCCGCCACCCGGAGGCCCAGGGTTGTTAAGGCTCGCATTTTCATTTCACATTATTTTTCTCTTTAGGATGTGGACACTTGTTCGCATGACTCGATCAATCGTGGTTTGTTGGTTTGCTTGAATCTAAGTAGATATATAGTTCACATCTCTTACGTATGTCATGCGGTGTATGCTAAACGTTTTTATATTATTATGTATGCAAACCTGTATGCTCACCCTTATTGTATTGCCGTTTTATTTTAACATGTGTGGCAGGTTGAGGATTTTCTACTTTCGCAAATGGATTAGGATTGGTCTCAAGAAACTCATGTAATAAAAATCCAGGGAAGATCGAACTTAAATTGTTTTATGAGATTACTTGGTATTTTGTAACTTTATTTGAGGATTATATGTATGGGATATTGACGCTTAAATATTATCGCTTAAATAGTGTTATGGAATTTCTTATGAGACAATCTGGTTCGCCTAATGCCACTACCCCATGTTTCCGCCATCGGTTGGGGTGTGACACGTAAGCTAACCGTATCTAGTTATTTTCAATAAACTAGTGGATGTGCGCTCGTGTGTTGCGGCAGAGGAGTTGTTGGCTAATTCTTCAACTTACCACCAGTGTTGTTGTCTGCGCTATGTGGCGTGTTTGAAGTGTGATGTGCCATGATAAATAGTCTTAGCATGTTGGGCGGTTCCGGTTCCTATGAAAACCCCACATAATGCATACATACTTGTTGACCAAAGTCATAAGTTTGTTAAGTGTAAAAAATTGAGCTAAGAATTTGTAATAAAGAAAATTATATCATATGAACTCTTTAGTACTAACTAAATTTAATCCCAAGCGTGTGTTGCGCCACGAATTCCACCGCAATCACCTAATTATTTAACCCCAACACACCCTACAAGTTTCATTTTCACTATATCATCATCATCATCATCATCATCATCATCATCATTATTATCATTATTATTATAATATTATTATCATTATTATTATTATTATTATTATTATTATTATTATTATTATTATATTATTATTATTATTATTATCATCATTATTATTATTCATTATTATATCATTATTATTATCATTATTATTATTATTATTATTATCATTATTATTATTATTATTATTATAAAAGGCACAAACCAGAAAGTCCATTCACGTTATTTACTATTATCATTATTATTATTATTATTATTATTATTATTATTATTATTATTATTATTATTATTATTATTATTATTATTATTATTATTATTATTAAGTCTACTGTTATTATGGTTATCATTAACATACTATATTTTATTTTTCTAAATCCTTAAATACATATTACGGAAAATTTATTCAACAGAAACAAATATATAAAAACGAAAAATGAACAAATAAAAAGGAGAGGAATACATGAAGTAACAGTCAATGGCTTTATAGCCTAGGGACATCTTTGGATAGAATAAGGCTTTCGAACCAATAGGTCCTGTGTTCGATTACCACAAGGGGGTTTTCCCATATTTATTGGGTTTTCTTCTGAATTGGTTATAGGCATTATTCCTAGTGGAGATGGATATGATCGGGTGGTTCTGTTGGTGGCACGATGATACTCCAGTGGTCTGTCAGTGATCCAAATTTTATGCCTAGTGAAGATGGATATGATCGGGTGGTTCCACGGATGACACGATAATACTTCAGTGATCTGTTAGTGATTTCAAATTTGCCGTTAAAAAAAACATAAATTAACAGGCTAGATTATTGTCCATACGACTAAAAGTGAACTTACATAAAAATCCACCATAGCCAGGGCCCAGGCTACTGTTTGGAGTAAACCTATATAGTGTTTGGAGTGAACCCATATAGTGCCTGATTGGGCTTTAAAACGAAGATGGGCCGATCTTTAAAAATTGACCAGGGGACTAAAATTGGGAAAAGTTTCAAATACGGAGTCTCATAAAAACGGAGTGTGTAGGAAGGGTATCAAGCAGACTCTAATTAAACTACGAAGTCTCATAAAAACACAGTGTGTAGGAAAGGTATAAAGCAGACTCCAATTAAACTTATTTTAGCGGCATTTGAACTGTTTCGACAAACTTTACGATCTTAGATTTTAGGTTTTCGTTTTTGGAATTTAACTCGTAGATTTTAGAATTTTTATTTAGATCATTGTGTCTTTTTATTTGGCATTATATCTTTTTTGTATTAACGTCAATGTGTTTTTTTTGTGATACATTGCGTCTTTTTTCTTTGGTATTGTGTAATATTTATTGGCGTTGTGTTATATTTTGCGACATATTGTGTCTTTATATGCTTCCTAGATTTAATAGACTTTATAAAATAGTTTTTACCTAGAATTGATACCGTTTATGCAATTATGTTCTCTGTCGTTAGAGATTCACGAAGCAGGGTTTTTAAACAAGTTTCGAATTTGGTAAAAAATGTAAACATCAAATTAAACCCCAAACATGTTTGGATCCAAACCTGTTATGAATGGAAATAATCCGAACCAATATGAAACGGTTGGGATCAAATTGACATAGATCATATAAAAATTATGTATTTTGTATCAGAAGAAATTATGGATATTTTCTACGCCGTTTACTCGACCATCACACACTTGGTCCCTAGATTAGATGTCCGTGAAATACTTATTTGTAATTCATGTAAATAGTGCTACACCAATTATGAAATCTAGTTCTTTTAATAAATTTTAAAAATTTTCTATAAAGTTCTAAATTTAAGTTAAGTTTCCTCACATTTAAGAACTATTTTAGCAAATTTCAAATCATTTTAGTTTCAATATATTCAAAATCTTTTATAAAATTTCAATTCCAAATCTGATAATTTCAAGTCATAATATATTTCACAGGTTTGAATTTCTTAAAAGTAGTTCACGTCACTCTAAGATTCCACATCAGGATTAATTGATTAAACATTCGACACAAACACACTGCACTAAAAGTAATATCAAAACAAAATAGTGAAACGTATACACTTTTAGTACTATTTTGGATAAATGATGGGTAATACGAGAAATGACCTGTAGTCTACCGGTATCAAGGTTTATGATTAAGATGTTCCTATCTAGAGAACAACAATATATATGTGGATTTAAAAATAAGATTGGAGGACGATTAAGTTAGCTGGTGAGGAAAAAAAAAGTTAACTGTCATTTTCGTCCTTATGGTTTGTTAATTTTTGCCATTTCAGACCAATTTTCAAAATTGCACCATTTTCTTTCCTGACATACTGGAAACGTGTCATTTCAGTCTAAAAAACTAACCCCAGTTATAATAACTCAGTTAGCTCATGGGTAAAATGGTCATTTTACATAGTTTTTTTTTAGTAAAATGACCATTTTACCTCTGAGCTAACTAAGTTATTCTAACTTGGGTTAATTTTTGGACTGAAATGACATGTTTTAAGTATGTTAGGGAGGGAAATTGTGCAATTTTGAAAATTGGTCTGAAATGACAGAAATGAACAAACCATATGGACGAAAATGACAGTTAACTTAAAAAAAACTAAAATGATGAGTCATATATAGTGATTATGATCCAAAGAAGGAAGTTACTTCTTTCAAGTATCTTAAATATTTTTGTACCAACCATCTTTATTTATTTTGTTTACGTTTGTATAATAAGAAAATCTTTAGAGAAGACTTACGATTTTGAATATGACAATGAAACTAAACAATTAATCCATTTTGAAGGGATATGGTACTAAACTCGGTTATGACTTAAACCTACATTATTCGGATGGTTTTTGGTTTAACCACTATGGTTTGTCTACATGGCAAGTTGTGTAGAGTGTATGTAACATGTTTACGTAACTACCAATCAGATTAAAAAATGACAACATTAATACGGTTATAACCATTATAGCGATAACTGACAGTGGCTTGTTTATACATAGGCAACTCCACACAAATCAGGTCATTTATTCTCTTACAACTCTTCCACACACAGTCTCATACATATTTTTCGGTGACAATTAGATACACATAATCTTACGTCACATAGAGATTTTCCGTCTTGTGACGGAGTTAACGACGTTATATTTTGTAGATCTGTGTGGTCAGATTCATCTGTAATTACACTCGTAGATTATCCTGTGGAAGTTAGTATTCAGATCTTATACACTGAGGAGTATTTATTTCTTCGCTTACATAATAAGTATACTTGGAAAATAACAACAAATTCAATTCAAGTGTATTCTTCACTTAGAATATACGAGATTTATATATAAGTCGTTTATTACCTGAAGTGTATTTATTCTAATATTTATTTTTAGTCGTAACACATAGCAACAAATTCATAATGCGCCAATTGTTCTAGAAAGTTATTTCTAACCACGAAATTATGTTATCACCACAACAGATAACATTTAACCGTGATTGATATATACAATCAATGTTTTAAAAACTAGTTTTTTATCGTGCTGGGTTAGCCTCATAAATAATTCAACTGGTTGAACTGGGTTATACCGGCCGGTTCAACCAGGTTGACTAATTAACTCTATAATCCATAAAATACAATTTCAACTTAAAAGATAATAAAAAAACTTTGTCATTCCATAATAAAAATATTTCAAAAGTTAATCCATAATAAAAGAAATAACCCATGATCGATTTAGATTGTGTATGAGGTTTGATCGATTTGGATTATGGGCGCTATGTTTTACTAAAAAGGTAAATTATCACATTTTTGGGCCTATAAAAGATTAAAAGTCCGAATTTTATCCTTGACTCGGTACCGATATACCAGTTCAAACCGGTATAACCAAATACACCGATGGTACAACTTCTTTGTTATTCACTCAGTTTACCGATATGATTCGTGACGGACAAACTTCCGACATCCGGTTTAATCGGCCAGTTTAAACCTGTTTTAAAAACCTTATAGACAATAGTTATATAGTATATAAAATAATATTTTAACAGCTAGAATTTAAACTTGCTCATGGCATTTGTTGGGGGCGAGTTTTGGTTTTGACTTTTTTTTATTACTTTTTATAGGAATGCAACATTTTAGCAAAATATAGAACATGTAGCATTATCCAATATATTAGAGTTAAATGCTTGGTTGGTCCATGTGGTTTGCAAATCTTGCAGACTTGGTCCCAGTGGTTCACTAATTACACACTTGGTCCCAGTAGTTTCAAATTTTGCACTCGGGTGGTCCTTACTACAAACCTTTGTTAGATTTCTCAGTTAAGTATATGCAAAATTACTATTATACCCCTCGTCTTCTTCATACTTTCTCTGCTACCACCTGCAACTACTCTGCTACCACCACCCTCACCCTCGCCGCCTTTCACCGCCATACCACTCAGCCATACCCTCGCCGCCTTTCACCGCCATCTTCCCCATTGCCACAACCATCCACCAGATTCTCAGTTAACGGAACGAAGAAAACCGTTGGATTACTGTCGTCACATTAACCAAGCATTTAACTCTAAACTCTTCTATCTCCACTTCCACACCAAATGCCATAACTGTCAATGGAAACCCTAGCTATCTCCCACCGCCCTCTTCCGCCGTCTCTCCGTCGTACCTCCGTCCGCTCCGACGTCTCTTCCACTCCTCCCTCCGTCACTCTCCTCAACAACGCCTCCACCTCTCGCTTCCTCACTCTCAGATGCTCTGCTCAGTCTCCAACCGCATCAGGTGATTTTAATCTTCTGTTAATTTGCAGTGTGATTAGGGACAGATATTGTTTTTCGCAATCGAAAATTCGATGAAGTTCATTTTCAATTAGTTTGATGCTTGGATTCGCATTTTGACTGGTTTTCCACTGCATTCCTTTACAAAACATTGATAGTTTTGGTTAATTTGCTCACTTCGATTTGGGACTGATGGATGATTGTTATTGTTTTTGTAGTCGATCATTTGGTGAAGTTCATTTTGAATTAATTTGATGCTTGTATTCGCATTCTGACCTGTTTTCCATGGCATTCCTCTATAAAACAGTGATAGTTTTGGTTAATTTGCTCAGTTCGTTAGGGCAATATAATTATTAATTAGGGACTGATGGATGATTGTTATTGTTTTCGCAGTCGATCATTTGGTGAAGTTCATTTTCAATTATTTTGATGCTTTCATTGATTGTATTTGCATCAAACCGATGGGTCTCCTCCGACCAGCGGATGTGACGACAGTAATCCAACGGTTTTCTTCGTTTCGTTAACTGAGAATCTGGTGGATGGTTGTGGCAATGGGGAAGATGGCGGTGAAAGGCGGCGAGGGTATGGCTGAGTGGTATGGCGGTGAAAGGCGGCGAGGGTGAGGGTGGTGGTAGCAGAGTAATTGCAGGTGGTAGCAGAGAAAGGATGAAGAAGACGAGGGGTATAATAGTAATTTTGCATATACTTAACTGAGAAATCTAACAAAGGTTAGTGGTAAGGACCACCCGAGTGCAAAATTTGAAACTACTGGGACCAAGTGTGTAATTAGTGAACCACTGGTACCAAGTCTGCAAGATTTGCAAACCACAGGGACCAACCAAGCATTTAACTCAATATATTAATTATAAAAATATTATCCGATTCAAGTGTAACGTGTATGAAGTGGTGAAAGTTAAAAATATAAATTATTTTTTACTTTTTATTAGCTGCTACTGGATTAATGGTTCGTGTACGTAGGCAGTGACCAACCAGGGGCGGTTCTTAGAAGACCCGTGCCCTGACAAGTTTTTTGGCTGTAGTGTTAATTTTCCGCATTTAGATCAAAATTTTTTATATATACTATATTCGGCCCATGGCATTTTTTAGTGTCCGTGTCTTTCGACCCTTGGACGTTCAACGGACAAGATCCGCCACTGTGACCAACTGGATTGAAGAGAATGACAGACAAAACCCTACTAGTAATTTTCAATTTTTAACTGTCAAATATCATAAATGGATGCATTAGATACCTGCAAGAGTGGGTATTAACGGGTCCATGATGAGTAGGAGAGTGAATTTTCTGATACAACACAAAAATACGACACAAACCTAACACGAAATTCATGAGTCTGAGTTTGGTCTAAACGAACCTGGTTCGTGTCACCGAACGGGATGGAGGGTTGACCCATTGAATCCATTTATATTTTATTTTGTATTTTTTAAAATTGTCTTTTATATCATAAATAAAAATGGTTGGGTATTTAATGTCATACTTAAAACTTAAAAGAGAAATTAATATAAGATCTTATAATAAAAATGAAACTGTTTTATAATAAAAATCATGGAAAAACATTAGTGCCGTGTATGAGTTAATATGTCTGACATGATTTTTGAGTTCAGGTCGTGATTGGGTATGTGTAAATTTTTTCGGGTTCGAGTCGGGTTGGAATTGCAACCCAAGAACACGACTCTTTTAGCACCCTGCCGACGAGTATGTGATACGGTTTTAGGCTGGAGGGTATGGTTAGGGCCCCTAGGGGGCTCCATTGGGACATATCATCGCCACGTAGGATAAGGGGCTCCATTGTCTCTCTTCTCAGTAGCTAGAACGGTATAGGATGGAGCTCCCTCCGATACACATACACAATAGCACTTTGTGTTATAAATTCGTGTTTTTTATCCCCTCGAGACTTTGTCTACCTTTTACGTCACATGAGTCACTTTGTGTTATAAATTTGTGTTTTTGTCAATGTTCGGTTGCTACTTAGCACTGTTTATACCCCAGCCTCACAACGTTGGTAGCATGGTTTTACGGCCACACCTCGCAACGCTGGTAGCACGAGTTTTCACCCAACTTAAAACTAATTAACATCGATGCTTAAATAGTCGCATAGAATTTGAAATTCTTAGGTACATTATATAAACATGTTTTGTTTGAGCATTTCAATAAACATGATGTCATTTGTATTTACAAATCCTTTTCACAATTATTAACATAGAAACAACTAACTACCCTACCATGGTGGGCACAAATATACCATCCTCCCAAACGTTTGCCAACTTCCAAATTTGCAAACAATCCAAAATTTGAAATTAATATATTCCTTCTCTTTTCTTGTCCGAATATTTAATTTCCAAATTTCATTTTTGGTACATATTTGTTTCCAACTTTATTTATATTTTCCTACTACAACACACTTTTGCCGGTCCATGTGAGCTTTGTCTTGTCACCCACATTTGACAAAATCTTTTTTAAATTCAAATAATTAAATCCCCTTCTTCTTCTATTCTCCTCTCACCCTTCAAATATTTTCCAATATCTCTTTCACAAGTTTATTCCAATTCACAAGCCAAACCTATACATATACAACCTTCATCTTTATATATTCTTATATAATCATCTCTTCTTTTTTTGTTTTATTTTTCTGCCAATTCTTTTACTTCTGAAAAAGGGTATCTAACAAAGCTTCTTCTTTTATGGTTTCACTTGTTTTCTGCGCATGTGAAATTTGGGTGAGAAAGGTCACCTTCCTTGGCTCTTTCTAGTTTTATAAATTAAAAAGATTCTCAATTTTCATAATTTTTGTAATGGGTTTTCCTCAATTATTAAGAAATCCAAAACCCCATCAAAATTTATATGAGTTTAGCTCATATAATTCAGTTTAACGTGGAAAAAAAAATCTTGAAAAACTTTTTTTTTCATCTTTTTGGAGAGAGTAAAAATGGCAACTTTTAGTGTTTTAGCAATTGGTTTGAGTCTTCTTTTTGGATTTGTGCTCATAGCTTCTGTTGCAGAGGTTTTTTATCTTCTATATTGGAAAAAGAAAAGAGAAGATGATAATCAAGATATTGAAAAACAAGATTCATCATCATCTTCTTCCAATTATACCCCTACTCATCTTTCTTGCTTCAAGAACCTCATATCTTCAAGAAACTCAAATACCCACAAAAAAGATTTGCAAAAAAGTGTAGATGAAGATGAGAATCAACAAAAAGAACAAGAACCCATTGAAAAAGATTTACAAACAAAGTGTTTTGAGCAAGAAAGTTTGGATCTTGAACTCATGAGGCTACACAACTTATGTGGGCCACCAAGATTTTTATTCACAATCAATGAAGAAACAAAGGAGGATTTGGAAATTGAGAGTAGAAAGGGGGTGTCAAGAATGAGTTTGAGTGAGCTTCTTTGCATACCAGAGACACCAAACTCTTTATCTTCACCTTTGAAAGCCTCACAAGCTTCTAACTTAGAAGGTTATTTGAACCCATTGTTTGATTATTATGAGTCTAATAATGAGGTTGACTTTAACAAGATTAGATCTTCACCACCTCCCACATTCAAGTTCTTGAGAGATGCTGAGGAGAAGTTGTTGAAAAGATTGGTTCAATTAGAAGCAGAAAAAAGGGCAAGTTTGAAGAAGATTGATGCAAAAGATAAGGGTAAAAGTGAAGGTAGGATTCATCATCCTCATCATCAAATGTCTACACCTTCACAGGTACTTCCATTGGCTTCTTCTCCATCAAATTGAGAATTTGCATGATGGTTTTTTTTTTCTAGATTTTTTTTTGTTAATTTTTTTTTTTTTTTTTTTTGTAATATATGAATTTAATGAAGATGATTAGAACTTTTTTTTTGTTATTTGTTCAAACAATCATTGAGGCATAGAGTTTAACTTTAAATGTGTTTTATCTATTACGAAGAAGGGTTGTGTGATTATTTCATCATATTCTCTTAAAACATATTATCATTACCCGAATTGGATACAAAAACCTGAAATTTGAAGATAAATTAAATTCTGTTTATGATTTTTTTATTTTGTTATTTGAATTTTGTAAAGCATTCACATTTTGTCGTCCATAATTATGTTAAGTGTGGCCTCAGTCTTACATAGTGTAGTTGTTAGTGGATGAGAGTATGGCCGTAAAGGAACTGAAAGTTCAACGAACAGTTCGTGAACTGTTCGGCGGGAAGTTCGTTTATGTTCATTCGATTAGCTTAAAAAACGAACACGAACAAAATATTTCGTTTGGTTAGCTTAGCGAACAAACACGAACACAGCTCTCGTTCGTTCGACTGTGTTCGTGAACGTTCGGTAATATGTTCAGTTACATTCGTTCATGTTCGTTCGTTTACGTTCGTTCGTGTTCATTTGATTATACTAAAATAATAATAAATATAAACCTTTTAAGATATTGAAAAGTTAAAAGCCAATTTTTTCTAAGTTAACTAAAATTTAGACATTCTAAGACCATGTTTCGGGATAATTATGTCTAAGTTAGTTATACTTTGAATAATTATGTCTAAGTTAGTTTAACTTTATTCATCGTTTGGTGGTTAGAGCAGAGTTCTTGTGTTTTTTATTTATCATTTGATGATTATATTTAATTATTTATGTCAAATGTTTAAGGATAACAATGTTTTTATTTTTTATTTTTAAGTTAGATGTTCATTTACGTTCGTTTTTATTTGCTTGCGTTCGTTTGTGTTCGAGACAAGTGTTCACGAACTGTTCGTGAACAACTGAATTTCCCTAACAAATGAACACGAACATAAACTTACGTTCGGTGTGTGTTCGTGAACAGTTCGCGAACATATTAATTTCATTAACGAACGAACACGAACGGACATGGTCTTGTTCGTGTTCGTTTACAGCCCTAGACGAGAGAGAGAAAAATACTATTCATCTTTACATTTAGTGAAAACACTGTTCACCCTTTATAAAATTTCAATATTTTTGAAAGTAACTGTGAATAGAAAAAAAAGAAATAAAAATTATTTAATTATAAAGTAGAGAGAAAAATTACTGATTTTAAATTCTATTTATTAATGTTTTATTTTGTTATTTGAATTTTGTAATCGGGCTAGTATTTTAATTGAATTCCGAAACAAATTCGTATACGTGATTTTCAAATCATCTAAATTCGAATATATATTTTGAGTTTTAGTCGGTTTTTCGATCTGTAATTCAAATTCAGTTTTAAAAATCAAAATTCAAATTGTGAAAAAGACTTCAAATCATGATAAATGGCCTCAAGCATGATGAATGGAAATTTGGTTTTCATACGGGCTATTGGAATCTTTTATACTAAAAGATATACTTGATTTTTATTTTACCATAATGTTGATATTTTAACCTAATATATTCTCTATGAAATGTCAGTAAACTAGTAGGGCCAATCTATCTTGTTAAATTATAGGTTTTAACTTAAATGTTTTAACTTAAATTGTCATTTATCACAAGAATTTACATTGAGATAGAGGGTAAACGGGTAACAAGCAGCTCCGCTATCTCTTTTTGAATAGCAAAACCAAGTCTTTTAAAAACTACGTCCATAGATCTTGGGTCATAATATTACTATGCATGACCCTTTAAACTCGACTAAATAGTTTCACAGCCTCTGATGCCAGGTTTTTGTTTTTGTTTTTATTAAATCGTGTTTTATACGAGAACTTGTGATGGAAATGAGTGTAAAATCTCCGTTGGAAATTTCCATGTTTGTTCCAATCCACAAATATGTATTTGTTTGAACAACGTTGGCACCAACCACTATATACTAAATAACAACCTAAGACCAGATTCAAATAACAACCCTATCAAAAGCATAACCTTTTAAGATTCAAATATTAAATAATTATCACACTTGAAAGCATAGCCTTTCAGATTCAAAATCAAAATAACTATAACAATGCTTACATCATCCGTAATTGTTAATGTTCTCTAAGGGGCATTTTCGCCACATCAGGATCATAACACCCCTAAAAACGTATAATGGTTAACGCTAATGTTTTTAGAATCGGACCGGACGTCGAACCGGTCTCCTTACCGGTTCAGTGGTTCGACTGGTCGGACCGGACGTAAGAGCTAGAAGGTGTCGTAAATATTATAAAATTTAATAGGGTTAAATTTGAAAAAAAATATATAAAAAAACCGGTCCAACCCTTCAAAAAAAACCGGTTCGACCGCCGGTTTCCCAGTCCAACCGCCGGGTCGACGGTTCAGCCTCCGTTCAATGTATTTCCGGTCCCATACCATGACCCGGACTGGCTCAACATCCGGTTCCCGGTCCGTCCGACCCGCTGGTATGAAAATACTGGTTAATGCCCCTTAATACCCTTTCAGTCACTAATTTTCAATTTTCTTTCTTTTCATTTGGCGTTGTATAAGAAACGCTCATCCTCCTTCATACCCATTTAACGTCTACATAGACGATCTTGGTGGTGTTATCAATCTCCTTCACGCTTCTATTATAATTATAATGTACAGTATGCATGGTTTTAAGTTATGAAATGTTACTTATAAACAATTTTAACACTAGATATAGAACATCATTCAATATGTGACACATATATGTTTTGTTCTATCAAAGTGTTATTTAATATCCATCGTGATTTAGTTATGTGAGCATGGTAGGTAATTAACTTCTTTCAATGTACAAATAACTGTTTCTTTATTTACTTGTTTTTGGTACACAGCTAAGTACCTCTACAACCTTCACAACCTCCACAACCTCCACTTCTTTTTTAAATTTATTACAATTTATAATCTACAAGTTGAAACTTGAATGAGTGGGTAACAGTTAAAAGATAACACTATATTATTATATTATATTAGTAATAAATAGTTAATAATAGTCAATAAATGCTTATATTTAAAATATCTGAAAAAGAGTTAAAGAGGCCATATCATAAAATAAATAAATTTTTATTTTGATGGGTGGTTAACTTAGTCTTAAAGTTTGAACCTTCTACAGAAGTGGAAGTAACTTAAATGAATTAAAAAGGGACGATGTTAGGCAGAAAGCACTTGAGAGAGTATAAACAATTTAACATTAAACTTTACTTTTTCTCAAATACATTGTCAATATCTCGTAGAAAAATGGTAAGGTGGAGTTAGGTTTTCGGTATATGAATTGGATTTGGAAAACTCGAAATTCGATTCTATTCGAACAAAAAACAAATTTGAAATTTGTTCAATTTTATTCGAATTTTGATATTTATAACTTATAATATTTTGTCACTTGCTATAAGCTTATAATTTGGATGTTGCCACTTGAATGTTGGATGTTGTCTCTTGCCATTTAGTTTGAACTTTATCACTTGGCTAGTTTAAATTTGTATTTTGTATGTTACACCTACGGTTTTGGTCATTTGACATGTTGATTTCAAAGTTTATAGACTTGTGTTTCTTTATTAAAGAATCACGTTTGTATTAGTTTGAAAATATAATTATAATAATAATAATAATAATAATAATAATAATAATTTTTAGGTTAAATTTGAATCAATTTGAATCAATTCGAATTACGAACTCAGGTGAAATCGAATTTCAAATTGGATGTGAATCTGAATTGAGTGTTTCGAACCTCATTTGAATTCGATTCGATTTCAAATCTAAATTCAAAATTCGAAAAAACTTGATTTAAGTAATTCAATATTCGATTTATTCAACACCTGTAGGTGGAGTGGGTTGGGTCATGATTGTATCCTATCTATGTTAAACTTGGTAATCATGTTGTGTTGGCGGGTTAACGCCTTTTGAATTGATGGGTTAAAGCGGTAACATAATTTAATTTGTGTAAAAACACGAACCCAATCTCGAACACGATCTTTCAAACATGTTGTAAATTGGTTGATGATTTTTAAATAAGTTAAGCATGTTGACGAGTTGTCAAAAACGAATCAAAGCAAATTGATTAAGCGATTATTGAAAAAATAGTTGTAATGAACTTTAAAATGCTCATTACGCCTAAAAATAAAGGACATTAAACTGAAACATAAATAATCTTATGAACATTACGTGTTTTTTAGAATTGTATATACTAACAAAATCAATTATGAATAGTATTATTCACCTTGGTTCATTTTTTCTTCTTCTTTTATCTTTTTTTATAAGTTTAATTCTTTTTTATATTAATTATTATTTATTTAACTTATTATAATTAAAGTTAACATTTAACTTTAGACAGTTTACTTAATTGCGTTGTTTGCTTATTTTTACCGTCATTTAGATTAAAGTCTACATGGTGTATACTTACCCTTCAATATATCAGGTAACAAGTTTAATTATTTTTCATTTATCTTATCATCAATATGTAACAAATACATCATCGCAAACACTCTCCTACGACTCCGCCGCGAAGCGCGGGCTCCATTCCTAGTTTACAAACAAAAACAACAAACCATTAAATAATCTTACGCCCATATATTTGTTATTTGTGATTAAATTTAAAGTGTTTTTCTAGAATTTACAACGACACAACGTCAGTCAAGTGGTAGTCAAAAAAGCTAAACTCTAAAGACAGCGTGAGCCCAATTAAAACAATTTACGATACTTATTTAAATCTAATATTTGATTGCATTATTTAATAATCCAGACCTTTTTAAGGAACATGTTACTCTATTTGAAGTCATGCCATAGTGACTTTAATTGTGAGCACATGTATTGTTCTCTGTTTTTTTGCATTATTCTTGTTTAATTTTTTAGCAACATTCATTTTGTTTTTCACTGGAAAATAATTCATTATCTTATAACTTGAAATATGAAAATATTAGTTTTAAAAGATTTTAATTAAAAATATTGAGATTATCTAAAAATGAACAATTACTTAACTAATGCAAAAGCATCATACTATTATCTCAAACTGTAACATATTCTCACATTGAAGTTAATATTAAATAAATTTGGTGATAAAAAATAAGATTGTACAATCATAAGTAACAAATATAACTTGTTACCTACGTTAGCTCCAAGACGTTGGTCTCTAACTAGAAAAGTAAATGTTTGAGCTTGAGAAGCTTTTGGTCCAGTGGATCCATAAAACTCATTAAGATAAGCCGTATTATTGAACCAGACAAAACAAGCAATATATTGATTGTCTTCTCCAGGAACAGCTCAAGTCCATAGCATCGGCCTTTGTAACGATCAAGGCTGGTAAGTCCATCGGTCCATAGAGTTGGTAGCCGAAACGGCGGATTCCCCTGCTATATTACAATACTTCGCTCTTATACAGGAGCGCTCTGACAAAATATTTTATGTACCTTGAACGACACACTTTAATCATTTATGATGATTTAGAAACATAAATAGTTGTAATGAACTTCAAAATGCTCATTACGCCTAGAAAATGTTACGTCATAAACCTTTTATATAAAACGTTGCTTATAAAAGGGTAAGAAACTAATAATTGTATGTTTTTAGGGATGTTAGGAAAAATAATATGAAATCTAAAACGTAACACTATTAAGCATATTGAAATTTATTCTCTTGTTAAAAATCAAAAAGTCCGTTTCATGACATCTTGAGGAACCAACTACCGATCAAACAAGCATCCACTTTCAAGCATTGTGGGGGAGGGCGATTGGTGGTTGGGGGTGGCCTAGATGAAGGGTGTTTCATGCAGAGTAATGTTGATACATACACTGGTCACTGATGAGATCAACGTATATATAAAGGAAAACTAATAATCATATACAATTTTCAGAAAATTCAAATGTAATTGTTCCTTGGATCTTTGTATCACATATCGTATATCATGTTTACATCGTATAATATGCAACTAACCATACGAATACAGTTTTGTTTTGGGTTCCTATTCATCGTGCCATGTATGTAATTGTATACACATTTCATGTTTAACGGTTGTAATGGTTTTGCAAAAAAGTGTGAAAAGTGTTTCCACGTCACTACTACTACGTATGTAGAAGTGCCACACTCACTAAGATGTGTATTTGTCTCACAAGAGTTCTATATAATAAAAAAAGGTAGACCGATGAGATAAAGGCTTGTGATTGGGTAATAAAATTAAGCCAACAAACAAATTCCCTTATGCCATTGGCAAACTCATGAAGGAGCCCATCACGCCCCGAACACGACCCGTCGAGTAGGTGAAATTTGTTAGATACAAATAGCCGAATGTTAAATTAACACTTTAGTTCTAGCTATGATGATGTGTCTCTCACAATAGCATCAAAGCCATGTTCCCCACGTTCATGTTTAAGAGCATATGTAATTGGGCGGTATGTCACGCCTAATCTCCCATATGGCGTCCCATGGCGCCCGAACACCATTACG
Organism: Scalesia atractyloides; assembly: GCA_947069175.1. Lineage (NCBI taxonomy): Eukaryota > Viridiplantae > Streptophyta > Magnoliopsida > Asterales > Asteraceae > Scalesia > Scalesia atractyloides. The sequence continues at coordinate 92,435,373 of CAMTDV010000025.1, forward strand.
GGAGTTGTTATGGGGTAATTTTTTGTCCTCCCGTGATGAATATTACGGCGTGATCATTCCTTCCCCATTCACACACATATATAAAAATATATAAAGCCCTTTCTTCTTGCATAATCCAATTTGTCGCATAACGCCCCAAAGAGGCTTTATGACTACACATGGCATAATGCATTTAGTTATTTTCTTTTGGTATTAGCATGTTCCCTCGTTTCCTTCATTTTAGGATGGTTGTAAGCCTATTAAAGGCAATAGGATTTATGATTAAGATTATGCATGAAAAAATTATGAATAAAGTCTGAATTCTCTCTAAACATTCTTCTAGTTTTTTTTATTATTTTCTTGGTCAGTTGGTTAATGATTCGGTTCGTAATATATGAGATCTTTTTAAAAGAATTAATAACACTTCACAAATGAACTATATAAATATAAATTTAAGAATCTATACTATATAATAAAATAAACCTATAAAAGGACATTTTGAGGCTTTCTCTCCTACTTAATTTTAAATATTTATTTTTTATAATTAGAAATAGTCATTATATCACATAATTATTGATAAGATAGAGGAAATAAGAAATTTCAAACGTTAATATTAGTTAAAGTATTAGATTTGTTAGACTTTCAAAAAAAAAATATACAATCTTATAGATAAATTTTGATAGAAAATTATATTTGTTGATAAACATTATCATGCAATTAAAAATAATATAACGTTAATATTAATTAAAGTATTAGATTTGTTAGACTTTCAAACAAACAATATACAATCTTATAGATAAATTTTTGATAGAAAATTATGTTTGTTGATAAACATTACCATGTAATTAAAAATAATATATATCATTATTTACTTTTTGTAAATAAGAAAATATTGAACGATGAAAAAATAAATAAAAGTTTTCATCGTTATTCATGTTTTGTTGCATATATATATATATATATATATATATATATATACACACACACACACACACTAGGTCATAACCCCGTGTATTACACGGGTTGAATAAATGAATTTTATATACTAAATAATAAAACAATATATCTTTAAAAACCTCTTTTATTGCACGGATTGTAAAGATGTAATTTTATATATTAATAGAATTATATACGAACCATATTGTACCGGTTTAATAAATGTAATTTTATATACCAAATAATAAAAATGTTATGTCTAGCATTATATATACTATGGTAAAAGTTTAAAGTTTATTAGAGTTATAAATCAGAAGTATACATTAAATTTAAAATAAATAATAATTATCTATATTTAAGTAGGAGATATTAAACAAAATACTACTCTCTCCGTCCCATTAAAGTGTCACATTTTGAATTTTCAAAGTCTCTATTTATAAACTTTGACCTTAAATAATTTTGTTTGCGTTAGATAATACTTGATCAAAGTTATATGATTTGAGTGTTTTTTACAAGTGTTTTCATCGGGTTAATGTTCATCAAGTTTTATATACCACAAATATATAATTAAAATCAAAGTTTATAAATAAAGACTTTGAAAATTCAAAACAAGACACATTTAATTGGACGGAGGGAGTATTTAGTAGAAAAGTTATCTATAATTAACTAAAAGAGATTAAACTAAATAATAATTATCCATAAGATATTAAACTAACAAATATTTAATATGAGGATTATCTATAATTAATTAGAAGAAATTAAACTAAAATATTAATTATCTATAAGACATGATGACAAGTGTCCCATATTTGGTTTCTTTTATTATACACACACTAGATTAGAACCATATGTGTTACATGAGTTGAGTAAATATAATTTTATATATTAAATAATAAAAAAAGTTTTATATTTAAAAACACCATGTATTGTAGGTTAAATAAATGTATTTTATAAGAAATAATAATAAAATATATCTTTAAAAAAACCTATTTATTTACACGGGTTGAATAAATGCAATTTTAAATACTAAATAGCAAAAAGCTAAATCTTTAAAAAAACACATGATGGGTTTTGTATATAACTTTGTTAGTCCTGAATAGTTAAAGCTATATCTTTAAAAAAACACATGTACTGCATGGGTTTTGTTTTATTCAACTTGTGTAATACACAATTTTATTCAACCAGTGCAACACACAAGTTTTTTTAAGAAATATTTTTTTCGTCACTTAATTTATAAAACTATATTTATTCAACACGTGTAACACAGAGGGTTCTAACCTAGTTCAATATAAAGAATGGGTCAACGGACGGTTCAAACCAGGACCCGGTTCTGCTTGGATGTCATTGGAACCGGGTATGGTGTGGAACCGGGTCCAGTTCCTACCCGGGTTCACACCCAAGAATATGGAATCGTGTAGAATCGGGTACGGGTATTATGGAACCGGGTATGGTGCGGAACCGGTTTCTGATAGTATTGAGAACCGGTTCCTGACAGTCAAACCTGCTATTTTACAATTGGGAACCGGTTCCTGACAGTCAAACCTGCCATTTACTGTTCAGAACCGGTTCCTGACAGTCAAACCTGTCATTTTACTATTGGGAACCGGTTCCTGACAGTCAAACCTGCCATTTATTGTTCAAACCTGTTCCTGATAAATGTTACCGTTGGAAAACGGTTCCTGATTAAAAAAACGGTTTTTTTTGTATATAAACCCCTTCCTACTTACCATTTCTAAACTTAACACTCACCATCATCAACTTACAAAATCAATCAACTTATAAGTTCTTGCAAAATACCTATGGCATGCAACGACGAAGTTGTTACGGTCTTAGAAACGAAAAGAAACCCAGCTATATGGAAGAATTTTGATCTCTGTTTAATGTCGACAGCCACGAGATGGCTAGATGCAAAGATTGTGTAAAATTTATGAAGGCCGCAGCCAACTCAACCCTTAAGAAACACACTGAGCGGCATTGTCCATTGACGAAGGCAAAGAAAAATGAGACGGGAGAAGGTTCCGGCACCGGTTCTTCAAATGTTTGATGTAACCCGTTTGGTTTGGTGTTTTTAATAAGTTTGTGTAATGTTTCTTTCTATTGTGTTTGTTATGTTTGATTTTTATTATTAGTTACATTGATAAATAAAAATAGTAACAATAATCGGTTAAAATTAAAAAACAATCGGTTACAATATATAAAAAAAATTAACCGGTTACAAAAAAAATAAAAAATTACTCAGAACCGGTTCCAGTAAGATTTTATTTCTTTGATCGTTTACTAGTGGCAGATGCAACACTTTCCGATGAGTTTCTCTTAGGTGCGGTACCTCGGTACAATCGTCGTCCGAATCGTAGTCTCCACTTCTTCGTCCTCCTCTTCGTCAACAATTTTATGCTCTAACTCAACTTCATCTTCTAGACTAGTTTTATGTTAAACACGATCAACGGCATCCAAATGGTCCTTTAAGCATATTGCCATCTCTAGCGATTCCGGAGTTAGTCTTGTTCTTCTAATTGACAAAACCCTGCCAGTAAGAGAAAACACACTTTCCGAAGCTACCGTGGAAGCTTGGACCGTTAGTATATCACGAGCCATGGCGGCTAGAATCGGGTATTCGGATTCTTTCAATTTCCACCATGCCAAAACATCAAATTTCCTATACTCCTCGGTGGTCATAGTAAGCGAATACTGATTTTTTTTATATCTCCCAAGTTCACTTGTTGGTTCACTACCCATTTGTTGTCTAGCCGTCTCGTCTCTAACGACATTCAACATGGTTATAAGTGGATCCCCGCTTGTTTCATCGTTAGAGGCCGTGGACCGAGACTCAAACAAATTTGTATGATTTTTTCACCATATTTTTTAAAATAATGATCATAAAGTTTGGCCATACACTCATTGAATATTTTTTTTGTTTTTGCTTTTAAAGTTGGATCCTCCTCATGCATATCCAACTTGTCATAAATTTTATCAATTAAAGCTTCAACACCCGGTACGTTTAAAGCTGGATTAAAGCGGCGGCACATAGAAAAACAGGTGGTAATTCTAAAAAATATTTTTAAAATTTTTGAATCATTGGTCTCGTCATATTCCTTAACATGTCACTAGAATTTTCAAACTTTTTAAAATTAGTTGTTATCAAATACAATTGGTCCACAACTTTAGAACTAGTAGGATAATGAACACCGGAAATCAAAGTCGTTGTAGTTTTAAAAACTTGTAAAAAAGTACTTAGGTTATGAATATTTTCCTAAGCCGTGCCGGGAAAGGGGACGACTAGGTACTCATCACTTAAAGTTGTATGAAAATATTTTAAAGTGCTCATTTGCTTTATAGCCATTTCAAACATATGACAAGTTGAATTCCAACGAGTTGGTATATCCCAATTCGGTCCAATAATTTTTTGGTTGACATCTTTACAAAGTTTTTTATATTCTTGATATCTTTGTTTTCCACTTTTGAAAACATCTTGGAGCATAGCTCTAAATGCTATAATAAAATCCGATACAAATTGATCTTTTAAACCGGTTTGCACTACTAAGTTAATAATATGTGCAACACATCGTGTGTGGAAAAAAACACCATCAACTATTGGTTTGTACTTCAACTTTAATTTTTCAATCGCCGTTGTGTTGTTTGAAGCGTTATCAAAGGATATTGAAAAAATTTTATCTTCTAAACCATATTTAATTATTGTGTCGTTTATAATTTTATAAATATTTTCTCCCGTATGAGGAGAAGGAAACTCGTCAAACGCAATCATACGCTTCATCATTTGCCATGTATCGGGATCAACCCAATGAGCGGTGACACATATGTACGATTCCGGTAAACCATGTGGAGCCGACCACACATCACTAGTTAGGTTTACACTAGTTTTTAAATTCTTAAAAAAAACAATTAAATCTTTTTTCGCATTTCCCCATAAACTTAAACAATGACGTTTTATAGAGCGACGACTTACATGTTTATATCGAGGTTGTAGTGTCTCCTGAATAAGATTAGTAAGATCGGGGTCGTCAAAGTGTCCAAACGGCAACGCTTTTTGTATCACCAACTTCGTCATCCGATCGCGAGCTAATTTTTGCTCATAACGAAAAATGGTACCATCTTTGGATAGTGGAACTTGACCGGATGCCATTTCCTTTAAAGCTTTGCAATACTTATTAATATGCTTCGTTAACGTTGAGTTTGATTCCTTGGCTAATAACGATCCACAATGTTTACATTGAGCTTTTTGCGAGCTGTCACTCATCTCGACCAACTCCCAATTGCTCCAAACTTCCTTATTGAGATTATGAGACAATGTTCCAACCACATATGGAACCGATTGATCTTGAGGAACATTGTTAACAGATTGGGAATTTTCGTTTTTGGAACTCTTTGAGGCCATTTGTTGATTAGAATGTGAAAAAGAACAAGAAAGAAATGTAACAAGAAAAATAGATATGAGAAATTGTGTGCTAAACAATAGATTTCTAAACAATATATATAGAATCGGTTCCAACGGTCAGGAACCGGTTCCAACGGTAACATTATAACGGCTATAACCGGTTCCAACGGTAACATTATAACGGCTATAACCGGTTCCTTCTAGAACTGCATTTCCGGGTACTGGTGGAACCGGGTACTAGTGAAACCGGGTACGGGTAGGAACCGGGTACGACCCGATTCAAATGGTAAAATTGTGGAACCGGGTTGGAACCAACGGGTATTTTGAACCCGGAACCGGTTCTACTTAATGTCGGATAGGAACTGAAACCGGGTCCAGTTCGGTTCTACCGGTTCGGGTTCGGAACCGGTTTTTATGCCCATCTCTACCTGGAGCCCAAGACACTTCAGCATTAATTGTTTTTTGGGTCTAGAAGAAAAAAGATCCGTTATGGGCCATGCAGTTAAAAAACCTTGTTGCTCCACTATCCATTCACCATATTAAACGATAATGGAATTTGGATGCATGCTAAACCAATTACTAATTGACAAACCAATCTACACACTTTCTTTTTAAAAGAAATAATACGATCCATTTTAACCCTATTTGTTATATAAATTCATTAAAATGTATATTAATTTTTAATATGTAAGATTTATTTTTAAAAAATGGTAATGATAGAATTATGTCGAAATGCACGTGGTTGTACGCTATATGCAAATGTTGGAAAATGAAATAAACCCATTCTTTTTATTTCGTTCTCTCAATTCTTTATTAGATTATTTCACACTCATGATGGTCATTTTAAGGGGTGTAATGATGTATTGTTGCATGCAGGGGCGGACCTAGGTGAAGCCGAGGGTGGACGGAAGCACCTCTTGAAAAAAATTAATGTATTTTTAAGGAAAAAAACCCGATCGCACCAGATGAAAATTTTACCGGCTATTTTGACTTATTGTTTACTTTTTACATCTTTTATTTTACCTCAAGCATACAAGCTAGCATGTTGAAAAGAATGCGAAAAACCCTTTTTTATCTAGAGAAGGCATATATATACCATTCATGTTAATTCATGTTAAGGACGAAAAGGAAAGCTCATATAGGAAACTTGGTACTTGACACTTCATGTAAAACAATATATATTTTGAATCAAAATGCAGAAAAGAACGTCTTGTTAAGAGGACCAGATGCTTTATTATAGCCCATGTTGCCTGTCTTGATATTGCCTGAAACTAAAGAAAGGCATATTGCCCTTCTTATCAGATCAGATCGAATCAAGGGACTCTCCATCAAACAATATAGGAATGAACCATCCATCAAATAACAGATAGCTAAAACCAAAGTAAAACACACAAAGAGAAATTCATAGGAATCCAAACAAAATTCACCCCCATAAAAACAAGGGTAACAAAACATAAAAGTATCTTTTGAGCACATTGCTCAGACAAATTAAAACATTAAAATAGATAAACAAACACGACCGTTGCATTTAGTCGACTTCCTCGATCTTGGGACCAGCACCGCCGCTCGAATGAGCAGGCTCATCATCCATACCACCAGCACCCCCAGCATCACCGGCTCCACCCTGGTACATCTTGGCAATGATCGGGTTGCACACGTTCTCAAGCTCCTTCATCTTGTCTTCAAACTCATCAGCTTCAGCGAGCTGGTTGCTGTCCAACCATGCGATCGCCTCATCGATAGCATCCTCGATCTTCTTCTTGTCACCGGGGCTGAGCTTCTCACCGATCTTCTCATCCTTCACGGTGTTCCTCATGTTGTAGGCGTAGTTTTCCAAAGCGTTCTTGGCCTCGACCTTCTTCTTGTGCTCCTCGTCCTCAGACTTGTATTTCTCAGCCTCTTGAACCATCTTTTCGATTTCCTCCTTTGAGAGTCTACCCTTGTCGTTTGTGATGGTGATCTTGTTCTTCTGTCCGGTGGTCTTGTCTTCAGCTGAGACGTTCAAGATACCGTTGGCATCAATGTCAAAGCAGACGGTAATCTGAGGGACACCACGGGGTGCAGGTGGAATTCCGGAGAGTTCAAATTTGCCCAACAAGTTGTTGTCACGGGTTCTGGTTCTTTCACCCTCGTACACTTGGATCAACACACCGGGCTGGTTGTCCGAGTAGGTAGAGAACACTTGCTCCTTCTTGGTGGGGATGGTGGTGTTTCTTGGGATGAGAACAGTCATCACACCTCCAGCGGTTTCAAGACCGAGAGATAGTGGGGTGACATCCAAAAGAAGCAAATCTTGAACCTTCTCGTTGCCCTCACCGCTCAAAATAGCAGCTTGGACAGCGGCACCGTAGGCAACAGCCTCATCGGGGTTGATGCTCTTGCAAAGTTCCTTGCCGTTGAAGAAATCTTGAAGCAATTGTTGAACCTTGGGGATTCTAGTGGAACCACCAACAAGAACGACATCATGGATGGAGCTTTTGTCCATCTTGGCGTCTCTCAAACACTTCTCAACTGGCTCCATACACTTTCTGAATAGATCCATGTTAAGCTCTTCGAATCTAGCACGGGTGATGGTGGAGTAAAAGTCAACACCCTCGTACAAAGAGTCTATTTCGATGGTGGTTTGAGCAGTGGATGAGAGGGTTCTCTTTGCCCTTTCACAGGATGTTCTCAACCTTCTCAAGGCTCTTGGGTTACCGGTAATATCCTTCTTGTGCTTCCTCTTGAATTCTTGAACAAAGTGGTTAACCATTCTGTTATCAAAATCTTCACCACCAAGATGGGTGTCACCAGCTGTGGCTTTAACTTCAAAGATACCTTCCTCAATGGTCAAAAGAGACACATCAAAAGTACCACCACCGAGATCAAAGATAAGAACGTTCTTCTCACCAACACTTGTAGCCTTCTTGTCAAGACCGTAAGCGATGGCAGCAGCTGTGGGCTCGTTGATGATACGCATGACGTTAAGACCAGAAATAACACCAGCATCCTTGGTGGCTTGTCTTTGTGAGTCGTTGAAGTAAGCAGGGACTGTGACAACGGCGTTCTTGACGGTTGTTCCAAGGAAAGCTTCGGCGATTTCCTTCATCTTGATGAGAACCATGGATGAGATTTCTTCGGCAGCGAAGGTTTTCTCCTCACCTTTGTAGTTGACAGAAATCATGGGCTTCTCAGCTGGTCCTGAGATGACCTTGAATGGCCACAACTTGATGTCACTTTGGACAGATGGGTCGGAAAATCTCCTTCCGATAAGACGTTTAGCATCTGTAAATGTAAACAACAAAGTTAAAACAAACTCAATTTGAAACTATTTAGATAATTGACAAACAGAACTTAATATGAAACTAAAAAAAGTGATGTCAAATATAACATACCCTTAACATAAAAGGACAACTAAAAATCAGAAACTAAAAAAATACAAAATAAGATTAATCCAGTTTAACATTTACTTCTAAATTAGTTTTTTAATCAGAGTTGCTAAAACTTTAATCGAAGGTGTTACTCATCTTAGTTCAGTCCATCACTATAAGCTCAAAAATATAATCAATCCCAGTGATGATATTAATTTTATAAAACTTAAAGAAATAACACCACAAACAAGCTCCAGAAAACATTGATATAATCCAATAACACACATAGAACTATACAAGACATGTGATAACTAATATAAAACCGGTACTCTGATTCTGTTTACTAACATCTTAACAAAAGTTAACAAAATCATGCAAATCTCTACAAGTATTCAATGAGTAAACACACTAGTTTCAATGATATACTACTAATCTTAACAAGCAACAAGTTCTAGCTATTAATCCTTACAGAGCATGATTAAGCTCACAAATTCAGATCTGTCCTTAAGGCATCTTACCTATAGTCATCCAGATCTAGAGTTTTACACACACTACATATATGTAATACTTCAATACATGAATTATAAACTAAACATCACTACCAAAACATAAATCACACGATGCATAATTACTATATATATAAACTATATACAATATATAAACTAAACTATGCAAACATTAGATCTAATCTAAAAACAACGAACAAATTTAACAGTAAAACTAACGTCAAAACATTAACAGGACATCACTAGCTATACCTAAAGGACATGATATATATTTACTATTCAAAGCTATACATACAAATATCAGATCCAGCAGCTACAGATAGATAAATCATTGAAATAGCATAAAAACCACTAGATCCACAATTCGTAAGCATAAAAACCTCAGATCCATAGCAAAAACTTAACAAAAACTTACCGAAAACAGTGTTGGTAGGGTTCATGGCGACCTGATTCTTGGCAGCATCACCAATCAACCTCTCGGAATCGGTAAACGCAACATAAGACGGCGTCGTCCTGTTACCTTGATCATTAGCGATGATTTCAACACGGTCGTGTTGCCATACACCGACACATGAGTATGTGGTACCGAGATCGATACCGATAGCAGGTCCTTCACCTTTGCCGGCCATTGTGTATAAGTCTCTCTCAGCGAATGTGTGTGTGAAATTAGGGTTTGAGAGAGAGTTGTGAGGGATTTGCAACGGCTTGAATAAGGAGTATATATGGGGTTAAGAAGAGGTGGTGTTGAGTTCTAGAATGTTCTTCAACCGTTCAGATTGGTTCTTACGCGTTTAATGGACGGCTGGATTTGAATGAGGGGGGAGTCGGTTCTTTTTGGTCAATGACTGCTTGGTGTAAACCTAATTTGTGGGAGGCTGGGAGCGCAAGCTTTTTCTACGAAGATACTTTTATTTTTGTTTTTAAATTTAATTTTAATTAATTTTGTTTTTATTATTGTGGAAGGAAAAGAACTAATAAATTAATATAAAATTCATTGATATTAGTTTTATAATAATTATTTATTGTTTACTTATGTGAAATTAAATATATATATATATATATATATATATATATATAGGAAGAGGTTAACGTACAATTGGGTTTAACGTACGAGCGTACGCTGGGCTTTTCTCAACGTGTGATTTCATTGTTTCCTATGCGATTTCATCAACTAACAGACATCCCATGCGAAATTGAATCCACCATGCGATTTCATTGCATGTTTTTCAACATGCGATTTTGCGAAATCCAAACACATACCTTCACTATAACATGCGAATTCACCTCAGCGTACGTTAAGTCATTTTGTACGATAAATTTTTTCTATATATATATACATATATATTAACTTGGTTATATAGGTTGAATTATAAAAGTTTTTTGTTTACACAATATATATAAGAGAAATAGATGTATACATAGGTTGAATAATAAAAGTTAATAAGAGAAATGGGTGTTTAGAATAATTATCTCACAAATTTAGTACCTCTTGCTTAATGGGTATAGTCTCAAATGTTGTGCAGGCCGCGATTCAGACTATACGCACATAAAACTATACCCACACTTAAAAATATAAAAATATTCAATGGTCCAAATGTTCCCTCGCGGGTGTGCAAGTACGCCACTTGGCATAAGACAAGTAGTACAAATCACAGTAGATTGTAGATAATCAGTGTGCGCTAGTTTCCGTTCCAGACAAGTTGCATGATGATCACTCTAGCAAGTTACAAAAATTACCAATGACAATGACATGTGGCCATTCAGCTTGCGCTATTTCACTACTCCATGATCTCTACCAACAGCTGGGGGCAGATGGGACAACAATTACATTTAGAAAACAACGTATAGTCAATCACGTCCCGCAACCGTACTCACACCTCTGTGCACACGACATATTGTGTCAGAGAAGACCAAATAGATATCCTTGAAAGCGATGGCTAGCCCATCAGCCAGCGGCCCACTTACTCTCTTACTCCAAACACACACGCTGCTTTATTTCTCTCTCTATAAAGGACAACTACTTATTCTCACGTCAGATCCTGGTTAGAAGAATAACCCCCTCATATCCTATTAACAAGCTAACATTGTTGTGTCGTTTTGCAAGTCATCCCGAAGATCCCAGCTTACATTGTTCAATAAGAAAATTATAAGATAAGCCCCCATTTGAGATTCTATTATGGTTCATTCCCTTACGAATTTGAACCGGTGTTTCTGTACTTGCTTATAGTAATCAATACACACTTCACTTCTAAAGTGTTATACACCTCTCGTTGTAGTCATCAATTATTTAGTAAACTTTTAATTTTTTACATTGTTAGCCGACAAAGTAATTAATTAATTTTTATCAAATACATCAAAAAAATTTTGTTGCATATTTTCATCAACTATAAAGTTTTAAGATTCAAAAACGAAACACTAATCATATATGGGGAAATATAACCTTCAAAATCATCTGTTTTGTAAATAAAATGATTTACAATTGCATGAATCATTTTTTATTATTATTATTTTTTTTGCAAATTGAATCAAAATAATTTGTTTTGTAAATTAAATGATTTACAATTGCATGACTAATTTTTTTTTGCAAATTGAATCTGGAAGTGAGTACATGTGAGTATATTGAAGCCTATGGTAATCTTCATAAACCTTTGATATTGATATACATCTCATGTAGAGGATCCTGTAAAAAAGACTAAAAGTGTGAGAAGGATAAGAAAGATTATGGTGATGACACATGTCTCTATCTTATTTATTAGTTTAAGGGTAAGATGGTAATTTAACCAATAATCCTAATTAATGATATAATTAAAGATATAATCTTGTAACCGAATTCATTGGTTATTTTAAAATTCATCAGTTATTTTAGGAATTCATAATCAGTTCGTATAAAACACCATACGAATTCCAGAAACATCATAACTTGAATCGTAATACAGCCATGGTGTTCTAACATCTGTAATGATTTTTGTTATTTTTGCAGGTATAAAACACCATACGATTCAAAAAACACCATGAATTGAATCATAATACAGTCGTGGTGTTTTAACATTTACAATGATTCTATTGTTATTCAAGATGTTAAAACACCATGACTGTAATCACAATACAATGTTACATACTCTAGATGTTAAAACACCATGACTTGAATTATAATTCATTATTTGCAATGCTGTGGTGTCTTATTTACGTCATGGTGTTTTACTGTAAAATACAACACCTTGAATCACAATACAATTAAAACACCATTGTATGAACATAGAAAAAACACCATGGACTAAAACATCCAATCGAAACGTAATTTTTCTCTCTACATAAGTATAACAATATGGTACTCATATTAAAGATAAAAAACAATCGTTATTATGGTGTAATTTTAAACAAAAAACAGTTACGTATAAAAAGTTATTGACGTTTAAAAAAGAAGAGGGAACTTGCATGTACATTGCATGTGACTTTCTAAATTTAAAAATGTTAAATTTACCTTTATACCCTTAATCTAGATAATTAATTATTTTCAATGGTAAACACTATATACAAGATTGCCCATCAAATCTCAACCATTAGATTAAAGATCTAATAGTTTAGATTCTTTCTTACTCTTCTCACAAAAAAACATCTTTTTTACAATAACCTCACCCATACATCTCATGCATTTATTATAAATCTTTACAACATTAAACTCAAATATATAATTATTATTATATATATGATATAAAAATTATAAAAACATGTTTTGATAAGGTTTTATTCAAAAATATCATATCATTATAACTTATAAATTAAATATATATATTTGAAATAAAGACAGATTTAATGGGAAGGTTTAACATATATAGTCTAAAAAAAAGATATTGGTCAATTTAATGATAGTTTTAAAATAATAATGGATATTAAGGTAAGAATTTTAAAATAAAAAGTTTTGTCATTCTATGATATTAACCCGATTTAAAATTTCTGCTTTGATTACATACAACATTTTTTAGAGATGATATATTCGTTGGTAAGTCATTCTACACTTTAGAAAACTAATACCTACAGGAGGATGTGTGTTTTACATTAAAATGATACTTAAACCTGCAAGTCTTCTTCGTGTTGGCTTTATCATGTTTAAGATGAAAACCAAAGTACCCAAGCATTTACCTTTTTTTATGAAGGTGTAAAAGTTAAAGTGTTATGGTTTTCTATGATTATTAATAAATCACGAGTATTTTTAGATTTTTATGATCAAATGATGATATATATTTGATTTAATTATTAATTATTCATATATGTCATAATACATGATATCATGTTAGTTGAATGAGTGACGCTTGATTAGGTATATTAAAGCAATTTGAATTGTGTTGTAAATAACTTTGAAGACGCTCACTTTAACTCATATGTAATTAGGTTATAACCCTGTATTATACGGGTTGAGTAAATAAAAAATCAAATAGTTAATAACGAAGATTTAACAATTATAAAAAGATATTTTAAGACGCTTTTCGATATCCAAACAAATTTTTGTGTCATTTATGATCAAAACTTGTGGTGTTTGTCAAGTATATAAATAGAAAGCATTTGAACCATCAATTAGAAGACAAACTTTATCATCGACTTTTTCACAAGTTTTAACAGTCATGTGAACATACATTTAATAACCCAAGTTTTATTTAAATAATAGTGGTCTTAATTTATTAGTTGCATCTTAAAAGGATAGTTGTTTTTTGATAAATTTATAGTATGATAAACGAAGTTATTCTTCTTCTTGCATTTTAAATATATTAAATTAATAGATGATTTGTTAAGCAAAAAAATCATTCTCTCCACCCTCTTTATGAAAATGCTCGATATTTGTTTCAATATTAAATATAATTTCTAAACTATTAATTAATATAAATAATTAATAATATATTTTATGGAACTTTATCCATAATTTCTTAAATGTTTGAAATATATATTAAATTTAATAATTTAAATTAAATAATAATTATCTACAATTAAGGAAATTAAGATATAATTTCTATCCTAATAATTATTAATGTAAATAAATATTTGAAACATATAATAAATTTAAAATTTTAAATAAAATAATAATTATCTACAATTAAGGATGATCTAGAATAATGACAATGTCCATTAATTAGTTTCTTTTATTATATAGTAAGTATGGATATAGATATGAAATTGGTATGAAAGAATGAAATCCAAAGATAAAGGGAAAATTAAATTTGAATTGCCAAGAATGAAATCCAAAGATAGGGAAATTATCAATATATTAATAAACCAAGCCATACTTGGTCTATTAAGAACTTGTAAAGTGACAACTTTTTAATGACAAACTATTATTCATTGGTTGTCACGTGGCAACTTTCTTTTATTGTTTTTTCTGTACGGTTATGTTTGGTATCGGTACATGAAGGTAAAAACAACATCAGTCTGGTACAGAAAACGCCAAAAGTCGGTACCAAATTAATACTGAAATTCTTTTAGTTTGGGAAATTCAGTACTGCTACCCGATACCATTTGCTCATCCCTGATCACGGGTACCGTCGGAATAACAACGGTATTGTACAACTTTTTTTGTTATTTTCTTCAACAACTAATGATTTTTTTTTTAAGTTTTAAGGGTAGGGATGAGCTTGGTGCCAACCGATACCGAATCGGTATTGGTACCGAAAATACCGGTTACGGTACCGGTATACGAAGGTAAAAACCGGTAGCGAACCAGTAACATGAACGCAAAAGGTCGGTATTGAATTGGTACTTAAGATCTTTCGGTTCGGGGAATTCGGTAACGGGACCCAATACCATTTGCTCATCTCTAACCACGGGTTTCATACGAACAACATCATTACCATATAACTTTTTTGGTTGATTTTCTTTCGATTATATTTTAGTGTTTTTGGTTCTACATGTTTTTTTATTCTTGTCAATGGTTTCGTATGTAACGCGCTCGTAGTGATTTTAAAACACATGTAAACACAAACTAAATAACAAAAGAAATTCGTCGTAACGCGACGACGGTGATAAACCTAGTTGGTATGAAAGAATGAAATCCAAAGAATGAAATTTGAATTGCCAATGATGTTGTAGCCTAGTGGTTGCAATGGAGGTGGGAAGGTTTACCATCTAGTGGGTTCCTGTTCGGGAGTGCTCAGGTTCAAATCCCACTTTGACCGAGCGTTGGTTATGTATAGCCCTGATTGAGATGTTGCTCAAAAAAACAAAATAAAAAGGGGAAATTAACGTAAGTTTATTTTTCTCACTGTGTATGAGAAAATACCACTATGTATATAGGATTATGATCAAGGAAAAACACTTGTTGTGAGAACTTAGAGAATTCGGTCTTCCCGTACAATTTTCGACCCAATTTTTTTCACACCCCTAGATTAAAATGTTAGAAAAGATTGCCGTAAAAAATATTTTTTTTGAAGTGGTGTTTTTCGGCCCCTTTACAGTTGTAAAAAGGTGATGACATAAGCATGACATCACCTTTTATAGCTGCCGTCAATAAAAAAAAGTTTTTTTTGGAAAGTTGATTTTTTAGAATTTTTGGTAATTTTTTTTTTTGAAAAAAACCTTTCGTAAGATCGAGTTCTCTAAATTCTCAAAACTCGTATGAGTTTTCATTTTACCCTAACCCTATATATATATGGTTGTTGTGTGTGTGTGTGTGTGTGTGATGTATATATATATATATAGGGGAGGGTTAGATGAAAAACCCTAAAAATTTGAGAAAACCCAACCTCCCGACATTTTTTTTTTGAAAAAAATAACACAAGTAATATACATGTTTTTAAGAGTTTTGAGCAAAAAAAAAAAAAAAAAAAAACGTCGAGTGGATATTTAAAAAAAATAAACAAAATTCAGCAACTTTTGTCTAACACATGTTAGTGATAAAGTTGCTGAAACTTGTTTATTTTTTTAAAATATCCACTCGGCGCTTTTTTGATTTTTTTGGCTCAAAACTCTTAAAAACATGTATATTACATGTGTTATTTAAAAAAAAATGTCGGGAGGTTGGGTTTTCTAGGATTTTCTCAAATTTTTAGGGTTTTCTATCTAACCTTATACATATATAATATATATAATATATAATAATAAATATTGGTATTTTCTCAAACACATTTGCATCCAACCTACATAAAATAGTATCCATTTAATTTTTAATGAACCAATATAAATGGTTCAAGTAACTAAGATTGACAAGTAACAAAGTTTTATAGATTTAGTAAATTTTATATGTTTTATAAAGTTCTTTTAAAATCTATAAAGTTTATTAAAACTTATATAAGTTTAATTTGATTTAAATTGCTAGTCAAAAGAATTAAAAACCCTTAAACTATTTTTAATAATTGTTGTTTTTTGACACCTCAACACATTCTTTCTTAAGCTCTAAAGCACAAACAATTAAGTTTTACAACTTTATCCATTTTATAGCTTTTGTTATGATTTTACTTTGAATGCTCATACTTTTTCTTAATTTATTCTTCATGATCATAGTACTTTTATAATAAAAAAACTCTTATATTTGGTTCTAAAAATCATAACAATTATGGATATCCAAAATGAATTCTTTGATTTTCTAATCTTGGATCAAACCTAGTTATTTTGCAAGAACAAGCATGAATATTCATCCAAATCTTGTTATCCGTTGTTCGTTGACCAACATAAATTATTTTTATAACTTTATTTGTTAGTAACATTTATTTACAAAAGATACTAACATATATAAATTGTAGTATTGGTTTGATTCACAACTTTAAAATAATTACATGACGTGATATGATATGAACCAATTTTGCGATCGATGCGGATTCAAGACTATTTTTCACCTTAATGCCTGTGGCCCGTCTTGCAGCGATGTCTCTTTGAATGAGTGTGCCAATAGAGAAGACCATTTAAAGACAAAGGTAACTGAGCTATGCAGGTGATTAGAATCAAAGATGTTTAACCTTAGGTGACCTTTTGGCTGAACTCAGACATCACGATATCACTTCTCAAAACTCGAGGGCTAAGTTCTTTTAAAAGTTGCTTTTAGATGGACCCTCGTTCAGTAGGAAAAGGTCTTGAGCCTTATTGTTGTCTATTAAGCTTGAAACAAGGTCGTTGGTCAAGGTGGTCAACTTTACCATAATGTTATCATGTATAAACCTTTTTAATAAAAATGTTATATTTTTAAATTCAACATTAAGGTGACATGTATAAAATCTATAAGTGATAACTTTTACTCTAAACAACAGATTGTTGAATAATACAACTTTTGCTTATGATAACAAACACAACAACAATGAGTGCAACTCCTGCTGATCTCTTTATTAAGGAAGAATATGAGTTGCAAACTTGCAACAAGATGCTATAGGAGTAGTTCATATAGAAGCTAAATTAAATCTAATAACTACAAGAACCAATAGTGTATTAACACATGAATAACTTATAAAGACTTAAATAAGGGTATATTTGTCTTTGACAATATACAAGGTTTATGGAAGTTCCTGTTTTTATGTCATTTATAATTTGTAAATTTGACATTTCTTTATTTTGTAAAAAACACATGCTATTACATAACTGACATAATTTCTTTTTTTTTTAAATTATACAAAGAGCACATACTACTACATAACTAGCACCAATCTCATGTTTATTCTTTATTTTGTAGATAACACAGATGTTGTTATATAACTAGCACAATTTTATGTTTTTTAAATTTTGTAAACAACACATATTATTACATAACTAGCACAACTTTTTTTATTTTATTTTGTAAACAGCACATACTGTTATATACTAGTACAATTTCATGTTTTTGTTTTAATTTTGTAAACATACTATTACATAATTAGTAGAAAACATGTTTATTTACAAATAGGCTCACAATAACAACATAGAAAGGGAAAACAATAACAACACATAAGAATTACACAACAAAATAAGAACATATGTAAAAGTATAAAATCAACAAAATACATTTTTATACTAGCACATTCCAACCACATAACTAGCACAATTATAAAACAAATTTTATAACTTTTTTAAAAGTCACTTTTATAAAAAAATAGCAATATGGTATTCATATTAAAGATAAAGAAATACTTGATTTATGGTATAATTTTATTTTTAAATAATGAAGTATATAGAAGTTATTTTAGTTTAAAAAACCTTGATAGAATTAATGTTTAATGGAAAATGATTAAATGACTAAAATACCTATAAATCTTATTTTATAATATAGTAATTGTTAACAATGAACTTTAATCAATCGTAGCCATGATTCAATTAATCAACAATCAAAATATATTGTTACTCTTGTTAGATAAGATAAGGTTTGTACCTGATCTTAACTAAGATGCTTTAATAGATTAAAGAACGCCATAACTAGAAATAGTTTTTAATTAACTTGCACAACAACCCTCCTTCTTAATCCTTAATCATTTAGACTTATGCACAAATGCCCTTGACGTTCCAATGTTACACATCCAATCCTTCAACTATACACATCAGTTTTCTAACACTAAACACAACTAAGTAACAATGTTAACAACTTAAATTGAAACTATACTTCTAGCGAGATCAATGTCTATTAACAAAAGAAAGTAAGATGACGTTTCGTATGCACTTAAGAATAACCATAAATACTGAGTTTGATATATCAAGGAATTGAAATGGTATAAATACATTGTTGGATAATTGATCGGCTTCTTTTACGCCCTTATTATTTAACCGTTATAATAATAATAAGGAAAAATTATACGTTTTTTTCGTTGTCTTAACACCATTTTACAGGTGGTGTCATTTTCAACGAATTTTGACAGGTTTTGTCATTTACAAGGAATTTTGTTGCACGTCTTGTCCTTTGGCCCTAACCCAGTTAGATTTTTTGGTTAAATATGGTCATTTGCCTTGCACATTGCACATGAGGGTATTTATGTTATTTCACCGTCTCAAGAACTGTTCTGTGAATAATTTATATTGAGGGACTATTTTGTGAAAAAAATATAAATAAAAGAAATAGATTCACTCTCTCTCTCTCTCTAAAGTCTCCCACCTCTCTTTTCTCTCTCTCTCTCTAGATTCACCAGACCCAAGAACAGGCTGCAACAGCCCAAAAGTCCTTCAACTCTCTTTTATCATTGGAAAACACCAAAATTCACAATCATCTTCAACAACATACAGCAGCTCTAATTTGAACAATTCAGATCTATGGAAAACAAAATCCATCAATTCAATAATATCAAACCACAACGATGAATGATAATTATTATGAAGCAATAATCAAAAGATGAATGTGAAGAAAAACCTGCTGATATAGGGCGTAAAGCAAGAGAGCGATGTCGTTTGAGAATTTGGAGGTGACACCGTTGGAAGAAGAACCGAATCCGGCGTAAGTTGCAGCGGCGTAGAAGCGATCGGGATATGCGAGGCCTCAGATGAGATAGGTACAGAAGACGTTAGATGTGATCGCTGGTGGTTGGACTCAATTTAGTAGGCGTTACGGAAGAGCTTCTGTAAAGGTAATTTCCAGTTGAAAGGTTGAAAATTTTGGGTGTTTGGTTAGGGTTGGGGTGGGTGGCGACGAAGTGGTTGTGGTGGTAGAAGGGTGGAGGACGGTGGTAGATGGTTGTGGGTGTTGTTGGTGGTGATGGTGCTAGGTGTGTTGATGGCAGGTGGTGGCAGGTTGATGGTAGTTGCTGTGGCAGGTGGATGGTGAAGAATGAGGTGGTGGCGGATGGTTGTGGTGGTGGTAGATGAGCAGAGAAGGGTGTAGGTTTGAGTGTCCATCCCGACGTCACCTGATTTGGGTTGGGTAGGTGGTGCTAGGTTTGTGGCAGATCAGAGGTGGTGGTGGGTTTGTTGCTAATCTTTGGGGTGGTGGTGGTGGTTGCAGGTGGGAGATGGTGGTGATGGCAGATGAAGGCTGAGAGAGAGAGATAAGTATGTGGTTTATATACAGAGAGAGGGAGATTATAATTTTTATAAAGATATTAGTTTTCTAAATTTTTTTGCTTTATTAATTAAAAGATTTATAGATAAATTGGTATAAAGACTAAACTACCCATGTTTGACTAGATTTAACAAAAAAAAACTAGCTGGGTTAGAGCGAAAGGACGTAACGTGCAACAAAATTCACTATAAAGGGCAAAACCTGTTAAAATTCTTCAAAAAAGAAACCGCCTGTAAAATGGTGTTAAGATAAAGGACATGTAATTTTCCTTAAAATAAATACATAGACATTGAAAACCATCAAAACTATTAATAGTAATTTAAGTTGAATAAATTAAAAATTAATTTTTTTTAACATTGTTAGAGCATTCACAATGGATCTTTTATATTTATCAGAATGGGTTATACTTATATTATAAGAAATAATTGTGAGTGGTTTGAGTGAGAAAGAAAGAAAATGTTACTGTTCATCTGTAAATATTTAAGAACATTATTGAAAATTGGATGTGAATGCTAAGTAGTTGCTAATTAACAGTTATCGTGATTTAACAAAGAGTAAATTGCCAAAATCGTCCCTGAGGTTTAGACATGTTTTCCAGTTTCATCCAAATTGGCTTTTTTGTGCCAAAAAGCCCTTCACTTTTAGCATTTTTTTTGTTATTTTCATCTAAACCACTAACTAAGTTTACCTTTTCTGTTAAGTTGAAGGATATTTGGATGAAATTAGCAAATATAAAACCTCAGGGGCGATTTTGGCAATTTACTCAAAATCTCTTTAATTTCTTTTATTAAATTATTTTTGTCACACACACATATAAAACAAAAAATACATGAAACTTTTATAAAAAAATTAATAGTTTTGTCACATAATTTTTTTAAATTTTTATAAAACCACTAACTCAGTTAATTTTTTCTATTATGGCGAAGGATGTTTTAAATTTTATAAATTAAGACAGAAACTAATTTCCAGTTTTTTTAATATAGATCAATATATAAAAATAAATCTACTTCAACCTCTAAATTTTATAAAACTAAAATTCTAGTGACTTTATAGAAAAGGTCAAACAAACAAATCTTATAACATGCATCAAGTTTGTAATTCATCTTCTACTCTTTGAAATTCGCTCCTAACGGAAAACAGAAGCCCGCCCCTCCCCCCATCAAACAACGTATCATTACCAAACCTTAAAGTTACCCACCAAATAGTAAGTATAATGCATGAACCAAAAGTTTCTTAACTCAAACCACTTAGAGTAAATATTAGTTGGTTACCCTTATGATTTTAATTAAATAAATATTTTATTTTTGCCAACATATTTCCTAGGTGCTCTAACACATTTAAAAACATGTAACGTTTTACAAATTTTTTCTATCTCGACAATTGATTAAATACTAAAAGTTGTAATTGATTGTTATGTGTTACACACCATTGATATTTATTTTAGAGTAAATTACAAGTTTTGTTCTTTATGTTTACACCAAATTGCAGGCGCTGTCATTTGCGGCAAAATTTAAGACTAAAGCAAGTTCGCTAAACAAAAGTGCAGGTTTTGAGGATAACAAGGCTCCGATTTCAGAAAGAGGTATGAAAACATAATCGGTTGACTGTAAACATGGTTTAGTCAATGATTTCAAAGTCAAACCGTCATCGTCATCTGATTCTGTAATATCTGAAGCAAATCGAGCAGATAAGAAAGACGTTCCTTTAAAGAGAAGAGAAACAAAAAGAGAATTGGTGAGCGACCAGTTATTTGGCCGTGAATTTATGACAAAGAGTCAGATGAAAGCTGTGTGCAGACACAAAGCCACAAGCATCACATTTCAATTGAACCATCTGACTTTTTGTAATTAGTATCTCTGTCTCCGATTCCTGCAACCGTAACACTGAACATACTTTTTGATAAAATTCTCAAGAAGGCCAACTAGTTTAGCGTGTCATGAGAACCGTTCACAAGTGACACCCCTGTTTTTTCATCAAACTTACTGTGCTCCAAGCTCACACCCAAGATATTTTGTAGTGTAAGAAGCTGGCCTAGACAAAGCTTTAGCAACATCAACATGTGTTTGTGTGTTCAATTGGTGGTGTTAATGGTGGGTTTTGAGAGAGAGAGAGAGAGAGAGAGAGAGATGAGGGAGGATGTCTGCGTTTTAGAGAGAGAGAGAGGATAGTGTGGATGGAAAGGGGGTTTTATACATTTTCTAAAAAAAAAATTTATTTATTATATTAAGATGTGGAAAGACAACATTACCCTTATATGGGGTCCATATGATCAAACTTAACTAAAAAATTTAACTGAGTTAGGCCTAATGGACATAACGTGCAAGATTTTGGAACATTAGGTACAAAACATGTCAATTTTTGCGCTAAAGGACAACGCTTGCAATTTGGTGTAAACATAAAGGACAAAACTTGCAATTTACTCTTTATTTTATATATCGTTTTCTCTTTATAAAACTGATTTATATAAAAAAACTAGAAATTAATTTCTGTCTTAATATATAAAATTTAAAATATCCTTCACCTCATCAGAAAAAATAAATTGAGTTAGTGGTTTTGATGAAAAATTATGTGAGAAAATTATTATTTTTTTTATAAAAACTGCATGGATATTATGTTTTATATATATGTGACAAAATTAATTAAATAAAGGAAATTAAAAAAAATTTGAGTAAATTGCCAAAGTCGTCCCTAAGGTTTTATATTTGTCAGTTTCATCCAAATATCTTTCAAGTTAACAGAAAAAGTAAACTAAGTTAGTGGTTTGGATGAAAATGGAAAAAAAAAACCCAAATGTGAAGGGTTGTTTGGCACAAAAAACTCATTTTGGATGAAACTGACAAACATGCATAGACCTCAGGAACGATTTTAGCAATTTACTCTTTAACAAATAACATTATTCATTCATGAGTTCATGGGGCCTTTCGTTTAAAGTTTTTCACTAGTACTTTGGGCTTTTTCCATGGGCCTTTCCTTCGGACCCTCACTGACTCACTCAATACAATGAATCATCCCTTAAGTGGGCCGGTCTCAAATGTTTTCTTAACCCAAATTTATGCTTACTAAACCAAATTTCTGCCTATCGGGCCTTTCATTGTTTTATCATTGACAGTTGAAACTACTCCTTGGCAGTTTTGGCCCATTATTATGCTTCATTTACCCTTAATAACCAACTTTTTTAAACCCCTTACACTATGAATCATATACGAATCAACTCATTTAATATGGTTTTTTGATAACTTGCGTATACAACATGTGTTCATGTTCATGTTCATGTTCATGTGTCTGGCACAAATTTCAAGTTTATATTATATTTGAACTCGAGCCAAATTTTTGGGTTTCCTGTTAGGTATAACTTCATAACTCACAAACATGACTCATTTAACATCCATGACATGATGTGCTCCACCTGAAAGAATTATGAAAGCAAGAGAATAATATGCCATTCCTTTTTGTTAATGAAGTAATTAACAAAAAAATATAATTTCATTTTATGAACAAACTAAAACCTATAAAAGTAGAAGGTAAAGCCTAAAAAATGATTTGCTTTAAGCAAGTAAAAACTAAAATAATGGAGTAAAACAAGATTCTTTTAGATGCTAAATGAAAAATAATAATTAAAAAAGTTGTGAAGAAAAGAGAAAAAGAAAAAGTGAAAGGTAGTCATATGTAAAATGTCAGATGATAATTGATAAGGGGGAATTAGATTCTAACAGCGCACGAACCTTCTCCCAATGTTCAGCATGCATCCACGTGGTTATAGTTCCACGAATCAATTAATATTTCCCTTCACTCCCTTCATCTTTCAAGTGTTAGTATCTTTAGTACCTGGTAAATGTTACTTTGTTTTAGTTGTTGAAATACATCCTTGTGATCAATGTTTTAAAATCCGGTTTTTACACCGTACCGGATTTGACTCAGTAACGGTTTAACCAGGTGTATCAGACGGTTTAGCTAGTTCTACCAGACAGTTCAACCGGTGCAACTGACCGGTTTAAACCGATTTTTAAAACATTGCTTGTGATACCCCATGTATACCTAAAAAACTCTAAAAAAACTATTTGAACCTTTGAGCACACGAGGTTGGTTCCGGTATAAACCATATTTATCCTACAAACCGTAAGAACAGATCCTAGCACATAAAAAAAGTTAAATTAGCATAAATTTAAACAATACACACGTAAAAGTAGCACTTTTGAATTATGTTAGCACATTAAAATTAATCAAGATGATTGATTTTAGCACATATGTGAATGATGTCAGCACTTTTCTTTATCAGCACATTGAAACAAAATAAATATCCAAATAAAGAATTAATTGCTTGTTTGCATAATTATAGAGAATTCAATATAATTGATATTATTTAGGTTATTATTTTACGATTTCTCTATAATTGATTGGATACCGTATGACACTTTTTAAATGGTTTTTATAGTTTGTACACAAAATATGGTTTGTATTTGATCCTACTACTTGAGCACACATTGGATTTTCTATCACTTTTTTTCATCTTCAAATATTTTTCTTCTCCATTCAAATTTCCATCTTCGTCTCCATATTCGAAACATAAAGAATTTGAGACAGTGAATGTATTTATATATAGATTCAGAGTAAATGTCAATTTAAAATTATGTGGTTTAACCCTCATGTCACTTTAGATGACTCTAAGAAACCTTTGGACACTTGCTCCTTAACGTTTCAAATTCGCTACACTTTACAACCTTCCGTTTGTTAACCGTCACTCCTTAACGTTTCCAATTTGCTACACTTTATAACCTTCTGTTTGTTAACCATCATGTTAACCGTTGGCAGCATAGGCTTTTTAGTAATCTCACATTCTGATTAAAACTCCCGACACTTTGCAACCTTCACCACCACCACCACAACAGCACCACAACATCTCACCATAAAAACACAAATTGAATATCTTATAATACACATTTCTTTTATATAAAAAAGAAACAAGTGACGAGATAACTATTTGAGAGCATTCACAATCAAACCTCTTACTCAATTTCTATATTTACACTAAAAAACACTATTTTCTCTCTCTCATTTTCAATTAAATAATATTTTTTATACTTTTGTCATTACCTTTATCTCTCATCCACTCACAACCACTTTCAAAAAATATTAAAAAATTATAGAGGTGAACAATATCTTTTCCAAATTTACTGATGAACGTTAACGTTTTCTCTTTTTTCTCTCCTCCACTCATAATAATTTACAACAACTCTCACAAACATAGAGGTTACAGTCACATAAATATTAAATATGGAGGATCCATTGTGAATGCTATGAGTTGTATTGATGATCCAACAAGAACAAAAACAAGTGATCGCGCTTCTTTCTCTCTTTAAAAAACTTTACCATCTACTTGCTTTCTCTCTCTAACCCACAAATCCTAGCTTCCATTTCACTCACACCCACATTCCATACACACAATTACATATATGCACACGTGATCTTTTCACTTAAACAAAGTCATCTTCAATCTTTATGAATAACACATTGTTGCTTCCTTTACTTTGCTCGCCTCAAACCCCCTTAATCTTGTGTCTGGGACTCTTTTGGCGGGTTTCAGGTCCAGGTCTGGGTTCCCAGAGCTCCAGTTTGTTGTTGAGCTTGATGGGCAACAATCTTTTAAGTTTGATCTTAGAACCACTTAGGTATTAGCCTTGTTTTACACATGAGTTTTAGTCATTTTCAAAACTTGACAAATATAATAACAGAAGATCAATTAAGAATCACAAATTAGGGGTTTTCTATTATGAGATTAAGAAGATGCACATTTTGTAAATATCTTAAACAAGTCTGCTATAGTAACTTGTACCTTACAAGTGTTTGTGATCTGTAAAACTGTATTCAAGAATGTTCAAGAATCAACATCTCTTTACACACCGGACAAGCTTTGGTCCGATGGATGCCATCAATGAGTTTTGGATATTGATCAATAAAGTCAACATTTTTTATTTCAAAATGTTCAAGAATCAAAACCCCATTGAAGGATGGCGCGAAAGGTGGTTATGTCTTGGTCATCTCAATTTCTGACGGCTGGTCATCTCGATAGGTCTGATTTAATAGGTTGTAGTGGTGGTTATTGGTGGAGAAAGGTGGTTGAAGTGGTGAGTGGTAGATGATGATAAAGATGGTGGTCAATTGAAGTGGTGAATCGTGGTGGTAGGGTTATGGTGGTTAAAGGCGGTGGTTCGGTGGAGAATGGTGGTGGGTTTTAGTGGAAGATGGTTGGTGTGGGCAGTATGAACGAGATGTTAGTAAGTTTGTGTTTTATTTTTAATAATAATAATAATAAAAAGAGTGAACTTCCGTTTTGCCTTCATTGGTTTGGTCGTTTTAATGATTTTGCCCCAATTTTTTAAAAATAACTATTTTACTCCCTGATGTTTCTATTGATTCTCTAATATACTTCCGCCCTTAACCCTGTTCATTTTTGTTGTTAAAAAGAATGTCATTTTTGTCTTTTCAGTTCAAAGTAAGGGCAATTAAGTAATTTTACATATTAGTATCTATTATTTATTTATTTATTATATTACCTATAAAAATCCAATCCATTCATTATTTATTTATTAAATCACTCTTTCTAACCCTAGCCACACCACTAGCCCCCACCATCCCCATCCCAATCGACCACCATCATAAACATCTGAGCCGACCACCACCTGAAATCGGAGCTGCCACCACCATCTCTATTTATCTCTCTCCCATTCTCTTTAACCACCCCGCTATCATCATCACTTGCTGGCAGCAACAACCTGAGCATCCCACTGTCACCTGCCAGCAATGACCTCAACATCCCACCCCACCCTACCGTCAACCTCATCTGACCAACACAGACCACCGTAGCGCTTCAATTCCGACGTCGATCCATGGTTATAAAAGACGGCACAATTAGGGCTTCAATCCAGGGTTCAGACCATCTAGTGGTTTGGGTTTAAATTATACCGTCCTCCAATGGATCTGGTAAATAAATATGGGTTTAAACCGCGAGAGAACAAAGTGGGTAGGGTGGGTTGGGTGGTGGTCCGGTGGAGCGAGGCGGTGGTTAGTGATGGTGATGAATCTGAACAGCGGGGGCGTTGGTGGAACGAATCTGTTACTCCATTCATGTTGTTGATTGATGAACCATGGTGTCCGTTGAGTTAGGATGGTGGTGGTAGGTTGTTTATGGTGATGGCGGTGGCAGGTTGTGATGGTAGGTTGTTTATGGTGATGGCAATGGCAATGGCAATGGTAGTAGTTACAGTGGAAGTGTGTGGTGTTTGTGGTGGATGGTGAGTGGTGGTGATGTCTGATGATAGTGGTGTTAATGGGTAGGGGTTCTTGTGACAAAAGCTAGAGACAGAATGATTGTCACAAAAGGTATAGAGAGAGATAAAGCGGATGAATTAAGGAATGTATTGGATTTTTTAGGTAATATAATAAATTAATAATAGACACTGATATATAAAATTTTTGAATTACCCTTACTTTGAACTGAAAAGACAAAAGTGCCCTTACTTTTAACAACAAAAATGAACAGAGTTAAGGCCGGGGAGTATATTAGAGAATCAATAGAAACATCAAGGAGTAAAACGACTATTTTTAAATAACTGTGGCAAAACCGTTAAAACGACCAAACCACAAGGGGCAAAACAGAAGTTTACTCTAATAAAAATAATAGGGATCAAGGGCAATAACGTCATTTCACCCTCTTGCTAACGGTCAACAAGACAGTCAACTAACAGAAGGTTGTAAAGTGTAGCGAGTTGGAAACATTAAGGATGCAAATGTTCAAAGGTTTCTTAGAGGCGTCTAAAGTGTTAGGAGGGTCAAACCACAGGGTTGTAACATGACGTTTACTCATATATTAATTAAACACATATCCACATTTTAAAGATTGTACTTCAAGCATTTCCAGTTTATACCCCAAAATTTTAATTTGTATTTCAAGGATAGAAGAAAATTCAAAAAAGAATACAAAGATGAAAAGATAAAGATGGAGAACAAGATGTGTGAGATTAAACAAAATCTAGATCTAGATTTGTGGGTTATAGAAATTTATGGTTGATCTAGGAGAGGGAGAGAAGGTGGGTGTTCGACATGATGAAGAGAAAAGGGTGAGTGAAATACTTAAAAATACGTAAAGACTAGGAATGTGAGAGGATAGAATAAAAGAAGGGCCATTCAGACATTTTTTTTCTAGACAAGCCAAATCTAGAGAAGCAAAGGGCAAGAAGCTATTGATAAAGAAGGTTTAATTTTTTTAACGGAAAATTTAGACCATTGGAGTATAATTGTGTCACCAGCGGAATCATCGGATCATATCCAACTCCACTAAGCAATAATGCCTATACATCAATTCAGGAGAAACCCAATAAATCTGGAAAAACCTCCTCGTGAAAATCGAACCCATGAGCTAATAGTTATAAGTCTCATTCCACCTCAAGATGCCACTAGACTACAAATTTGAATACTTAAAACGGTCTTATTTATAGTTTTGTCACTAAGTGATCAAAATTTCATATTAAATTTAAATATAGAGTAATTATATTTTTTTTGTATTTGTAACTAATAATATAAATTTTGTTTTACGGGATAGTTTGCTTTATTATGTAAAGAATATGGTGTGGTCATGACTCAAATGACCATTACAATTCTTTATGTTAGTGTCATGTCATCTCACCCTCATCTACCGACCTAATCCACCACCCTACATGGTGTGGACCATGATCCTCACTATCATCGACCATCATCTACCACCAATCAAAATCCTATAATTAATTGAAAGAGGGTCATAGTTGCCATGAATTAAACCATGCGAAGCGCCATTGTTTGGGAAGGGGCGGTGTACCACGAGAATCATGTCCCACGTGGCAATCCATGACCCAATCCACCACCCCCATACCCCATAGCCTTAGGTTAAAGGGTGTGGTCATGACCATCCACATAGGTGCCATGTCACCCATCTCTAACCCCCATCCAAAATCACTACCTTAAGGGTGTGGTCATGTCTCAAACCATTATCCCCTTTATTATTTTAATTTAATTTTTACAGGGTAAAAATCTAGAAAATGGAAAAGGTGGCCCGTGGTAATTGTGGTTCAATCCACTCCAACCACCATGAATTATTGAGAGGATAGTGTAACCTTCTATTTATGTTCCTATGTGACGATTCATGTTCCAATCGTGACCCCCATACCCTTCAGCCTTATAATACTTATTTTTCATAAACAAACAGAACAAAAACAAGCGAAACTAATCTATTCATGAACTAAAATATATTATACTAAATTATAATCTAGTGTATTACATGAGGTTGTATAATAAACTCGTTGTATAGTGAAAAATGAAAATACAATAATGTGTAAGATTATTTTACAAATAAATAATAAATAATGTGTATAATAGAAATTATACAATATGTGATGTTGATGATGTCTTTGCTATTTAAATACTAATACCAAAACAAAAAAACATATAAAGATAGATGAATTTGAAATCCCAAAGATCTTGAAAGTTTTGCTGTAATAATAAAAGAAAATTATTAATTATCTATATCAAATTGAAATTTAGTTAACTTCAAAAACTTCAATGTATGTAAGGAAGTTTGTTATTGTATAAAAGAAAACTTTAAAATGAATTATGTATAGATAATTATGGAACAAATCATATAAATAAAATAAAATTTAATATAAATTAATTTGATTTAAAAATTCAAACTTTTTAATTAAGGAAATCATATATGAGAGAGTATATATAGTGTTGCCACGTGACATTATGTGAAATTGTTTATTAGAAATACAATAGAATAAGATTTTTATAATAATCGTATCAAATAAGAGACCCTAAACGAGCCTACATGAATAATTGGTCCTTGCGTAGTCGGGCTTCATGAAGCGCCATACACCACAATAGAGCGCCGTAGCGCCCGGTACACCGCTCCTTCGGGGCTATGGGGTAAAAATTTGAGTCCCGCGATGTGTATAACGGCGCCAAACAAGAAAGATCTCTCACACACATATATGTACTGTAGGAAACCGTTCGCATAAATAAATAAAACTTTTATAAATTCGAATTACAATACAGAAATAAATAAAGCTGTAAATTACAATACTTTTACAACTGAAATAATCGAAAAAACAAGAACAAAATTCAAACAGAAAAATAAGTTCTTGACTGAGGATCGTGTTAGACACGGTCCCTTAAAACAAATTTCGAGTCTCCCAGGAGAACTCGTTTGTTTCCAGGATACAACAGCCCAAGCAGTTGTACTGCCGAAATGACGACAACCCGAAGGTGTACCTTGCTGCAAGAAAGGAGAAGAAAATTGAATTTTTTGTAGAGAATTCGTTGGTGTTTTCGGTGTCTTCTGGTGTTGAGGTGATGTTGTATTTATACTGCATCTGGGTTGAAACAGTCAAAAAGGAATTAACTTAACGAATTAAATTGCATTAAACGTCTTTAATGCACTTTAATTCGTCAGTTATATTCCTGGTCAAGACCCTTGACTCGTCTGTTTCAACTGCTGAAGTGTAACTGATCTGTCATTAACTCTGGAAGCAGTAGGTCACGCGCGCGCGCCTCCATACACCAGCCTGCTGGTGCGCGCGCCAGTGTGCCTCACATCCCTGCTCGAGCTTACTGGTGCGCAACCCCTTGCGCGAGCATCCTTGCTCCACAGTCCTATTGCGCGTGCGCAAGTATGGCTCACATCCTTGCGCGAGCCTACTGGTGCGCCATCAAAGCGCCACATTGCGCCCATCGCCCACGCCCGTCACGCGCGCGCGTCCGTGCGAGTGCGAGTTAGGGTGCTCCGCACCCTTCGCGAGTACACTTAGTGTGTGCTTCCATGAAACAATAAGGAAGGAGTGTTCCCACTTAAATACCCATTTAAGTTTCATCACTCCTCCTATGTGGGACAAGATGCTACTTTCCCATTTATTTCAGCATTTAATGTTTCAAACACCAAACTTTGAGCATCGATATCTCATTCATCTTAGCTCCGTTTTGGACGTGGTTTAGTTCGTTGCGAAGCTCTTCCAACATAGAACACAAACCCGGAAATAAATATCTATATAAACCTCAGTTTATAATATTTACTTATCGTCCAAAATTAGGAAATACTCATTTCCTATATTTATGAAAAATGCTATTTTCACTAAATTTCCAACATATACATACATATATAACCTGACATCTACATAACTCCTACTACACACTTAAATTATATAATCATCATAACTCTCTTTTCTTACACATTTAAACTATAATCTCCCATAACCCAATGAGAGGTTATGACTACACATTGGCAAAGAAGAGTTTTCATTAAGCTATGATAAAAATATACGAAAATTGTCCGGCCTTTAAATTAGAATAGATAAGGTGTACGCGGAAAAATTGTTGCTAAAGTGATTTTACCTTTATTGGGGCCCTTGTAGATTATGTCCCCTTTTGGTGTTTAATGTATCATTCCACAAGAATTAGTTATCAATTACGCGTGATATAATTCTTATTTTCACATTCAACTACCACAACTTATGCTATCACTATCCACAATGATTTAATACTAGCCAAACATCAATCTATTAACTATATATAACTAATTCTATTGATTTATATTAATATTATAATTGAACACCCTACTCGAGCTTTTATAGTTACACACAATAATAGTTGACGGTTTTGATTCTTGCAACCTCTTGTTTTTGTCTTTTCGGCTTTTAGCCTCCCTTTTGTCACATGCCACTAGTCAACGCCTTTACGTCAACGCACATTCATGTCCTCACCAACGACCTTAACCTTTCACCTACCCCTGATACGTCTCCCTTTTTTTTGTCTTTTGTATTCTTGTTACGATCTTTTATTCTTTTAGGCTTCAAGCCACCTAGCATCTAGCTAATAACCTAACCTGTTTGTGCCTGTGTATATATGGGTCAAGTATATATTCCCTTACAAATCAATTATACTGTCGTTGAAATATATATATATATATATACACACAACACATACAATTGTTTGTATATTTTCGGACTCGAGTTGAGCCTAACTCGGCTTGTGTACATCCCTAATTATCATGACTAAGTTTTGTGAAGAAATGTTTGTTGTTATTATAGGATGTGATGGTTGTCTTTCTCATTAAGATTGTTTTACTTTATTTATACCAAGATATGCAATTGTTTGGTTGTCTTCATAAAAATATTCCATTTTGCAAAAGGCGAAAGAAAACCATATATATT
The DNA here is from genome assembly GCA_947069175.1 of Scalesia atractyloides. Lineage (NCBI taxonomy): Eukaryota > Viridiplantae > Streptophyta > Magnoliopsida > Asterales > Asteraceae > Scalesia > Scalesia atractyloides. Next base: position 92,467,694 of record CAMTDV010000025.1, read on the forward strand.
TTATGGGTACCAAATAAAAGAAGAATGTACAGTGGGGTCCTTGAGGAAAAATCATCGACCAAAGGAATCTGTGTGACATAATTCAATGGTGAATGGTAGGCTCATTTATCTCTATTTAAATTATTACAATTTGGTCCCCCCATAATTGCATGGCTCCCACGAGACCCCTCTTGAGGCTCATAGCTTTTGCACTTCAAAAATGATTCCCATTTCACCTTTTGCATCGTGTATGACTCATATGCTTGCTTGTATGGATATTGTTCCACCTGATTGGATTTTGGATAATGTTTTTGTTGGTTACAAACAAATCAAAATGATATAACTAACGGGGCGTTTGGTTGGTAGGATTTCAATGGAATTTAAGGCAATTGGAATCTGAATTCCATCTTTTAATATGTTTGGTTCAAAGAATTTGATGGAATTAGAATCTCAATTCCAATCTTCATGTGTTTGGTTGACAATGGAATTGGAATTGAAATTAGGCATGAATTCCTTTAAATCCCTTTAACTAAAAGAATTCAAAATCCTTCCTATATGTGAAGGAATTAAAGTAAATTCATTGGACTCTTCGACCATTTTGACTCGAACGGTTTCGACGCATACCGTTTCGACCCGAACCATTTTGACCCGTACCGGTTTCAACCAATACGGTTTCGACGCGAACCGTTTCGACGCAAACAGTTTCGACCCATACCGTTTCGACGCGAACCGTTTTGACCCGTACCGTTTCACCCCGTACCGGTTTCGATCCGAACGGTTTCGATCTTTACCGTTTCAACGCGAACCTTCCGACCAGTACCGTTTCGACGCAAACCGTTCCGACCAGTACCGTTTCGACCCGGAACTGTTTCTACGCAAGGCGTTTCGACGCGAACCGTTCCGAACAGTACCGTTTCGACCCGTGCCGGTACTACCCGTACCTTTTCAAATCGAACCGTTTCGACACAAACTGTTTCGACCCGTACCGTTTCGAATCGAACTGTTTTGCCCCGGTACCGTTTCTTCGCGAACGGTTTTGAACCGTTTTGACACGAACCGATTCGACGCGAATCATTTTGACCCGTACCGTTTCGACCCGAACCGGGGGTTGTGGGTGACGGGGTGATGGATTCCAATTCATTTGACAACCAAACACAACAAAAATGGAATTGAGATTCCAATTCCAACAATTTCCAATTCCCATTGGAATGTTTAAATTCCAAATCCAATTCCCTCAAATTCTAATTCTATACAAATTCCAATTCCAATTCATCCAAAATATTTCGCGAACCAAACGCCCCCTAACACTATGCTATGAGTTTCATTTTTCAATCCTCCACCCGTTAGGTTTGATAAGTTAGATATGAATTCATGTTTGATCAGAAAATGAACGAGAATGGGATTAAAATCAGTTAAATTTTATTAGTTAATAGAAAATGGGTTCGTTGCTGGTCATGCAACGTTGAATGAATCAGATAAGATCGCTAAACACGAGAAGGCTTGTTTAGAGAATCAACACGTGTTTATCCCATTTGTTTTTGATACATTTGGTTCCCTGCCCCAGAGGCCGTGAAATTCTTAAAAATGGTCCAATGAGTTGTGAATAATAATCTCTCAACTCTTAAGGGTCGATTCGTCTTTAGTAGGTTATGTTTTGCAATTCAAAAGGGGGTTGCGGCGCAACTTGTTGACTGTTTACTTGTCATTTGTTTGTAATTTGTTATTTTGCCATTTTAATGAGTTATATATGTATATTAAAAAAACTTGGGTTCAAACTAAAAAAAGACATCCTTTTACATGTTTTATTCATTTTCTGTTCAAAGAGGGATTATATCTAATATGCGTAACTACCATCGTTGTATGTCGTCGTTAAAACGCCATTTGATTACATGGACAACCAGGTCATATTGATATTATAATATTGTTTTCTTTTTAACATTTGTAACTTATATTCATGCTAGAAAACATGAAACCGTTGCAAACACTCGAGTATCCGAGATACAATATCCCTCTAATTAAAGAGAATCCGGATGGGTTAAAACAATGGCATTGGTTTTGTCACAGTTGTTGGGAAACGATCGGTCTCAAGGATCCCTAACAACCCTCCCAAAGCTAACAATAGAGAAATATAACTGAACACAAGAATATACGTGGAAACTCCAAAACCCGAAAAAAACCACAGGCTCCAGAGAGAAAGATCCAATATGCGACAAATTGTTACAATCACATAGACTAATCTCTCAAGCCACCCCCCGCCCAATTACACCCACACTCTCCAAAGTGTTTAACTAAAACCTTTCTACACTCTAAGACAAGAGAACTAGAAAAGAAAGAAAGAACCAAACACTTCAAGTGTATTTTTTGGTTGGGACACTTTGAAACCAAAGCCTTGGACTTCTTTTACAGGCTTGGAGTCCTCCCAAGCTCTCATCCTTGCATCAATGTGGGATGGGGACATTTTTCATATAGCCAAAAAATCCAACAAATCTCCACTTTTGATATATGAAAAACAACCACATTAAAGGAACACCGTCTTCAACCGACGATCATACTCCACCATAGAAGAGTATTACCACTTAGAATATACAATTCTAAGAATTTCTTCCCGGCACATGTTGAAAAACCTGTTGAAAATTTATGGTGCAACTTCCCCGCTTGGCATACCCGGAAGTTCATCAGCTATCAACATCAATTTTTCACCACACATCTTGCATCTATGCCAACCCAATGCCCATGTGTAAATCTGTGAACCCGCTAACAAAATTACATCCCCTTTCATGGTAGCGTGATCGAGGTGTCGCGCCTCGATCAAAGATAATATATATACCCGATTTATCCTTTACTATGAGTTGGTGGTAGCACGGGGTCGATCCACGAAGAGTTTGTGGTTTGCGTACGGACAAGATTGATTTTAATTAAGATTGTCACTTTATGAAGCTTGCTACAAAAACGATTAATTTGTTTATTTGAGAAAGGTGTTGGAATGAACCAACAAGTTGTTTGATTAATTAACTAACAAAACTTGAAAATTTGCAATAAAAGTAAATGCGATTGTAAGACAATATAGATAAAACAAGGTTCACACCCGGTTCAACAATTGCAAGACCTAGGGTTACTACACATTTTAAATTGATTTAAACGAATTAGTTCATTAACGGCTTAGAATCACAAAGCTAAGATGCCAATTGTTATCAACGTCATAGACAACGGACCACAATGCACTTCATTACTTTGGACAAGTGAAACCTATCAATCGACAAGGCATAAATACGCATATTCATTTCACGAAGTCAAATTTCATAACTCACTCGACAATTCGCAAATACAATACAAACGCAAGACAATTATCAAAAGATTAAATGCAATTCAAATTGTCACAAACCAAATTGTTCAACATGTAATAAACCCTAGAAATCTTACAAAAGTCTACACCGGGGTGAAACCTCTGAGAATTAGCCACTAATGGTGAACATGACACGATCAACGGATGATGAAAACTCGAATCTTGGCATCTTAGAAGTTGGAGATGATGATGGAAAGTGGTTAGGGTTTGTGATAAGTGATAGTGAAGATTGGATGGATGATTGAGGAATGATGATGATGATGATGGTGATGGGATTAGGGTTTGGATCGAAAAAAAATGTAACTGGATGGATTTGATTGGTGGAAGATGATGGTTGGTGATGATTGTGGCTCCAAGAAAAATATTCAAACTCCGAAAATTTGTAACTCCCAAGAATGGTCCCCAAAAACAACTTAAACTCGTCACATAGCAGAAATTCGCGTCTGCGAGCAGGGGCATGCGTCGCCGACGCACCTCAGAAATGAGGTTTCCTGCTGACGCTCTATTATGCTGTCTACGCACATTCCCCATCGACGCAGTGCGTCGCCGACGCCCATAGTGCGTCGCCGACACATCTTCTAGCTTACTTTTCGTCGGTGTTCCATTTCTCGTGTTTCCGGTTGTTCCCGTTCGCTCCCGGTACTTCGTATAGCTCCCAAATAGCTCCTTAAACTCTCTTAGACCTGTAAAACACAAATCCCATTTAAAGTAGGCTATTCAAGATTAAAGGCTATGCAATAACACCAACTTAAACATAACAAAGCACCAGTTTTCAACCACGTATCACATCCCCACACTTGTCTTTTGCTTGCCCTCAAGCAAATCTGTTTTTCGCTTTCACATGGGTCGAAAAAGAGATACATTTCCCATTCTCGAGACGTAAGTTAAGGTCTCAAGTCATACCCGATTCAAACTTTTCACAACTTACGAGATATTTACCAATAATTGAATAATAAAAAACAATGGTTACCCAAGATTAACTCGCCCTTGAAACTCACAACTCATACACACCCCTCACAATATTCACTCTACTCGGCTTACAAATTGGCTAATTTTTATAAGTATTAGCATTCTTCAAAGTAATCACTCAATACCGAATAGAACATGTACCCGCATAGGCTTGTAGCTAAATCATTCTCCACCGCCGAACACGAATACTAAACACAAGTCAAAAGGTCTTTGAAGGGTTGTAATGAGGCTAGGCGAAGGGTAGGAATTAACATGTTTTAAAATGGCTAAGGTGATGAAAATTCGATTCTTATTTCAAAACAACTATTCTAAACAACTCATAAAAAAATAACAACTATGAGGCAATGATATTTTCGCCTTTTTATTCAACAACTAATAACTCATATTTTTGTATTTTTCTCAATAATTTCCCATTCTTTTTCGCCACATTTTCTGTTTTTTTAATAAACTGTACAAACACATAATCCTAAAATCGAACTTTATCACATGGGTTTAAAAGAAATGGTCTATGGTCGTGGGCTAAGTGGGTAGTCAAACGAAAGGTTTAGGCTCAAATTGGTTTACTAAGGGACATGTTTGGGTAAGGATGAAAATGGTTTTAAAGAGAAAAGGTTTACCTAATGCCTTAATCATTCTTGTGCTCGTATTCGGTCTGTGGTCTCAAATGTATCAAAAGCTTCAAGTTCTACAATACATGACTAATGGTCCACTCAACAAAGAAATATGTGCATATATCTATGATATTTAAAGTGGCTCAAAAATCTCACGCATAAAGGGTATGGTGTATGATGTGCACAAGTTACAAGTTTCTTAGGCGGATTATTCGCAAATAACCACCCGTTAAATACCCGTCATGCTATTTACTCGAACTCGACCATGACAAAAGACCACATGGGTTGTGCCATCCCTTATCAACTTGGTTACTTGCTTTTTAGATCACTTGAAATAAGGACATTTTTTGAAAAGTTTTTGAAATTTTCCCCCATCCTCACACTTGAGGTAGACATTGTCCTCAATGTGTAGTGTTTAAATGAACGGGTCAAAATCAAAAACTTTTTCTCCCCATCCCCACACTCGAGGTTGACATTGTCCTCAATGTGTAGGAATAGAGCTTTTACGCTCAAGGGATGTGACACGGCTAAAATTCCCAAAATTTTCACCCCGGTAAAATATGGTACAATTTACAGTCCACTTATTAACTAACTACGAATCAAAACTAAATGGAAACCTATGCACCTGATTTTTGAGCTCGTTCTTCATGTGCTTTTCTCATCTTTCACAAAAATTGATCTTCTCATGAACACGATACCCTGCAAATCTTAACCCTTGTGTAGAAGCATGCTTCTCACAACCATTAAAATTTGTTAATTATCCCATCCTACCATTTTATGAAAACCTTACCATATCATACGTTAATTAGCTTTGATTTATGTGAAAAAATAATTTACAACAACGACAAGCCTAACTCACTTTCGTAGGAATCACGGTTGCATTTAGCTTATGCAACAAGCCCTTTTAAACCTTCCGATAGCTCGGAAGGACGAGTAGGTCTCGTGAGAGTTATATAGAGAACACACCCACAACGTTCATTTAATCTAAGAAAACAATAAAATACTTCTATTACTAAAAGAAAAGAAGCAAATATAAAACAACAACATGAACCATACCTCGCCTACCTCTGGTAATGCTCGTTCGGGTCTTTGGGCGGGTACGGGTTATATGGAAACCCGGTGAGTGATGGCATCACTTTTCTCCAATTATCAAGAGGGCCAGGTTCCCCTTCAGGTGGTGTCGGCAATTGGAGAAGAATGAAACTAGAAGTCGGAGCCTCAGGCCAATGCGGAGTCGGTCGGATGGACCCCGAGGTACTGGTAAATTCGAGTAATCAGTCCATCCCGAATGTTCAACATATGGTAGCCCGGCAAGATAATCTTGATGATGCCTTTCTTTATCATGGAGGATTTTGGCGTTGTTAATCGCCAGCTCTTGATTCGTTCCTACCGTCATCCACCGACGATCATCCAAAGCATTCTGTTCCATTTGGCGGCGGTATTGCGCCTCCTCCCACTCTTGTCTTTCGGGCATTTTCTTGTACCCGCTGCTGCTCTAACTGTTCCATTCGGGATAACTGTTGAGCTTGGAACAATTGCTGCTCCTCCCAATACTTCTCCATATTGGCCCGATGGGCCGCTTCAGCATCCCAATGAGTTTGCATTCGGCCCTGAAAGCCCTGCTCCCACTGATGTCTCTCTTCATGAAATTCGCAGTTTTCACCCATAACCGCCGATACATTATCATAAGTATCTTGGGTGCCGAGAGGATAACTAGCATAAGCCACTCTCCATCGATTATTAATAAATTGGGCCACAGTTTGTGATGACTCATTGTGGTGTCGAGCAAACCTTTGCCTAGAGGGTCTTCGCCCCCTATCTTCTTCCTCATCTCCCCCTTCTCCTTCATCACTTCCACCATCACCTTCTTCCATCTCTTCCTCTTCAGTTCGCTGTACATACTCAAACTGAGACCATGTGTTCCGATCTACCACCTTTGCCTTCTTGTTCAGAATTTCAACATAGATATGTGCCCCTGCCCTCAACTGAGCAAAATCAATTGTATCAATACCTTTCACCACCCACAAAGAATTTTCGAGTAAGCGGTGCTGTTGAAAAATCATTGCACTGATGAGGCGCACATATGGAACCATCTTCCTGTTGAATTGATTTCTAGTGTCCCAAATGTTCATCATGACGATGTGTCTCCACGACAATTTGGGTGTTCCAACAAGCAAAGCATGTAACACACGGTGATCCCACATTCTCAACTTCCCACGGTCCCCAAATCTCACCATAACATTTTCTAGCAAAATATTCTGCAAATTTTTCCTTCGCATGATAAATGGATGTGATCATACCTACCTGTGGTATAGTTGGGCATCACTGTTGCGAGCATATTGATTAGATTGGCTTGTACTAGCTCATTGTGCTAGAAAGTGGTAGGGGTATAATAATAATAACTGTCGACTCCCAATGAGTCAAATGGGGCAATTTGATTCATGGAATCAAAGCTCATGGTCATCGCCCCTCTGCCGGTATCCCTTACTAAACGCCATTGACTAGGATGTTCACCATCATTCTCTAGCCTTAGTGTAGCATACCACCTTGCAACAGCCTTTAGATATACTCTTTGAGTTGCGCCCTTGCACCAATCTAATGGCTGCTCCCAGCCTAATCTCTCAAATTTATGAGTAATCCCTATCTGTCTGAATTCTTCCACATTCACTACCCTCTCACAAACGCAAACTTTGTCTATCGACCTGACCTTGGACATCTTCTACTTCCACATATTGCTTTCAAGTTGTTTGTCATTAAACCTGTACAATGGCACCTTTTTATCTTGCTCCCATTGATTACCAACTGCTGCATCGTCAAACCGAGACCAATCCCAGTTTTGTTTAAACAATCTATCTTCTACATCTGGCAGAGTGTTCCGCTGTTGCCATTTGACCGGCACACTGCTAGATGATAAAGCTTCAACATCAGATGTTTTTGACCTTTTTCGACTAGCCATGTCTGCAACACAACACCACAAATCACACAATAAGCTCCTAAAAACCTTTTGGCAATTCCACTCTAGATATGAGCCATAATGAACAATTTAAGTTTAACCATTAGATATAAATTATCCAATATCTTTTTAAACTTTGCCAAGTAGCACAATTTACCATCTAGATTTCCAACAATGTTCATCATAATGCTCATACCTAACCATACGAACAAGTGGGTGTAATCACATCCCCACACTTGCTCTATGCTCAATTCCAACCCAAATCATGTTTTCACCCATTATTCAAACTATGTAATCGCAAGCATATCATAAACAACCTACTCGTAAACAATGAAGCTTAAAATTTTGGAAAAAAAACAACATACCATACGCGAATCACACTGAAAGATTAGTAAAGTTCATACCTTTGATGATGTAGAAGGAAGATAACTCTAAAGAATGTGAAAACAAGTGACAATCTTGACAATCTCTAGAAAACCCAAAACTTGCAGTTCAGATTCCTCACAAAGGTGCAAGAGTTATTGAAAACTAAGAGAGGGGTTTTGTTGGCCTCAAAAATCTACACACTTTAGTCTCAAGAATCACTCGATTTGGTTGAGATTTGAGAAAGTTATGAAAAGATGAAGGTTTTAGGATTCTTAGTGATTTAGTGAGGAAGATGAAGTGGAAGGAAAGTATTTGTGGTTATGTATAGGTTATATCAGATGGGTAAGAGTTTGGGTCAGTTTTGTGGTTAAAATCTCGTCCCCGGGTGTTTTAAAACGGGTTCGAGTGACCCGGTTCGATAAAAAACGAGAAAACAACAAATTCAATGTCTGGCATCTGGGAGGTGCGTCGGCGACGCCCCCCTGCGTCAGTGACGCATGCTGGTTTTGCCAAAAATCCCTCGACGCACTTTTTTGCTGTCTACGCACATTTTTCATTGATGGAGTTAACAGGGGTGCGTCGGCGACGCCCCCCTGCGTCGGCGACGCAGCCCCTAAATGCTGTTTTCAATTTTTTTTTTCAACTATGGGCAAAAACATGAACTTTTTACAAAAGGAGCCTAGCTTAATTTAAATCCTAAAAATTATAAAAAATCTTTTTGTGTGACGTTTTCGGTTTTAATATTCACTAACAACCTATCGTTAACAATCCTACCACCCCCCAAACAGTCGTGTATTGTCCCCAATACCCATAAAAGAGTTCAAACACATACCTCATGTTATCAAGACTCGTTTACAGCTTCCGGAACTTTACACATCTCAAAGAGTTGTTAGATCAAAACAATAAGCATAACTATTTAAAAAAAATGCACCCAATCAATTAAAAATAGTACATAACTCTACAAAACGTGTTACCGGTTCTCAAATGACCTCGTAATGTGGTACGCCCACCACGAAATTTACCACTTCCGTGTTCTTCTCGCCCTTGTCATCATTACCATCAAGAAATGGTTTTAGACGATGACCGTTAACCGTTTTCCTTGACCCATCCTTCGGGTCCTCAAGGTGACCTCACCCAGTTTCCGACCCGTGTGATCATGTATAGGCCCATCCACTTACTCTTGAGCTTCATGGGAAAGAATTTAAGCCTTGAGTTGTAGAGCCAAACCTTTTCCCCTACCACAAACTCCTTTGGCTTCAACTTTGCGTCATGTGCTCGCTTCATTCCATCCTTGTATTTCGAAGCTCTCTCGTACGCCTCCTCCCGAAGCTCTTCCAACTCGCATAACTTTAACTTTCGCTCCTTACCTGCATCATCATATTTCATGTTAACCTGTTTAATATCCCACCAAGCACGATGCACAAGTTCTACCGGTAAGTGATAACTTCTACCATAAACTAAACGGTAAGGTGTAGTGCCAATAGGTGTTTTATGAGCCGTTCGATAGGCCCATAAAGCATCATTCAACTTTGTTGACCAATCCTTTCGGTCCGGTCGAACGTTCTTTTGCAAAATTTCTTTTATTTGCCTATTAGACACTTCTACTTGACCACTCGTTTGTGGGTGGTAGGGGGTAGCAATTCGATGGTCAACACCATACCGTTTCAATAGTTTGCCAAAGTTAAAATTTTTGAAGTGAGACCCTCCATCACTAATGATTACTCGGCGGATCCCTAATCTAGAAATTATATTCGTTTGAACAAAATTGCAAACCATGGTATGGTCATTTGTCTTGGTAGCGATCGCTTCAACCCATTTCGACACATAATCGACCACCACCAAGATATACATGTTGCCATGCGAATTAGGAAAAGGGCCCATAAAATCGATCCCCCATACATCAAAAATATCTACAATGAGGATCGGTTGCATAGGCATCTCGTCATGTTTGGAAATACCCCCCAATTTTTGACACTCAACACAATTTTTCGCAAAAGTAAATGCGTCTTTGAAAATAGTTGGCCAATAAAGCCCACTATTGAGCACTTTATGCCCAGTTTTGTGACCACTAAAATGGCACCCACAAGCAAATGAATGCAAGTGCGTCAAAACACTCGGGATCTCCTCGTCCGGAATGCATCTTCGAACAACTTGATCTGGACATATTTTGAACAAGTCCGGCTCCTCCAACGTATAGTATTTGATTTGCGACATGAAGTGCAACCTTCTTCTCCGATCCCAATGAGCCGGCAAGTCACCTGTAACCAAATATTTCACAATGTTAGCATACCAAGGTAAAACAGTTACTTTCAAAATGTGCTCATCTGGGAAGGCGTCATCAATCTCTACACGTGAAGAACCCTCTTCCACCATCAATCGAGACAAGTGGTCCGCCACCACGTTTTCACTACCCTTCTTGTCCCGTATCTCTAAGTCAAACTCTTATAGTAGAAGGACCCAATGGATCAATCTCGGCTTTGCATCCTTTTTCTCCATGAGGTACCTGATAGCAGTGTGATCAGAATATATAATAACTTTGTTACCCCATATGTAAGCCCGGAATTTTTCCAATGCAAATACCACCGCAAGAAGCTCTTTTCCGGTAGTTGTGTAATTCAATTGTGCATCCGAAAAAGTCTTACTTGTGTAGTAAATAACAACCGGTTTCTTCTTTACCCTTTGACCCAACACGGCCCCAACCGCATAATCGCTCGCATCGCACATGATTTCGAATGGTAAAGACCAATTCGGCGATTGCAATATTGGGGCCTCCACTAATTTCTCTTACAAAATGTTAAAAGCGGTTTGACACTCTTTGTTAAAATCATACGGTTGGTCCTTAAGCAACAATTTACATAAAGGCTTCGTAATGTAACTAAACCCCTTAATAACCTTCAATAAAACGCCGCATGACCAAAAAATGATCTAACCCCTTTAACACTCGTGGGATACGGTAAAGTATAGATAACTTGCACCTTTGCACGGTCGACCTCTATCCCACGACTCGACACTACATGCCCCAACACAATCCCTTACTGAACCATAAAATGGCTCTTCTCCCAACTCAAAACTAAATTTTTCTCAACACATCTTTTTAAAACGTTTTCGAGTTGGTCAAGGCATGCCTCAAATGATGACCCAAAAATTGAGAAGTCATCCATAAAGATCTCTAAGGAGTCCCCCACCATATCCGAGAATATACTCATCATACACCTTTGAAAGGTGGCGGGGGCATTACATAGCCCAAACGGCATTCGCCTAAATGCAAAAGTACCGTATGGGCAAGTAAATGTGGTCTTACTTGATCCTCTGGATGGATAGCTATTTGGTTGTAACCCGAATACCCATCTAGAAAGCAATACATTTTTTGACCCGCTAACTTCTCAACAATTTGGTCGATAAAAGGTAAAGGGGAATGGTCTTTGGAAGTTACATAATTTAACTTCCTATAATCAATACGAATTCGCCACCAGGTTACCGGCCGGGTGGCAACCTCTTCACCTGCGTCGTTTGTGACGACTTAAATGCATGCCTTTTTCGGGACTGTCTGCGTTGGGCTCACCCATTGGCTATCGAGATGGGGTAAATGATACCCGCATCTAGCCACTTCAAAACCTCCTTCTTAACCACATCTCGCATGTTGGGATTCAATCGCCTTTGTGCGTCACGAGAAGGAGTGATACCATCTTCGGTGATGATTTTATACATCACCACTAAGGGACTAATTCCCTTCAGATCAGCAATGGTCCAACCAATAGTGGCTCTATTGGTGACCAAGACCTCCATGAGCTTTTCCTCTTGCTCTCCGGTTACATTAGCTGCGATGATCACTGGAAGCGTGTTGCCCTCACCCACATAAGTATATTTCAAATGCTTGGGCAACACCTTCAATTCAACAACCGGAGGTTCTACTAATGGCGGTTTCAATTTCGTATCAATCTTTTTCGGAAGAACTTGATGTGTCCAAGTGGGTCTTCCTTCCTTCGCCGCCATCACTTCAACTTTTCTCACCTCCTCATCCATGCTTCGATTTGTTTCCATTTGCAACCTTTCGAACATGAAACATTCCTCTATTGTGTTTTCCTCTTCGACACTAATGTCGCATAGAGGTATACACTCGTCAATGACGTCCGACATATAGCATTCGTCACCAACTAGAGGATTCGTCAATCCGAAAAACGTTCAACCGCAACAGACGGTTACCAAAAGTCATGTCTACCGTACCCGTTTTACAATTGATTTGGGCATTTGATGTTGCCAAAAATGGTCGACCGAGTATAACCGTGGGTTGTTTGGTTCGGTCCAAAGAAACATAATCAAGTACAAGAAAGTCCACCGGATAATAAAAGTCATCAACTTTTACTATCACATCGGTGACTATCCCACGAGGTAGTTTGGGTGTCAAGTCCGCCAACACCACGGTGGTGTTAGACGACTGAAGTGGACCAAACTCATATTGGTCATACAAACTACCCGGCAAGATACTCACACTCGCCCCAAGGTCCAAAAGTGCCCGTGTCATTTTAAATTCGCCAACTTGAATAGAAATAATGGGGGCCCCCGGATCTTGTAGCTTTGATGGAAGTGCACCTGAAAGAATCGAACTAACATTTTTAGTCAAATGAAGTTTCTTAGGAAACTTGTTAGTTCGTTTATGGGTGCATAATTCCTTTAAGTACTTCGCATATGATGGCACTTGTTTGATCACATCTAAGAGAGGTAGGTTGATTTTTAATTGTTTAAAAATTTCCCACATTTCCTCTTGTTGTGGGCCACGTTTCGTAACCACTTTCTTAGATGGTCCCAACAAGGCTTCGGGATAAGGGGCGGTATTAACCTCCACACCCTTTTCCTTAGCCTTTGGGATTGGGACGGTCACAACGGGGGTATTTTTAATATTTTCAGAAACATTTTTATTTTTACCCGCTTGACCGTCAACACTCTCCTCATCACTAACATCTTCCACCACCCCTTCAACAAATTGAGGTGGTGGTGACTCAACACCACTATCTATGACTCGACCACTATGTAAAGAAATTTTATTAATTGGTACCTCACGTGTATTCTTTGATTTGGACCCTTGATGCTTAGGGTTCACGATGGTATCACGTGGAAGTCTTCCTCCACTTCCTCGCATCTGAGCTACCTCTTCAGCAAGTTGCCCCACTTGCTTTGCTAACACCTCATGAGATTTATCCCTCATCTCATTTGCCTTTCTCATTTCCTTAATGTCACTGCTAGATTCCTTCACTACATTCAATAGTGCATCAATCTTGGCACTCAAATCATCGCCACCGCCTTGAGAGTTCGAATTACCTCCCCCGTTACCACCTTGGTTGTAACCCCTTTGATAATTTCCTTCACGGTTCTGATACGATTGGCTACTACCTTGGTTGTAGTTTCTTTGATAGCCTCCGTGATTACCGCCTTGGCGGTTTTGGTATGATGATCCACCTTGGTTACCCGCATGAAAGTTCGGGTTCATTTGATTTTCGGCGTTCCCATTGCGGAAATTGGGGTGATTCCTCAACCCGGGATTGTAAGTGTTCGAGTTCATGTCATTATGCTTCTGATCACCAAACACTTGATTCATTTCCTCGGTGTCTTCGGCTTTTCCCATTTGACATTCTATGGTTCTATGATCGAGTCCCCCACACCCATCGCAACCCGCGAATTGTACCGCGTTAACTTCCTTTTTCTTCATACGGGCCAAATTCCCGTTCCAATGTAGAAATGCGGTCCCTTGAACTAGAATCAAGGTCGGGTAGTGACCGGGATATAAGGTGCTTCTTAGCTCGGTCAGCCGACTCTTTAGCTTTCGATCTTTTAGCCATTCTCTCGAGAAACTCCCAATCGTAATCTTCATGATTACTCAGCAACATTCCGTTACTAGTCGACTCCAAATGATTCCATGTCTTTCCATCTAAACCTCTCACAAAGCACTTCACCAATTCCCACTTTTTGATTTGATGATGAGGACACTTTCGGATCAATTCTTTATACCTCATGAATGCCTCATGTAACGGTTCACTCGAAGTTGTTTAAATGCTCTAATCTCATCACACGTATCATCAGTTTTGGCCATCGAGTAATACTCATCAAGGAAAGTTTGTTGCATCTCCACCCAGGTGTGAATGCTATTGGTGGGCAATGTCAAAAACCATTGCTTAGCCTTATCCTTTAATGGGAATGGAAAAGACGTAAGTGAACCTCGTCTTGAGTGAAATGACCACCCCAATAGTGCTACATATAGCCGAAAAGCTCCTGTAGATGCGTATATGGTTCATCATTCGACCGTCCATTAAAATGAGGAAGTATGTTGATGTAGTTGGGTTTGCAATCAAAGCAACTCTTCCTCTTGGCGGTGGTACAATCGGAGAATTTCTGATATCATCGGTCGGAACTGACCGTCTACTCCTTGCGGTAGTTGACGTTGATTCTAATTGTGATTGTGTCATTATCCCTTGGTGGACCGTTCACCTCTTGATCCCCCATTCTTCGATCCCCTCTTCTATCACCATCTCGATAACCCCCTTGATTCCCGCCACCCACGTATTATGGAATCCGATTATGATTGGCATTTTGATTGTTGTAATTGTTGTTACCGTCGTCTCGGTTCCTATTGTTGTTACGTGGTTGACGGTTGTTCCCATAACCGTCATCTCTACCTTGGTCGTAACCGTATCCATCATAATCCCCCACAACATTCGCATATTGATACCCCCCGTCATCATAACCAAAATTCCCACCGTTGTGGAAAGACCCTTCATTGTCATTTCCCCATCCATCGTCTTCAACCCGATCATTATAATATCCCCCATCGTCCGAGTATTCTGTGTGAACACTCACATGTTCCGGTGATTGATAACCGGGTATACTATAAGGTTCGTCATCCGGGATATTATTCCTCAATTCATCAAGATTGACAAATTGGCCTTCATTCGCGGGATTGCCACGATTCACATTAACATGACGGTTGGCGTTAGTGTTGCAGTTGTTGACATTTGGTGGTAATGGGTTTTGTCAGTTTTGGTTTTGAGGTGGAGGTGTATGGGCTCGTTGGTTGAGGTTTTGGTTAGGACCGTGATTTTGAAATGGTGGTGTAGGTGGTCTTGAGTTGTTACCACCCGGTTGGTTGTTCGGGTTTTGAGGTGGGTGATTAGGGTATTGGTGTTGATGTTGGTTGGCATTTTGGTTATCCATTGGAGCGGTTACAACAGATGAGGTGCTTGGTGTGTTGGGTTTTGGAGGATTAGAGACAGCGGTTGCCTCTAATCGGGTGGCTAGGTTTCTTCTAACGACCCGCTCAATCTCCAGCTCGACTACTAACGGTGACGTTCTTCCAGAATTTCGTGTATGCATGCACTACCTGTAACCTGCACAAGTAACACACCCGCGTAACACAAAAGCAGATACGATAATAAGAAAACAAACAATTAAACAGTTAATCACAAAAACCAATAAATCCAAACGCAAAGCGCACGAACTCCCCGGCACGGCGCCAAAATTTGATGGGTGTCGCGCCTCGGTCAAGATAATATTTATAAACCCGATTTATCTTTAGCTATGAGTTAGTGGTAGAACGGGGTCGATCCATGAAGAGTCTGTGGTTTGCGTACGGACAAGATTGATTTTAATTAAGATTGTCACTTTATGAAGCTTGCTACAAAGACGATTAATTTGTTTATTTGAGAAAGGTGTTGGAATGAACCAACAAGTTGTTTGATTAATTAACTAACATAACTTGAAAATTTGCAATAAAAGTAAATGCGATTGTAAGACAATATAGAGAAAACAAGGTTCACACCCGATTCAACAATTGCAAGACCTAGGGTTACTACACGTTTTAAATTGATTTAAACGAATTAGTTCTTAACGGCTTAGAATCACAAAGCTTAGATGCCAATTGTTATCAACGTCATAGACAACGGACCACAATGCACTTCATTACTTTGGACAAGTGAAACCTATCAATCGACAAGGCATAAATACGCATATTCATTTCACGAAGTCAAATTTCATAACTCACTCCATAATTCGCAAATACAATACAAAAGCAAGACAATTATCAAAAGATTAAATGCAATTCGAATTGTCACAAACCAAATTGTTCAGCATGTAATAAACCCTAGAAATCTGACAAAAGTCTACACCGGGGTGAAACCTCCGAGAATTAGCCGCTCATGGTGAACATGACACGATCAACGGATGATGAAAGCTCGAATCTTGGCATCTTGGAACTTGAGATGATGATGATGGAAAGTGGTTAGGGTTTGTGATAAGTGATGGTGAAGATTGGATGGATGATATATGTGTGAATGGGATATTAGGGTTTGGATTGAAAAAAAAATGTAATTGGATGGATTTGATTGGTGGAAGATGATGGTTGGTGATTATTGTGGCTCCAAGAACAATATTCAAACTCCCAAAATTCGTAACTCCCAAGAATGGTGCCCAAAACAACTTAAACCCGTCACATAGCAGAAATTCGTATCTGCGAGCAGGGGCATGCGTCGCCGACGCACCTCAGAAATGAGGTTTCCTGCTGACGCTCTATTATATTGTCTACGCACATTCCCCATCGACGCAGTGCGTCTCCGACGCATATTCTAGCTTACTTTTCGTCGGTTTTCCATTTCTCGTGTTTCCGGTTGTTCCCGTTCGCTCCCGGTACTTCGTATAGCTCCCAAATAGCTCCTTAAACTCTCTTAGACCTGTAAAACCCAAATCCCATTAAAAGTAGGCTATTTAAGATTAAAGGCTATGCAATAACACCAACTTAAACATAACAAAGCACAGTTTTCAACCACGTATCATAGCGCGTCCATGCCGTAGGGATGACATAACTTTAAAAGAAATCATCACCGTCAACAACGACGGAGACATTGTTAGCTGACTTGTAGCTTCTTGCCGAATCTGCTCCACCTAGACAATTTCTCTTGAAATGCCCAGACTGTCCAAACTTCCAGCATACAAGAATCTTCTGTGAGTGCTTCTTCTTCCCGTTCCTGCATATTAAAACCGTTCCTTCTGACAAAGTATGACCGCTACTTCCCAGTCTTTTCTCTTCAGACAGTAACTTCTCAAAAACATCTGCATACTTCAGGGTCTCTTTTCCATACATCAGAATGGGCTTCATATGCTCATAGGAAGATGTCAAAGATAATATGAGCCTCAATGCTTTATCCTCATCTTCAACCTTCAGTCCAATAGCCTCCAGTTCTGACACGATTTATTAAGAACACTTAGATGATCTGAAATTTTTGTATCTCCATCCATACGAAGGGTATGAAACTGTTCCATGAGAAACAACCAATTTGAGATGCCTTTGCCTTGATACAACTGCTCAAGCTTCTCCCACAAATCCTTTGCAGTTGATATCCCATGCACATTTGTAAGAACATTCTTTGCTAGACACAAACGAATCGCACTTGCCCCTCTCAAATCAAAATCTTCCCATTCTTCATCATCGTCTTTATTGGTTCCGCTTGAATCCTTGCTTAAAACAGGGGTCGGTTTCCCCTTCAACGCCTTGTGTAACCGAGATTGAATCAACACATCCTTGACTTGAACTTGCCACAAACCAAAGTTGATTCTTCCATCATATTTCTCCACGTTGAACATCATGGGACTGTATTTCGACATCATATTCGTATCTTCAAAAACAATATTGTATACTAGAAAATATGCACCAAGCCTATAAGCAGTACATCCAACAAAGGATTCCCAGGAAAGAGAGGTGGGTCACAATGGACACACTTAAGTACCAAGTCTTTCCTAGCCAGAACCTTCCCAGGACAAAATGCGTATATCCGGCTCGCGTATAATTCTATCGTATACAAAACAGTTAACCGAATCCTCGTTTCTGATGTGGAAGATCAGACTAAGCTGCAACCACATAGCATACTACGAGCATACTACGAACCTTCAAAATACCAAGACACCCTCCAAGAAAATCCATTTCTGATGTGAAAGATCAGACTAAGCTGCAACCACAGAGTATACTACGAACCTTCTACACCGAGACCTCCCCCAAAACCTGGCTCTGATACCACTTGATGGGAAACAAGCAGTCCCAAGGATCTCCAACAACCCTCCCAAAGCTAACAATAGAGAAATATAACTGAACACAAGAATATATGTGGAAATTCCAAAACCGGAGAAAAACCACAGGCCTCTAGAGAGAAAGATCCACTATACGACAAATTGTTACAATCATATAGACTAATCTCTCAAGCCACCCTCTGCCTAATTACACCCATACTCTCCAAAGTGTTTAACTAAAACCTTTCTACACTCTAAGACAAGAGAACTAGAAAAGAAAGAAAGAACCAAACACTTCAAGTGTTATTTTTGGTTGGGACACTTTAAAACCAAAGCCTTGGACTTCTTTTATAGGCTTGGAGTCCTCCCAGGCTTTCATCCTTGCACCAATGTGGGATGGGGACATTTTTCATATAGCCAAAAAACCCAACAACAGTAACATATAATACATCATTGAAATTTCTTACGTGTATACTACTAGGGTGGATCCATGGGTGTTTTGGGGGTTCTCGAGAACTTCCTCGGTTTGAAAAAAAAAATAGAAAAATTAGGGAAACTTTGTATAATTGGAAAAAAGTTAGTGAGAATCTACCAAGAGAAACCCAATACAAAAATTTCCTGAATCCGTTTATACTACATACATGACAATGTAAAAATCATCTAGCTTCAAAGAAGCAACCCCCATTATTGGATATGAATAGCAGACTAAGTGGTTTTATATGCAACAAACATTACTACTTTTTAGGCTTTTTTCATTTAAAATAATAAAATATCATACTTCAATATTTATGAACGGGTTAAAAATAAGAAGTCGTAAGAAGGGTGTCAAACAGACTCTGATTAGCCTCGTTCAAGTGGACATTAGATCATCTAATCAAACTCCATGATATGAGATTTTTAGGTTTTCACTTTTGGATTTATAACTTGTATATTTTAGAATTTTCGTTTATATCACCGTGTCTTTTATATATTTGCGCTATTGTGTCTTTTTTACGACTTATTGTGTTTTTTTGCTCAACATTGTGTTATTTTTTTCTCCACATTGTGCTATATTTTATGATTCATTTTGACTTTATACACTTTTTAGATTTAGAAGACTTTGTAGGATAATTTTACTCATGTACCAACACCTAGCTATTAAAATTATCAAAAATAAAGATGTGTTAGTTTCACTTTTTTTCTTCAGTTTTTCATTAGGCAACAAAATAATAATCGATATTAGTATATTTAAATAATAATAACAATACAAGTTTACTAATTTATGTTTTTATCTTATATTAAAGTTTTATTTTTATCTTTTACTGAATTTGCTAAACACAAACATACTTTATCATAAAAGGAACTCGAATCCAATAAGAAAATCAAAAACATCTACGATGGATAATATTGTAATGGAAATATTCGAGTGGTGAAGTTTATGTAAAAATGACATTTTTCGTGAAAAGTGTGAGAAATCATAGGAATTAACATGTAAACATCATATTTGGACCCAGGCATGATGTTTTGGGTTGTTTTGGCAATAAAAACACCAACCATAACAATTTAAGACACAATGTAATGAATTCTAGGCATGAAATTTAATAAACACTGCTTAACACTTAAAATATACTACCTAACGTTCTTGGTATGATTTTTAAGTTTCATGCCAAGAATTCATTGCATCGTGTCTTAAATTGTTATGTTTGGTGTTTTACTTGCTAAAACAACCCAAAACATCATGCCTGGGTCCAAAATATGATGTTTTCATGTTAATTCCTATGATTTCTCACACTTATCACGAAAAATGTTATTTTTACATAAATCTAAACCAATATTCGAGTGTGTTATTAGTTTTGTAAGTTTTTACCAGTTTGTGATGAGTTTTGTATTTGATGCCGCATATCCAACACCCGATTCAATTACCATATTAAAGTCAATGGTATTAATATACTATATAATCATTAGAAATGAATAAACAAAATCACGAAGTTAAAAAGTTAAAAGTATTAAAATATGAAATTATTAAAAAAGTAATCATATTTGATATTTCAAGTTAGTTTTTGAAATTAGTTTAAAATTGAGTTTTAGGAAATGAGCATCTCAATGGGTATACGAAATGTTGTGAACTCAATATGCAGTGAGCAATGGGTTCCTGATTGATGTGTATACATGAGACAATTAGGTATTGCACCTCTTTCTATAGCTACATTTCCTAGCATGAAACACACACAAAGCATACATGATTGAAAACAAATAAAAAAAATTGAATCTAAAAATTTAATTGAAATCGGTTTAGAATTCAAATGCTTATGTATTTGTTGAAATCATAAGTAAATCGATCTTTATAACAATAAGAATGTTGGACAAAAGGGCTTTCAATACTACAATGATAAATGATATGTATTGACTGAGGAATCAAGCAATATTACCATGGTTTCTAAGACGGTTTAACCATGGATCATAAATTTGTGGGTATTTAAATTATCAAGTGAAACTTCAATCCCTTAAAATCAACAATGAGCCTATACGTCACTAAATATTAAAGATACATAAAAATAAATATAATATAAATGAGTGTTGTTACACACTAAACAGGAGAACACAACCCAAAAGACTAGTCTGGTGGGTGAGAGAACTCGTTTGGTATATAAACCCCACATTGGTTGCCCATACAACCGATGTGGGACAAGTCCCATACCTTGCAATGATATTAGGGGGGTAGGGGTGGTTATCACTCACCACTCATTTATCACTCACAACTTCTAATCAGGTTTCGCCACGTCATCAACAATTATTCCATCACTAACAACCTTTTTTAGTGGAAATGGTATGCTTGTGATGAAATTCCATCACTCATAACCTTTTTTATTTTTTATTTTTAAATACATTGCCGTTCAAAAGAAAAAAAATTCACATACACAATCACCATGAACCCTAGTTTAAGTTAACACAAAATTGAAGGAGATAAGCTTATAATCTCCTAAACTGATATGGGGCTTTCGCTCACACAGTGAAATCGATCCACAATCACCTAAGAATACCTGATATTGGGCACCGAATGATGAGAATAGGTTGTTGCCGGAGCTCCGACCCCGACGGTATCTCCGGTGGACGCGCAAAAGATCAGCAACAATGGAGCTTTTTTACTTGATAGTGTTTGGGGGTCTTGCTGCTGCTGTTGTTGTTGCTGCAACAATGGAGCTCCTTCTTCCTCCATCATCAAATGGCAAACGGTCAACACCCCACCTCGAAAATGCCAAAGTATAACGCGTCAAAAAGTTAACGTGTTTTGAAGTTGACGAGTGATGGTGGTGAGTGGCGGTGGTTTGTTCCATTGTTTCATGCGTGAAAATCAAATATCACGGGGATAATATCCCCCCACCCCGGGTCCCCTTAGTCTATAACAAGTGTATTTAGTTTGAGCTTTAAAATCACCTAAAAATGACAACACTTTTATAAAGCTTGTAAAATGGTTGTACATAGTTAGGGTTGAGCCACATGCCTTATGGTGTGTACTCAACAAATTAATACATGGCTTTGATGATGGTCATATTGGTTCTTGCTCTAGACCTTGTGCGCAGGTTCATGTAGTAACATTATTAATCTTGAAGTCCCTTTCATTTCAAGTATAACATTGATCCTCACCATGTAAAATATACGGCGGTATAAAGAATATCCATCTTATAGTGCATGTCTAGCAATGTGCCATCCAAGGTTTTGCAAGCTTAACGTTACAAGCTTCAACATGAGGCACTTTACAACCAATTCATCTAGCCTCTCTATGTAAGCTTAGGCGAGAAGATATAGTGACAAACCGATGACTTTTTTATTCTTATGAGGCCACTTTTTTCGGTTGTAAGATTTTACAAACCAAGCGTTAGAATTTTTTAGAGTACAGTAGAGGAATATAATAAAAAACGATATCATAATAAAAATACATGAAGATATCATTAGAAATAAAAAACACACACATAATAAACTACATATTTCATGAAACAAAATTTAAAAGAAAGCCCACCTCAAAAATCGTCTTATTTAGTGCTTTACTGCTTGCAATCGACATGAAGTGGTCGATGATGGAAGGCAGGAGGGTGATCATTATTGGAGGGCAGGTGATTGTGAATGAGATGAAATGGTGATTAACAAGGGTAATTTAGATGGAGGGATTGATGATTTGGTCATCTGGTCGATTTGGTTGAAATGGAGACGAAGGAGTTGGCCGATACGTGCATTTGGCCGTCAGATTCATGTATCTGGATTGTTACCTATGATGCATTTATAGAAGAACTGAAAAACTGGCCCCTAAAAGATTCGAACTCGTGACCATGTAGTTCAATAACCAAGGATTCACCACAGGATAAACCTTAAATTGTGTGTACGAAGTCGCTTTAAAGATACTCAAAAATTCGTTGAGATAGGTTTTGGTAAAGAAAATATAATCATTGGGTCATATAATCCCGACATCTTGTATGTTGGCGCGCCCCTGCAGAGATGGCCAATTTGACGGCTATCAACAAACGATGGAATTTCTTATAAAACTTGATAGCCCATGTATGTGGAATCGATAATAATGAGTAATTAAGGGGGAAAATGGTCGTTTAAACAACTCTATATGTAGATTTTATAGTAGTGTAAATTATGTGGATCTGTAAGTCCACTTGGAGGATCAAGTTACCTACTTCCTTGTTGTTTAACACACTAACAAGTGCGGAATCCTTGTTAGTATGCAGCCCGTAGCAAAGCAATGTAAGAACAACACATGAACAAGCACAAGTAATCCAAAAGATTCACTATCTTTAGATTAAGTGGAAGAGAATCAGTTTACACATACACACAGTGCACAAACTCTCTAAAGACTCTCTTGTATAAATTTGGTAGCACAACGTTACAAACTGACCCGATTACTAGCTAGCCAAAATATACCGAAATAGCATACATCCGGGGAGAGACCAAGTGGTGATCTCTCCCCAAGTCTAAAACCTTTTTAAGTGTTGCAAGTGACCAAGGGTTGGTATTTATAGCCACACCCTCTTCACTTGCAAACACACACGGTCAAAATAAATAACCCTTTCGTTTGACCACTTCAAACGAGCGGGTCTATACACGTTTGTTTGACCGTTTACCAACTATTACATTATCAGCGTAGAACATTATCTAAACTATTCGCACAGCAGCGGACACAAAATCTGCACCAACAAATTCCCCTTTGTCCGTTGCTGTCGAATGCTGAAAATGCAACTGCAATCAATCTTCAATCAAGTATCTGTTGAAGACAGTTTCTTCAAGCAGATTCCCCCTTGACCGATGATCAGGCACGCAGATCCTTGACTTGAGTCTTCACATCCAACCAAAACCTTTGAAGCTTCTCGTATCACATTTCCCCTTCAAAGTACGCGTATCCGTGTTGGGTGTTGTGCAATGTCCTCGCAAGGCAACATTGACCGATATTCCGCTGATCTTCCAACACTACAACTGACATTTGATAAGAAGAACTCAAATCCATTTCAAAGCATACTACATTATTAGAGTTTCCCGGTGAACTATCTTCTGTAAACCATCTGTGTAGAATCGACCAAGTAATGCACTTTGATCATCAGCATCAACACTGAGGAAGTCAGCTAGACCGAGTATATCATTTACAAGCTCAACCAGCACGCTTAGTTGAACTACATCCAGATCTCATTGTCTCGCCTTTGTGAAGTTGACCACGTAATGCACTACGGATCTTCAGCATCAGTACTTAGGATGTCAGCTTGACCAAGTACATCGTTTGCAAACTCAACGAATTGAATTACACCCAGATCCCTGTAAAATCCCAAAGAGAACATCAAACCCAAAACCGAATCCTGTAAATTCCCCCTCAACTGTAACTTCATCCGCATCAAGTTTCAGCAATCTCCCTCCGCAAGGTTTCATTGCTTTGATCCTCTCGATCCAAAAACCTAAACGGCATATGATAGAGTCGGAATCTACACTTGCCAGCCTTGAACTATCAACTCTCATAAAGATTCCCCAGGTCTTCAGTAAACAACGTTTTGAAATTGCTGTCGACTTTAAAAACCTGTATGTTTCCGTGCAAAACTCTTCACACTGGCCGGAGAATTAATTAAAATCCTCAAATATATGTTTGTCAAAACATTCCACGCAGATCATTTGATACCACCAGAAAATCACAAACTCTACCACCTATGATTGCGTTTTGAAATTTAACGAAGAAATTCACAAATTTTATCCCCCCATTTCTTTGGTAAAATCTCTAAACCTTAACAAATTCCCTCCTCTTAGCAGAACTGTCGTCAACTTCACTTAAACAAATTCGCTTCACAAAACAGAATTTGTTTAATTTTTCTCGGTTTTTCGAAAAATCATGAAAACTGATTTCTTCTTTGCATATTCTAGTTGATAAAGAAAGTCCCCTGGCCACGTAGGATCTGTCTAGTATCCCCCCAAAGTTCTGCTAACACCTAATCCGTAAACTTCCATCATAGGCATAACTCTTCGACCTTGTGGACTCGTTAGGACCGTTCTTGGCACTCCGGGTTCTTTCAATCGTTACCAAATGCGAGAATATGACAACTAACAAAACACTTCCGAACATTCAAGAACACCAATAACAATTAAATTTCACGTGCGGAAATAAATATAGCGTTTTTGGCCCATAATAGTCAAGTCACCAAATTTTGACGTTTAAACCGGTAACTATGACTACCCCATACTTTTTTTAACATTAATTGTTTTCATCATCCCAAACAGATCTGACGCGCTCCCGAACTTATACGACTTTGACGTTGAAATTTTGAAGCTTGAACAGATAAACTTTGCGAACAATTTTTCCACACTTGAAATTCTTATCCACCAAAATAATTCTTGAATCTTGGATCTTTTCAATTATATGCTAGCCCCATATAAAATAAATCTTGTACTCAATTGTGATAGCCTACATCACAAAAAAATCATACAAGATCATAACGGAGCTGCATCTTTTCAGCAACTTTGTGCAGCCCAATCGAAATATATTAAAACTTGTGCAGCCCACTTGATTAAAACATGTGGCCCAAGAGTTTTAAAACATTTTGCAGCCCAAACAGGATCCTTGCCCACCCTATTTCTTTTGTCTGAACAAGCAACAAAACAAACCCTAAACATAATCTCTCATCAGCCGCAACTCATCCCTGTTCTCTCTCTCTCTCTCTCTGCGAAAAAGGGTTAACAGGAGCAGCCACCACCATTGTACAGCCGCCATCTCAAACCATCGTGAACCAGCAACTATCATCCGAAAGCCACAAGTCTCCGCCACAGTTGACTTTCGCATTGAAGCCCTGTACTCGTGTCACTTCTGGTTCGAGTATCATGTGTTCCTCGTGTCTGGGCTTCATCGAGACAAGGCTTCAGAATCAGTTTACACATACACACAGTGCACAAACTCTCTAAAGACTCTTGTATAAATTTGGTAGCATAACGTTACAAACTAACCCGATTAATAGCTAGCCAAAATATACCGAAAGAGCATACATCCGTGAAGAGACCAAGTGGTGATCTCTCCCCAAGTCTAAAACTTTTTTAAGTGTTGCAAATGACCAAGGGTTGGTATTTATAGCCACACCTCTTCACTTGCAAACACACACGGTCAAAACAAATAACCCTTTCGTTTAACCACTTCAAACGAGCGGGTCTACACACGTTTGTTTGACCGTTTACCAACTATTACATTATCAGCGTATAGAACACTATCTAAACTATTCGCACATCGGACACAAAATCTGCACCAAAAGGATCATCTTTAGAGGATCTCTAATGCATCATCTTTCAAACACGCCTAGTTAACTGTTACCTCAGATTTTCAGATACACTCCTTTTCTCTCCAATGCTGCATCTCTTTTCAAGCATCATTTAAAACATAAATAAAATCAAATATATTTATTATTTTTATACGTGCATGTGAGAGAGGGGCCTACCATTCTCATCCCCACGCATTCGGAATTCCGGACAAATGAAGCACCATTCGTATGAAAATGTCCCCTTTGGATGCCACGCCACGTCAGTGAACCCTATTTTTCATTTATTACATAGTATACAGTTATAGATATAAATATTTCTTTTCATTTTTTCGGATATGTAGTTATTTACCATTGTCATCATTTTAAAATTTTTTAAAGAAACTATTGATTTTCTTTCAAAAAAACTCAAACCTCCAAACCGACCAATTGGGCCAACCAACCCAACCCGTTCCGTTTGGTTTGTTCTTTCTCAAATACGTAGTTGATGCTTGATTCAAAATCGACTAAACCAGACCGTGAATGCTCCTGCTCCACATAATTTGCCTCTCTCACTAGTGACAAGACATGATTTGTTTTACTTATAAAAATCAACTATCGTCACATGGATCTAGGGTTTACATAAGGACAATCATTGCTGGGTGGGGTGTGTGTGTGTTGGTTGGGTGCTGCTGTACATCAAGATTTAACATCAACAAGATATCTGTTCTATGTTTTGAGGAAAATTTAAAGTTTTTTTAACACATTAAACTCGTTTTACATATTAAAAGTTTCCCACAAAATGAAAACCTAATTAGCAACAACTAGACCCGGTTTACAAGTTAGTTACCGGTCTACTCAATTACCTACTTAACTGGCGTTCGGTTCGTTAAAGATTTGGTAGCCCACCAACCTAAACATTCTTTAATTAACTACTGGTTTAATTTTGCTGGGAACCAAGTACGTACCCAAATCAAATGTTGCTCAATTGTATACGAGCCTTTTTTTGTTATATATTAATAATTTAGGGTTAAGTTATTCTACAAAAGAGTCTTAACATACATAATACTCTTAATGTGAGAAGGTAAGTTTTTTTGAAAATTTTTCCCCTACTTATTAAGCACATATTTTAGTAATTTTTTTTTTATTTTATATTGGTAGAGTAGTTATGTAATTTTGTAGAGTAATTACTATTACTCTACAAAAATTGTAGAGTATTATAATTACCTAACAATAAATACTCTACTACTGTAAATCACATATTTTCATTTTACGCTTTGCAATTTTTGTTTGAAACGTATACAGTATACTTCATTAGACAAAACTCCGAACCCGAAAACCGGGTTTAACCTGTAGCGCTCAAGTGTTAGTATGAGATTTGTAGTTTAGTGTATAATTGTATTATGATGCAAGTAATTATATGCCTGTTTTTGACCGTGCAATCAAACCGAGAAAAAGGGTATGTGTTGTAATCAAGAAAAGAAGGGAAAAAGATAAAGGAAGAGAGAGATAGAGAGAGATTGTGCGCTGTGAAATTGCACAAGTTCGTTAAAGAAAGGGTGGTCATTTCATTTCTTCAATAAAAGATCAGTCTTCTGCTTGGTTTGAAGTGATTGAAACCTAGTTGATTGATTATAGAGTTCAAATTTCTATGATATACAATAATAATATTTTTCCAACCGCTTATTATATGAAACTATAATTTTCACATGTTTGAGATTTATTATTAAAAAAACATGGCATTGATTTCATTTGATCTAAATGCATACATGTACATACATGTTTGAGGTTTATTATTAAAAGACATGGAATTGATTTCATTTTATCTAAATGCATACATGTACATAGGGTATATGCATATTGTTATACATAAAAAAGGAGATAAAATCATCTAAATGTATACATGTACATAGGGTATATGCACATTGTTATACATAAAAAAAGAGATAAAATCAAAGGAGGGCAGATGAGAAAAATGAAACTTTTTTTTCTTTTTAAGAAGCACAAGAAACACTTATTATACACGTGTTTATGCGATTTTTAGTGCATAATATGTGGTAGAATTTTGTAACAAAATTAAAGATTTTTAGTGGCTTTAAAACGAGTTCATCAAAGGGTCCACCTAAATTTACTAATTATTTGAAAACTGATTATTAGAATGTCCGTTATATCCATTATGAATTGAAAAGGAGTCACTGTAAAACTTACAAGTATTGAATAAATGAACCTAATATCATGTTTTGTCCTAAAAGAATGTTTAACATTGATAATAAAAGTAAAATATACAATTTAAGCTGTGATGTGGGTTGATTGATCAGTATGTAAATTTTTATGGGAAAAATTATGAGCAATTACAATATTAATCAGTTGGAGTTTTCATGAGACAAAAGTGAATATCATATCTTCATGAGTTAAGAATTTAATAAAACGTCTCTATGAGCCAAGTTATTATTTATTGCATAAATTTATTTATATAGAAAGTAGTCAAATAAATAATGCCATCACAATATCACAGTATATATTGTTGCAAATAGATTTACTAGTAACGGGAAAGGTATGAAATATATAATAACTTATTTTATAACTTTAATAAATAAAATTATATATTAATAACGGAGTCGTACAGTTCATTACATGGCATTATTGGCATTGATGAAAATCTACAGTGGCATTCTCCAGATTTTTGCAGTTTATGAATAGTTACATATAGAAGAGATTTGATCCCACCACCATCATGTTACCTTATATTGCATAGAAGACAGTGATATTTCACACACACGAATACACTTTTACAAGCATTTATTTGCACATATTCATCTCTCTCACACATGCATATATTTTTATCTTTTTCATGCACACTATAGATATAGATACATAGCATATGTAAGTAGACATACATACATGCATGGAGGGGTCAGAGGTCACTTTTTTTACCCAAGCACTAAGGTGGAGTGTGTCAACAGAGTCACTCTGAGAAAGCTTAAAGGCTAAGAAACTTCTCCACTCACTCTCAAAAACCCTAATTTAAAATAATAAATACAAAAAGAATTAAAAAAGAAAATTAACTTCTTTTTATCATCTCCTTCCCCCTTAAATCTCTCCTCCTTTCTCCGTGTTTTATTCTCTTGTTTTTGATTCCCCACACCCATATATTTCCAAAAAAAACCCTTGAAACCTTTCTAAAAGAGAAAAAGAAAGCTCAAATTTAAATCATGGTTTTCTCATCTGTTCCACCCTATCTTGATCACCACAACTGGCATCATCAGGTTAGTTTGATCATATGATCTTCACTACTTCTTTGATTCAATTATACTTGTAATATCTTCATCCAATCAAACTAAAAGGATGAGTTTTATGTGAAAAAGATGATATATTCCTCTTCAAATCTCATCTTGAATATACCTTGATATATCTTTTAAGTTTTTATCTTTGTGTGTTTAATTTTGTGTTGTTCTTTTCAGTTGCATCAATCAAATCATCAAGGAACCGGAGGAGTTGGAAGTGGGGTTGGTGAAAACCCTAATCTTCCACCACCTCCTCCGCCGCCTCCAGCACAACCTGGAGGCGGCGGAGAAGGAACTGGCACGATCAGACCAGGATCTATGGTCGATCGGGCTAGGTTAGCCAAGATACCCTTGCCTGAGCCGGGCCTAAATTGCCCGCGATGCGATTCAACCAACACCAAGTTTTGCTACTTCAACAACTACAACCACACACAGCCTAGACACTTTTGCAAGACGTGTAGGCGTTACTGGACTAGAGGAGGAGCTTTGAGAAATGTACCGGTTGGTGGTGGTTGTCGGCGAAACAAACGAAGCAGCAAAAGCCGAAGCTCGAAGTCTCCAAGACAATCGGGCCCAAATCGGTAAGTGTTAGCCCTCCAAGAAGTACTAACTCGGATATGACAAGTACTCAACTTTCACGTCCACCTTCACTTCATTTACCATTTATGAGTTCTCTTAGTCAATTTGGAGGTGTTGGTGGCAATCTTAGCTCAAATCTTGCTGGATTTCAGCCTCCAAGTGATCAAATGGGGAATTTTCAAATGGGAAATGGTAACATTTTATCAATTGGAGGTGGAGACAATTGGAGACTCCCTTTCTTGCCTGGATTTGAAGTACCAAACAACAACACTAACAACCTATTTAACTATCAAACCGAAGGCGTTGGAGCGCAATCGTCTTCCATGGTCGGAGGAGACACTAGGTTAAAAAGCAGTCCTGGAATTGATAACCCGAGCGAGGGATCAGTGAAGATGGAAGACAACCGAGGGTTAAACTTATCAAGACAGTTTTTGGGTATGTTGGGAAATACTACTAATCAACAAGCATGGAATGGAAACAACTCTTGGGGAGAATTTCCTGGTGTCAACATTTCACCTTCAACTACACATTTCCTATAATTAAGAAAAGATTGATCAGTCAAATGTTGCATGTTATCAAAGTGATTTAACTTGTATTTTCAATCTCTAGCGAATTCCTAGCTTGATGTTATCCACATCTCAACGTCCGATCGATCGCTGAAGAACCGCAGGAGAACCACTGGTAGGTATACATTATGTTAAGTTTTATGTGTTAGTATTTATATGGTGTTGGTTTAATTGTTCTATTAATGTGTATGAGAGTTTAATTTCCTTGTATTTGGAAGTATTTTACCAACGTGTGTGTAAGTGTGTGCTGCTACTATATCTGTTGATTATGCTATATGATCACTATGACATTGATCAGCTGGTTTTCCATCTACATTTTACTTTTTAAGTTTGCTCCTTTGTCTTGTGAGGATTCATTTCACATTTTGTGCATTATTTCACATCATGAAATGCAACTTAGTTTGCTTCACAAAACTGAAGGCCTGAGTTGGTTAAAGAATTCCATTATTTGTAGATTAAGAAATATATGATTTTTTTATTATATTGTGTTTACGAAAGATTCTCTAAGAAAACTGATGAGATCCTACAACTCAAGACTACTTTTTTTTTTGGTGAAGTAGTCTTCTTGTTCTATAGATGAACAAGAAAGATGTGTACTTAATTAAGATGGTATTTAAGTAGTACACTTATTTCAGCCAATTCTTTAGCTTATTATTAGGGTTTTTGTAACAAGTTCTTCCACTTCTATTGATTGTGGAATTGGTTCATTGAAACAATCTCTTGTGAGTATGCAATTTGAAAACTACATGCATACAAAAGGTGTTCTCCTTACAACTCTTACAAAGTTGAAGAACCCTCCTTTAGGTTGCATTTATATGTGGATTGGTCATTATCAAGAAATATGTAAGATGGTAATGATTTTGCTATAAAAATATATATATTAATAGTAGACAATAGGAAGGCTTTTGTAGCTCAAATTCCTTTAAAAGATTCAAAACATTAAAATATTTCAACCTCAATGAACTTCTTTTTATGTTTACAAAAGATAAAAGAGGTTAACTAATGATGAGTGATAATGAAGTTAAAACAACACATATGGTGTTCATTGCATCTTGAGTACCTTCTTTCTCATCTCATCTCATCCGTGTGTTGAATTGAAATAAAAGAGTGTGTACTTAATTTGATAGCATATCTTCAATACCCATAATTACCAAAGTTAAAGTGAAGGGTAATAAGAAAAAGAAAAGAAATTTATCATGAAAGAGTGATTTTTGCAGTCTAAAAAGAAAGGAATCTGACAAACTTAGATTTTTGCTTTATAGAAAGGACCAACAAGCACACCCCTTCCCCAATAAAGCATTACACACCCAACCAACAACTCGACCACCCTAAAACCAGTAGAGAGAGAAACACAAATGAGTTGGCTTAACTTCATTTCTAGAGAGAGAGAAAAACATATATTGCGTGTCGTAATCAAACAAACGTACCCAGTAAAATCATGTCCACTAATAAAGTAGGGTCCGAAAAAGATAAGATGAAGGCAAACTTTACTTAGGCGAGCCGGGGCACCTCACGGGTAGGAATGTGCGCGTAAGGTACCCGCATGGTAACACTGCCGCCTCCCCTAGAGTAGGCCATGCGGATTCGGTCACTGGTATACCCATAGTCACCTAATTCGCGATTCGCTCCGGTTCGGGTACGCGGTTCGGTTCGCGATTCGCTAGATGGCGCAAATAAGTACGGATGGGGGTAGGTTCATTTTGGTACGATCCAGTACGCTATTTCAGTACAGTGTACCATTTATAATGTTAAGTTTATATTTGTGTGTATAAATTTATAGTTTGAAGACCAAATGTAAACTAGTGAAGATAGAGGGGGTTATACGTTAAAATAAACAAACTAGTTTTACACTTTATATGTAAGAATTTAAAGTTTTAAGGACTAAATTTAAAGTAGTAAAAGATAGAGGGGTTAAATGTTAAAAGTTTCTAAACTTATTTAACCTAAAGCTGAAGCACGGCACCCGCTATTCTCCTTCTTCATTGTTTCCAGCCAATATTGCAGCACCAGTTGAAGCTCTGAAACACGAATTCGAAAGACATTGAAGCACCAGTTGAAGCTCTGAAACACGAATTGGAACAACGAATCAAACCCTAAATTCGCGAATTGATAACGAACTGGGTCGTATACGAATTCCTTATTGTACGAAACATACCAATTCGAAATTCGTGCTATTTTAGGCGAATTAGGTGACTATGGGTATACCTACCCGTGCTAGAAAGTATAAAGGTTTGAGGGTTAGGGTGTTAAGGTTGTGTGATTGGTCGCTGGAGTAAAAGAGGACTCTATGGTTTTATGGTACTTGTGGGTAGCCTCCGCTAGTGTTTGTGATTCTATGGTACCTTAAGACCATGCGTAGTGGTAAGGGTGAATAATGCCCCCACCCTTGGGCGTTTTCCGCCATGTGGTAGTACAGTCAGCAAGGGGCATTATTGGGCGTTTTTCTAAAATGGGTGTAGTGAGGATGTGGACATTATGTTAAAGGGGGGTATAAATATAATTAAATAAAAAAACCTTCAAAAAATGCTATTGGTCAAAAAACCTTCAAATAATGCCATTTTAGCGTTATCCAAAACACGTCAGGGTTTTTTTTTTTGCGAAATCACACTGAATCACGCCGTGGGGGGGGGTGTGGGGGGAGGGCGTTTTTGGGCGTGTTTGGGGGGAGGAAACGCCGGATCATGGATGACTACGGGTGGTCTAAGTGTAGAATTAACATGGCAGCGCTGAATTAGTCGGTGCTAGGTTGGGTGCTCCCTCCCTCTTATATCTTAATAGACGAAAGCTGCTTCCAACGAGACTCGCTCCGCATCTAAATAAAAATGTGTTAGTTTAAAACCCTAGAGATTATTTGGACCACTTAGAGAGAGAAAGAAAAAGTAGCTAGAAGAGAGAGAGAGAGAGATATGGAATTGGAGGAGAATTAAGGTGGCTGAATGGCATGCAATACTGGTTGGGTGTGGCTCGGAAAACCATGGAGTGGTTTGGTTTATTTGATCTAACTGTATGGTTTAACATGTTTTTAACTAGATTTAGATCTTGTAAGAATTTCTCGACCCACGTGAAAGTTTGATCTTTTGGGTTCTATTTACCAGTCCCTTGCTTTTGTTTATTAGCGACAATTACAAGCATATAAATTAGCTTTATCCATCATTTTCCCTTCTTTATACTACATATTCTAATAAAAAATTTAATTACTTAACCTAATTAATTGTTTATGTGGTCCTGCAGGCTTTTTTGGCATCTGTAAACTAAAAGATTTCAAGTAATCAATCTTGATTTGACCGATCTTAGATGTAAATATCTGACTCAACAATAACATTTTAAAACTAATCAACGGTTAATTTATAGGCATAATTAACTAGTTAATTAACCTTGGATAAATTCCCAATTAGCTTCTTTAATTTGTCTGCTAACTTGACGGCAAAGAGAAATATTGCTAGCGTCTTTTAACACCTTTGTCATTGCAAAAGTTGTAAGAGTTAAACAATTTAGTTTTGGCTTTTCAAAAAAAAATAAAATTTAGTTTTGGGTTCAATGAACTTCCATTTTGTGTCTATGATGATCGTTCAACATGTATACCTAGGCCATCATTGATTCCAGGTATCCATAATCATAACTATGGTAGGTCAAGCATGTATCAGTTAACCTCGGTTAGGGGTCGGTTTTTTGTTTGAATTGGTTAATTATCTAATGTATTTTCTTGTTTTTTTTTTTCTTTGTTTTAGCTGAAAATGATTTGTTATCGTGTTCCAAAAAACATACGATATATCCACATCTGATACAACTTTTCTTGATGTCCTACGCTTATCATCGTACCAAAAAACATCAACACCAACTTTATGATTGCAAAAGTGAAGAAAGACGTAAATTAGGACCGCAAACGGTTAGAAAATATAAATAAAATAAAAAGTAATGACATACATTTACTTCTCAAGCTATTTTTTCCTGATGAACTCTTTTGTATGTGCAGTAACTTTATCCATTTTGTTGCAAAGAATAAGAAGTGAAATTTTGCTCTTGATTAAACACAACTTCAATGGTTCGTGAACGTTATGTTGATAACGACGTTTTAAAGAAGAACCAACAATATAATAAAACGAACTCATGCATGATGTTAAGCTCGCAAAAAACTTAATCATAGCCGTCGGTTAGTCTCGGTTATTGATTTATTTTTGGTTAAAGGTTATAGTTTTCTCACCAGTAACTGAAATCTAGTTCCACAGTTTTTTTTTTTAACTTGAATAACTTTTATATGCTTTATTATTTAAAAAAAAGACCATAATATAGAATAGTTTGAGCATAAATTGTTTGTCTCTTTAAGATGGTACAAAACTGTCGTACGTGATATGTAATTATGGAGCTTGATTTTGAACAACAATGAAGCTGCATTAACATATACATGATATGCAATCACAAAACATATGATACTCGATTAATTATAATACGCATGTCTATGCCCGTTGCCTAAAAGACTAAGTACGCATGTCGTATTTTAATGACTTCCTACAAGAATAAACCCTTTCTACAAGAATCGCCCCTATGGATACGCTACATACACACTCACACATACATATATATATGTATATATATAAAGAGAGAGAGGAGTGTGTGAAGGAGAGAGAAAAGGCTTATGTTTATTTTAGAACACCAACTTATATAAACAAAAAGAACAAACCTAAATTGTTAACTTTTTATATTAATATTTATATTTTAAATAGTTTCTACGCATGTGTAAGTTATGTGAAACTAATAGAACTTGTACATGTGTAAGTTCTATAAATAAAGTTTTTACATATTATTTAAAAGTTCATAAAAGATGCATAAAAATTGTTTTTTCAACCGTATTTTTAATTTAAAAAATAATTAAATTTAAAAAAAACTGACTGATGATCTTTTTTGTTTTTTCTTGTTTACATGAAAATTCAATACAAAACAATAAATAATGTGCTAATACAAAAATATCTCAATTATCAGATTATTGATCAATTTCTCAAAAGCATATATATTGACATTTTTGTAGTTAGATAAAAGATTATTGATAGTGAATAAATGAGATATGGCCATATGGGATATTATAGTGATATTTAACTTAATCGTCTAGCTCAATCATATAACGAATATGTTATAGTAGATTACAATATAAAAAAGAAATACCGTTTACTTTGGAAAAGTTTACAAGCAGGTAAATGTCGCTGAAGATTTTGAGAAATGAGTTGGCTATATCGGCAAATTACATCTCACACTTAATTGAATTCTTTGATTGGAACACTTATTAATTATATTGTTTGGAGAGCGGTACATAGTAGAATACACACAAATGAAGCGTTGTATAAGAGGTGAACAAATATGCCCATTGTGTGGGATTTTCCATGAATCGGTTAATTATGTTCTAGTGGCATGTCTTCTTATTACAAGATCAAATATATTTGAGTGGTATAAGGGTGGTTGATTACTAAAGATGAACGATGTAGTCTGAGTGGTTTAGATCGGACGGTCTAATGGGTTGGGTAAATGCAAATATGGTGTTGGTAATAGATCTTTGGGCAATGTCGGGGTGATCTTTGACGCTTTGATTAATTAGGAAAACCTTTATCAATACCAACTTCTTTTAAAATTTTGAAAATTCAATTTAGCTTTAGATAAGATTAGGGGTGGCCAGTATACAATTTAGAATTAAGGTTAAAGACTTTTAGAAAGATTTCCCGTTTTTGTATTAGTTTCTTGTTTTAGGAGCTTAATCTTTTTTTTTGGGATGGGGGGGGGGGGGGGGGGGGGGGGGGGGGGGGTTCTATGTGTGTTTTTGCTTGCATGTGTCTATTATGTTGTTAGTGGTCATTAGTCTATTTTGTGTGGTACTTATTAATTAAGATTTATTTTTTGTTTATTATTATTATTAATTTAATTTTTGAAGTACACACTATGGCTTTTTTTTACCCTGGATATGTGTTTGGAGTCGGGAGTCTCTTTGGAAGGGGACTCTCTGTCCTTTAGACAGAGGTAAGACTTGCCTACATCCACCCTCCCCAGACCCTACCGATAGTTTGACTATAGGTGCGATTATACTGGGTAAGGTTGTTGTTGTTGTAATTTAGCTTTAGAGAAAATCATTCGTCACACAAATGAAACATTTTTCAAATATTAAAAATCAGAGGTTAGGTTTCCTAAAATAAAAAAAAAATCTTTGCAACAATAAATAATTATTTGTTGATAGTTTATGGAAATCATTTGTGGATGAAACATTTGACGAAACATGCATCCTGGTTGTCAAAGCATTAATTTGAGATCAGGGGTGAGCTCTACACAAAGTCTTAGGTGGAAGAAGGCGTACAGACATTGAATAAGCTGGTGTGTGTGTGTTGTGGGGGGGTGGGGGGGTCCTTTTACTTATTCATTCCACGTACATACATGTCCCACTAGTCTAATATGTAAAATCTAGGTCTTTGTTACAACTTTCTTACAAATGTTATATCGAAAGTTGAGAGCTAAATATGTTTGAAAGCGAAAACCAAAACACTTAACCCCGCCTCACATCTTGTGACCCTTTTAGCCCCACCTGTAATGGTGTTAGTGCCCATGGCGTCCTCAAAAAGGTGTTGGGCATTGTAACACTCTAGCCCGTTATGAATTATATTTTAATATTATAGATAATTAGGTCTCAGTTAATTATATTTATATGTATTATAGATATTTATATATATATATATATAATTTTTTTTTTTCAAAACATAGAACTTATAAGTATGGGTTAACCGATAACCTAGACGAACTATCACACCCCAAAAATACCGATGGGTCCGGAAGGGTAGGGTTTAAGCGTTACGATTGGATAACAGTATCACAATTTATATGTAGCGGAAGTATTGGAGTAAAAATATTTAATTAAATTAAATAAAGGCTTGAATATAAATTAAAGTTTTTACAAGCGTTTAATTACATGCCCGCATGCGGAATCAAATAAAAAGAGCTTTCGACATTATAGGCCTTAAGCTAGAAGTTGCAAATTCCAAAGCTTTTATCATAGCCGACCCGGATTCCCTGCCTTGCATCAAGGTTCGATACCCGCCGCAACACGCGATCATTCCCATTAATAGCAAAACTTTTGGTAGAAATTGGTGTTAGGTACATCCATGTAATTAAACGCATTGTTTTAATAAAAGTTATTTCAACTTTTTTCTATAGAACTAGATTCAAATTAAAGTCACCAACTTAGACAACTTTTTCTCCTTTCAATCATTCGTAACTTATTTACAATCTCAGTCACTAAAGGACTTGTAGCCTACGGCATATAGCCCTTGTCTAAATATTTTAACCTAAATGGCAAAATTGCAAAAAAAAACCGAAACTGAACTTAGCCCATCATAAACCGGAAAAACGAAACTGAACGCTTTACAAAACCCAAAAAAACCGATAGTCAATCGACCCTTTCGTCCACTGCTTGCAATCATTATTATTTTTAGTTGATTTTTCGAACAACTTGTTTAACCCAAACCTATTTTGATCCGACCTGAAGTCCCGAACCATACTAACATTACCCATTGTGACCCAAACCCGTCAGCTTACCACCATCATCATCATCATACTCAGTAAATCCCACCAATAGCAAATCTAAAGTAGGGTCTGAGGAGGGTAAGATGTAGACAGCATTACCTCTACCCCGTAGGAATAGAGAGGCTGCTTCCAATGAGACCCTCGGCTCGATGTCAGCTTACCACCAGACAGACTTAAATTCAGCGTCTTCAGAAAGCTCCTCATACTAAAGGTACATGAGATTATTTATCAAATATTTAGTGGAAATATAGCTGAAACAGTCTTTAACATCCACATCACAAAGAATTAGAAAAAGATCCTTTTAAACCATGACAACTTCACCAAATATATAGTCCTTTTAAAACTGAAACACAACTGACTTACGACATTTAACGGTTTCCCGAGCCTCTGCAAATTTCAGAGATGTTGTCCAATTTTCCAGTAGAAGACTGGTAGTGAAACGGTAAAATGTCGGAGCCAAAATCATCATCACCAAGAAGTGCACGAATCGGGTCGCTGTTACTATAGTCGTCTTCTTCTGCAGCAGCAGCATTTGAACTGGAACCAAACCAGTTGTCCATAACAAAATCTGGTCTTGAATGGTCGGGTTTCTCGTCCTCGTCTTGCTTAGCACCGAATTCCTCTGCTTCATGCTTAACTAATCAATCATCCAAACAACCAATCAGACTGATGTTCTAATACACAAAATGAATGAGAAGAAAATAAAAGGAAGTTGTGACCTGAAATGGCGGCCTCAACAGATTGATGTTCATCACCTAAATGAGGAGTATATTCACTCAAAACAGAAGCAGCAGAGTGACCCAAAGGTGACAAAGGATCCCCCCCGCCATATGTGGCTTCCCAGTCATCCGGCTGCTGAGACGAACTGTCGGTGGGCACACTTGAATTATTATTATTATTATTATTCAAATTTTGGGATTGTAACAGCACTGCATCTAACAACCCACTGTCCCTGTCAGACTTTGTTTGACCCATTAAAACCGACTGTTGGATTAACGTATCAACAGATTCAAGTGAAGGCAGTGGGGAAGAA
Organism: Scalesia atractyloides; assembly: GCA_947069175.1. Lineage (NCBI taxonomy): Eukaryota > Viridiplantae > Streptophyta > Magnoliopsida > Asterales > Asteraceae > Scalesia > Scalesia atractyloides. The sequence goes on from CAMTDV010000025.1 coordinate 92,506,705, forward strand.
AAACTACCCATTTGGGTAGGAGAATACTGGATTGAAGGGAGCTCCGACTTCTGGGCCCACAAAATGGGCTCAGAAGAAGAAGAACAAGTGTTGCCGTTAAAATAGGCATTCAAGTTTTGATCAGTGATGGAGATATATTCATCGTTTGGATCACCATCAAACACTGGATAAGTATCGGCTCTCCTGACGCGTTTTGGCACCGGGAAAAGAAAATCGCTACTGGATCCCAGAGCGCCTCCAGGAAGATCAAGAATGTTTGGTACGTATAACTCCTTATTTAATTCCAACCTCTTGAACTCGACAGCTGGACATGCAAAGGTATTATTTGGGGAGATTTCGGCATGTGTTGTATTGAAAGTGGCCATGTTTTGGGTTTGTGCATTGTCATTTAGTGTTTGCAAACAAATGTCATCAGGGTAAATCGGTAATCCAGCACGGTGTCTTCTTTTCGTTCTTGTGTTCCAAAAGTTCTTGATTTCATTATCTGTACGTCCAGGTAACTGAAACAAAAAAGTAATCGCAGTTTCAGTAAATAAAATAATATAAACAAAGAGAAACAGATCACATTCTTACATTATATTATAATCTAACAAAGTACAAACAAAAAGAAAAGGCGAAAACATATTGAACATTTAACACATAGATTGTATAATCAAGTCATAACAAACTTTAATATCATGGTAATAATAGCATATATAGATTCATACAATAAATACTGTATTATGGATAATTAATATGCTCTAATTATATTAAAATAACTAGTTAAATAAAAAATGAAATATGTAAAATCTAGAATAAATTATTGGCAGCCAAATTACAGCTTCTAGGACATGGACAAGACTTATTTATTTACCAATTTTGATTGATTCATAGAAAACATAAACATGTCACATAACCCAACCAAATTTTACACATTCGCATAGGAATAAAAAGGGTAAAATGCATAACGTTGCAGCAACTGATTTTCATGTTATTACTATTCATAATACGCAACTTACTTTTTTTTTTACGGAACATAGCAATTTACATCCAAAAATTTCCAACTACCAATCAATAACCAAAAAACTGTTAACCCGTTATGCACAACTGGATGTTCTGATGCAGGACTGATATATATATATATATAACTTGACATTTGTAAATATTCTAAAAATATGTGTAATAGGGATGCATTTTAAAGTTGAAATTTTCTATAATCCTTGATTTCTTCAAATCCTTTAGCCCCATTTTTCAAATGAATCAATTGTAAAATTTTGGACAACATACATTGTAGACTGACAGACAGCATATTGGACTCTCCTACAATCTCAACGTATTCCAAAATGCTTTTTACAAATGTAAATCCTAAACATGGTCTGCAACAATAAATATAAAAAAAATAATTCCCGTAAATGGTTAATATAAAGCGTAATGCAAAATGGAAGGAGTGTAGCACCTCAGCAGCCATGCGGGCCCATTTGTTACCCATCTTAGCATGGAGTTCAATGATACGGCGCTCCTCATCGGGTGTAATTGTACCTTTTTTAAGATCAGGTCTTAAGTGGTTTGCCCACCTTAATCGACAGCTTTTACCGCAACGAGAAAGGCCAGAATGCTTCTGAACAGTATTCCAGTTGCCTTCTCCATTTTTGGTTACATAAGCCACCAAGATTGCATCTTCAGCAGATGTCCATGGACCTTTCTTGAGAGTGCCGGTGCTAACTTCTTCTTCATCATCAGCAGCTTTGTTGGACGTTGTCCTGTCCTCCTCGTTTTCGCTTGTCATGTTGCTCATCTTCATAACACTTATCTGCCATTAATGACTGCAGGTCAAAACTTTGGATGTACTTGAAGATGTATGTAACCATCAACTGTTTTTTAAGGAAATATTTGATTATTAAAACAAGTAATAATACATCAATTAAAATTTGTATTCTACTATTTCTTGACACCAAATACTAACAGAAGAACAATTGAAAATGCCATGATCATATAAGCGTTAGGTTAGATTTTACTATGAATCATAAAGACAAGCAGCAGTTTTATTTTACCATTAAAAAAAAAAAGAAAACACAAGCAGCAGAGTTTAGTGAAAAAGAAAGAAACCTAATTTTAACCGGTTGTCGTAAACAGGGGCGATGCTTAGTAGGGGCCGGGAGGGGCGCCCGACCCCCCGAACTTTTCGCTCGGTAGTGTTATATATGTAGTTTTCGTATAGAAAATTTTTGGTATTTACGTTTTCGACCCCCGATTCTATAGAAAATTTAGGGTATATACGTTTTCGACCCCCCCGTCGAAAACGTCAAGCTTCGCCACTGGTCGTAAACTCAATTTCATCCGTTATATCTTCATATTTCACATGGAGGATACTTTGAAAGATCAATCGTCTGTTTCTGTTTCTGGTGATTAGTTTTGCACTCTTTGTCGTAATTGCGCAGATTGAGATCGTTGTTTGTCGACTAAATTGCAAATTTGTTTTTTTATAAAGGACACAAGAGAGGAGAATTGGCTAAGCAACTTCTTCGGTATCCACTCCGATCAGCCGCCACCAAATCTGAGGATGAAAAGCTTCTTGAATCCGTCTCGTCAACTGCTTCAATGTCTAGAAGGTTTACTTTGGTTCCAGTAACTATATTGTGTTTTATACGCTTGACTTTTCATTAGTTTATGCATCTGTTTGGCTATCTGTGTGCGTTGTTGCTATTAATTATCATTGGAGAAGGTTTAATTAGTTCTACTAGTCTATCTGATTGATGTTTGAATTGCTTTCCTTTTGAAGGAAATTAAGATCATAGGTTTTCTATATCTCTGTACAAGCTGCTCTTTGTTACTTTTGTGCCTGATGGGGTGTCTCTGCACTCAAAAGAACTTAAATAATGGCACATCAAAATAGGGATGAGCACCGTACCCGTTCGGTACCGTAAAATGGGGAAAACTGGTACCGGTACCGGTGTTTTACCCTCAAATATCATAACTAATATGATTCGTACAAACTTATTATGCTTCTTTTTCAACCCCACATTAATAATACTTTGACACTTAGTTAACATAAATGATCAAAAAACACATATGCATCAACAACAAGCATTATAGTTAGTTCGATAAGAATTTCACATCATAGTTGTAAAGAAAACCAATATACATACATACATACATACACACCAAATCTTACGTAATGATTAAAATCTCAAAAGTGCAAATCATAATTTTCATTTACCTGGATGATAATCACAGAGGAGGAAAGACACTCATGAAGCAATCAGATTGCTTTGATTTGGCGCCACAAAGAAAGAAAGAACAAGGATCGATCGATTAGGGTTTAATTGAAGAGTGTACGTGTTGTTTTTCTCCCCAAATCTCTCCAAATTGGGAGGATGGAGATAAGGATAAATTTTCCTTTCTTTTCTTCTTAAAAATATAATCTGAAACACACCTTTATTTATTTTCCACCCAAATCTTTTCTTTTTTCTTTATTTTTTTAACGGTAAATTCGGTTCAGTGACGGACTACTGGAGTATCGTCGTGCCACCAGCAGAATCACCCGATCATATCCATCTCCACTTAGGCATAATGCTTATCACTAATTCAGGAGGAAACACAATGTAAAGGCTTGAGACAATGACTAGCCAGAACCTTTGAGTTTAAAGCCTTTGAATATAGACAAAATTACACAAATCAACCAATATGTTATATTTAAACTACATTTCATACCTTTCACTATGAAATCGGCAAAAACCAACATTTATGTGAATTAGAAAAAAAATCGTTTGGGAATATATAGGGGTGTGCAAAAAACCAAATTAACCGTCAAAACCGAACCAAATAAAAAACTAGTGGGTCGGTTAATGGTTTTTTGAAAACCGAGAGTAGCGGGTCGGTTACGGTTATGATTTTTTCCATACCCACCATAACCGAACCAAACCAACATGTAATAAATCTTTGTAGGATTTATGACTTTTCACCATAATATTTGATGTTTTTTACTGAAGATTTTTAGTATGTATGGGTTTTTCATATCGTTTTTTTGTTTTGGTTGAATGTTTATTTGATTTTATGGAATGTATCATATCACTTTATTTGAATATTTGATAATAATTGGTATGAATATTATAGATTATATGTGTTATTTAATACTAATGCTAATATATACAAATATGCAATAACAATTTATTCTATGTTAAAAAAATTAAGTTATTTTTAGCTAAGCTAAATACACGGTTAACCACCCATAACTGACCCGTTATAACCATCTAAACCAAATAACCATAACCACCATAACCGATCGGTTATGGTTATGATTTTAGGTCAAAACCGACCCAAACCAACCCACGCACACCCCTATTCATACAATACAATCATCAAACAACAACATCAATAGCAACGATAACAGCTACAACTACAAAACAGTAATAATAATCTTGAGGATGATATATCAAAATATCAATACCTTTTTTCTAAGGAAAAGAAATGATATTATTTAATATGGTGATACAAAAATAATAATAATCTAATGTTTAAGATTAACATTACTTACAAATTCTTCATGTGTAGCTTTCTGTTTCAATTTATTTTTTTGACGGTAAAACTCTTTTAAATTACTGTCGTATGTGAGACTTGAACCCAAGACCTCCCCATCACATACACAGTTGTTTAAAGGCTTTGTCTTTGTCAATGGACATCTACCTCATCGGTCCATTTCAAATTATTCATAATTCAAGCTGTGTAAATTAAAAGTTTTAACTAATGTAAATTAACAATAACTATCTGTGATATATTACACTTTTATTGTGAAATTTTATTTCAAAATTATTTTGTTTGTCTTTAAATTAAAAGAAAAAAGTTGACTAAGGGTTGTTATAAGCAATTTTCGTACAATATTTAGGAGATATTTTCTTTATTCGATCCATACGGGTATATAATCTAGTTATTTAATGAGTAAATTGCACAAAACATCCTTTATGTTTCCTCAAACTTGCAGGTTTCAGCCTTAATATTTAAAACTTGCCAAAAACAACCTTTACGTTTATTTTTGTTGCCGGTTCAGTCCTTTCTGACTAACCAAGTTAATTATCCTAGTTTAATTCCCTCACATGCCTAACATGTGAGGGTATATTTTTCATTTTAGGTTTGTTTTTTTTTTATACAAAAACCCTTCTCTTCTCTACTCACACACAAACACACACAGACTATTCATCTCTCTCTGCCTTCATCTACCACCACCACCACACACCGCCACCACCTCATCTACCATCGTCCACCTGCCACCACCACAACCAACAACCACCGTCAAGCACCACCGCCCCCTGTCTCCTGCCACGAATCCAAGCACCACCGCAAACCCACCACCGCACCACCTCCGTCATAGCACCACCGCCATCACACCACCTCCTCTGCCACCACCTCCACCTCCGACACCACCTCCTCTGCCACCACCTCCACCTCCGACACCACCTCCTCTGCCACCACCTCCACCTCCGACAAAACCCCCAAAACCCCTAAATAACACATTAAACAACGGTCACCACAAACTCAAAAATACAAAATTCACACACACACACACACACAGATTAACCAACAGTCAACACATGTATACATACGCTAGGGTTTTCGAAGGAAATTGTGATGATGAATCGACGAATGACTTGTACAGTGAGCAATCGAAATTAAGGTTTATATTATGTGAGAATCATGGTGATTGTTGCAGATGAAGATGATTGTGGTTGTGATGGATTTTTGAAGGTTTGAATTTCAGAAATTCGGGAAGAAGATGATCGACCTCCTCTGCCACCACCTCCACCTCCGACACCACCTCCTCTGCCACCACCTCCACCTCCGACAAAACCCCCAAATAACTCCGCCACCATCATCTTCAACTGCCACCACCACCACCGCCACCTGATACATCACCACCGTAGAGAGAGAGAGAAAGAAGAGAGAGATCGTAGAGAGAGAAAGAAGAGAGAGAGATCGGTGAGAGAGAGAGAGAGACCGTAGAGAGAGAGAGAGGAGGCGGCAGGAGACGACGGCGGTGGTGGGTTTTGATGGCGGTGGTGTGATGGCGGTGGTGCTATGGCGGAGGTGGTGCGGTGGTGGGTTTGCGGTGGTGCTTGGCTTCGCGGCAGGAGACAGGGGGCGGTGGTGCTTGACGGTGGTTGTTGGTTGTGGTGGTGGCAGGTGGACGGTGGTAGATGAGGTGGTGGCGGTGTGTGGTGGTGGTAGATGAAGGGAGAGAGAGATGAATGGTCTATGTATGTTTGTGTGTGAGTAGAGAATAGAAGGGTTTGTGTAGAAAAAACAAACAAACCTAAAATGACAAAAATAACCTCACATGTTAGGCATGTGAGGGAATTAAACTAGGATAATTAACTTGGTTAGTAAGAAAGGACTGAACCGGCAACAAAAATAAACGTAAAGGTTGTTTTTGGCAAGTTTTAAACATTAAGGCTGGAACCTGCAAATTTGAGAAAACATAAAGGTTGTTTTGTGCAATTTACTCTTATTTAATATGGTGATACAAAAATAATAATAATCTTGAAGATGATATATCAAAATATCAATATTTTATCTGAGGCATCAACTACGGTATATATAAGTTCAAATCCAAACTGTCTAGTCAGCATGTCATGTCATTTTAAACCACCATCATTTTAAACCCCACGTTTCCCCCACAACTATAAGCAATTCCAAACCTCCACCTCATCACCTACCTTTTCATTTTATTTAAACTATATCTATTTTGTATAAAGGTGGAAGTGGTAGTCATCACCCATCATACTCCACCACACACAGTCACCATTTTACACCTCACTACATCACATTTTATTCTATCACACTTGCAATGGTCATCACTCATCCTCACCGCACCCGATCACAATTTAACATTCAACATCAAAGTCAAACACACACACGCATTCTTCAATCATACCTCAACAAACACACACATTCCTCCATCGCTACGTGATACCCATCACTTGCTTGGTCTCCATCATGCGTGATAGGACATTCGCGGCAGTGTGGTATCATCCATCACTTATCACAAGCTCCCATCACTTGCTCACCCCAACTACCCTAATCTATTTTTTATTTAATTAAAAATTATAATTATATTTTATTATTAAATAAATGAAATTCGTAACAATATAATTAATTAATTATTTTTTCCCTCATCTAGTATTTTTATTTAAGTATAAATTCAAATAAAATAGTTAAAAAGAATATTTAATTTTTACAATGTATCTTTTTCAAACGGCTACTTTTATAACAACTAGTTTTTCAAACGACTACTTTTGGGTTAGACTAGTTTTTACCGGCTGTAATTTCAATTTGAATGCCGACCAGTTTTTACCGGCTATATTTCAATTTGAATGTCAAACAACTTGTGCACTTCTCAACTGATAATTCACTACAAAGATTCATCAAAAAATGGCAAGAAACATGTGGACCAAAGAAGAAGACAAAATGGCTCTGGTCAACCCTTGGATGGACTTATGCAACAACAGACAAGTAATCGGGTCAATAAAGAACCCTTACTTGAAGGATTCCGTCAACGTGTTAAAAAACCAATCGCAATTGGAATGCCACTTTGTTAAGGTTTCATATTTTCTTTAGGGAGGTTCACACATTTCATGCATGCTTCAACCTGGCTCAATGTGACGGCATAACTGATGCACAAGCTATTGCCCGGGCCCGTCGGTAATTCAAAAACATACAGAATAAAAGATTTTTGCACATGGCAGCCTGGCAAGTAATAAGAAACCATCCATGTATGCAACCTGCTCCCCTCTAGTAGGGCTGTCAAAAAAGCTCGCACCTCGGAGCTCGCTCGAAAAAAAATTTGCTTAATATTGCTCGGTTTGAAATTAAGCCAAGCCGGCTCGGCTAGAAAGTGAGCCTAGCTCGAATCTGCTTGTAACGAGCCGGATTGGCTCGGTTTGGCTCGCTTGGTAGCTCGGATCGGCTCAGCTCAGATTATTTTATTTATAATATATTTTATTTTTATAAACATTATAATATATTACAAAAACTGACTATCGTCTATATTTATTTAGACTTGTAAATTGATATATATGTATAACATATTTGAAGGTTGATTATCATTCTGATCAACTAATATTGTGTTTCGTTGAAAGTTAAAACTTATTTTATGTTGCTAAATATGGAATTCGAACAGCCTCCAACAGAGCACCAGTTGAAAATGCTCTGAGAAAAAAAATGATATTATTACATATCGAGGCTAAAAGATAAATATAGTGTGACCTATACAAAAGATGGGAGCTTAATATTTAACATAAGAATAATCAACCTCCATTATTTATTATTATACCCTTATAATAAAAATTAATAATAGATGAATGAAAATTTTTGATTGGTTGAGATTTGTTCTCTTGTTTCTTAGGAAAAAAAATATGTTCATGTAGAACCCCCTCACACATATATTAGTTGCCCACATATAAACCTTTTGTTATCAATTATTCGAATTTAATATCACTAATTAAGTACACATTTTTTTTATAACGGATAGCTATTATTATATATTTTTTCTACTTTAAATTAAGAGTAACTAACAGCTGCATTTCAAATCATTTTATCATGTACAACCCTAATTTTTTTGAGAATGTCAGTATACGAATACTGTAAAAAAAAAAAAAAAAAGCTTTAAAAGCATTTTCCTTTGTGGCGGATACCCATTCTCTATAATTCTCTATAACTACAAATACGATTAAGGGGAATAGTGTTAGACAACTTTCTCTATTCTCTATAACTACAAATACGCTTAAGGGAATAGTGTTAGACAACTTTCTCTATGACTACAAATATCATTTAGAGGAATAGTGTCAGGCAGCTGTCTGCCACTTCTCTATTGGTCCAGTTAAATTACGATTTTGCCCCGTTTAAATTTACAATTTTATTCTTGGTTTTGTTATCTTCTCTCCTAGCCGAATTACGATTTTGCCCTAAGTTCAAATCTACATTTTTGCCATCGTTTTTTTTTTTGTTTTTTTTTTTTTTTGCCAAATTGCGATTTTGCCTCCAGTGTAAAATTATAGCCATGTCAGGGTTTTAATTTTTTTTTTTTGACAAAACTATGGTAGTCAGGTAGTGTTTTGTTTTAATTGATTAATTGGTTGACTCGATTTAATTTTTATTCATGTCAGGCGGCTGTCTGGCACACGCGCATTTGTCCTAAAAAATACAATTTTGTCCTCAGTTTAAAATTATAGTCTTTCCATTGGTTTAGTTTTTTTAGTAAAAGTATGGTAGTGTTTTGTTTTAATTGGCTGACTCGATGCAATTTTTTTTAGATCGTGTTATGAGTAGTATGTATAGGTAACCGAACACAGACGTAAATATTACGAGAGAGAAATATTCGGCTAAGTGCTCTGCAACACGGGCGAGGCAAAATCTAGTACAATTACAATTTATAGATGGGGCCTGAGGGATGGCAAACGTAGGCCTAAAAAATCATTCAAATATTATAGTTTCTTGTAAGCCGAACTGCAAGGCCCATTGGGCTGTTTATGTGGTTGGAAGTGGGAGCTTGGAAACCATGCAAATAGCTGGATCTGCACTTCAAAAGTAGAGTCGCTTCATGTTTGGGATTCCAATTAAAACCTTCTTATTAACTTATTAACTTTTTCAAAAGTTATTTATAAGAGGAAAAAGTTATTTTAAAAAGTTAATAAGTTAATAAGGAAGTTCTAAATGGAACCCCAAACATTACATTGCTACTTTGCCGCTACGGATTACAAAGTTCTAATACATTGCTACTTTGCCGCTATAGCGGATTACAAAGGTCTAATCCATTGCTACTCCGCTCATTCATCAGGGGTCACACCTACGATTTCTAGAGTCATAGGCAATGTAACATATGCTGATAGCTTAGATGTGACAAAGGTCTAATACATGGGTGATTGGATTACGTGTTGGTTATATTTACTTTTCTCTTATCACACTCAACATATTTGTTAGACATTATAAGTTGTCTTTTGATCTACATTGGGCATGCAAACATTTATCCTTACACGCACAATAGAGAGCTATAGAGAAAGTGTGTTAATGGTTCTTGATATGTCTAATAGCAATGACGGATCTAGAAAATCATTATAGGGGTAACGTTTCAAAAAATGGGGTAACTAAATCGAAGAACCGGCAAATTTTTCATAATTTACACTACCATTGGAACGTCAAGGGGCAACGGAGGTTACCCCTTCTAACAAGGTAGATCCGCCCATGTCTAATAGTTTAGAGATGGGTCTTCATACTTACACATGAGTTTAAAAAAAAAGTTTTCCATCCTCTCATGGCATTCACCATCAATTAAGCTGCTATAATTAAATCACCACAAAGTCTCTTCAATCCTCTTCTTTTGTAGGTTCACTTTATAATCCCTCTAGCTCAAATCATTTGACACTACACTAGGGTTGTTGATAAGACGAGCCATGCCAAGTTCAGGCTCGGTTTGATTATAAACCGAGCTGGCTCGGCTCGGATATGAAACCGAACTGAAAATCTTAGCTCGGGCTCGGCTTGGTTTTAAACCGAGCTGGCTCGGCTCGGCTCGGCTCGGCTTAATTTTATGAAGAAAAATTAATATGTACCTCTTAAAATTCAGTAGCCTAAAATATTATTCAATACTTCAAAAGAATATATTCAAAATAAGTTCAAACTAATAGATTACAAACCAAAATCAAGTTCAACAACGCAAAATAAGTTTTAATTTCAATGAAATACAATATTAGTTCATTAAGATGGTAATCAACCTTCAAATATGACATATATATCAAATTACAAACCTATATACATGTAAATAGTAATCAGTTTTTTCGTAATATTTTATAATATATATAAGATTAAAATTTATTATAAGTAAAATAATCCGAGCTAAACCGAGCCGAGCTACAAAGCGAGCCAAACCGAGCCAACTCGGCTCGTTACGAGCCGGGCCGAGCTAGGTTCACTCTCTAACCGAGCCGAGCCGGCTCGGTTTACTTTTAAACCGAACCATATCGAGCAAGCTTTTTCTGAGCTAAACCCGAACGAGCTCCGAGCCGCGAGCTTTTTGAACAGCCTTACACTACACCGATGTGGTTCAATCAGGGAAAGGAGCAAGTGAAGGATGGTCAGGTTTTAGGATTAAGGGGGAGATTGAAGGTTTTAATCCTAAAACGCATAACAAAGAAAGTTGCGGGGTTTAAAGTGTAAGATTGAGTTAATTAGTTTTAATTAAATTGTTTGATTTATCTAGTAAGATTAAGAGTAGTTTAAATGTTTATCTAATATTTGAATGTGTAGAAGATAGGAGTATGAATTTAAGGATTAGTAGGGTTATTTTAGTATAAATAAATTGTTAGGGTCTATGTATTTTGTAAAGTCAAGGTTTTATAATAAAAGTAAGAGTCGATCTTGGTTGAAATCAAATTTTGTGTTTGTGTTTTTGGGCCTGATTACCAACAAATATAAGTCAAGTTTTTACGTAGCTCCATGTGACGCTAATCTGAATGTAGGTTGATCACTGTAAACATTACCCTGTCTTTGTAAACAGTGGCGAAGCTTGGGATTTCCAACAGGGGGTTAAAAACGTATATACCCAAAAAATTCTATATGAAAACCACATACGCTCTACTACTGAGTGAAAAGTTCGGAGGGTCGGCCGCCCCTCCCACCCCTTAAAAGCTTCGTCCATGTTTGTAAAAGCTAACAATAAAGATTAGGAAGATAGCCATTTTATACACTTGATGAAATGCATTTGTTGTACAACTGACCATGCCATGAGTAGGTCAACTTATTCGGTTTCACTAGGTCAACACAAGAGTTTTTGTTAAATTTGTACATAGGTGTTATATATATATATATATTATATATATATATATATATATATATATATAGGGAAGTAAATAGATGACAACATTTTTAAAATTTTGCCCCCTCCCTCTTCTGGTATCCATTAGCATCAAGGTTTTAAAAACCGGTTTAAACTGGTTGATTGAACCGGATGTCGGAAGCTTACCCAGCACAAATCATACTGGTAAACTAAAGGAACGACAAAGAAGTTGTTCAATTAGTAAATTAGGTTATTCTGGTTTAAAGCGGTGTATAGGGCTGTAATCGAACCGAACGAACACGAACAAGGCCTTTTCGTGTTCGTTCATTAAGGAAATAAACATGTTCGCGAACTGTTCACAAACGCATACCGAAATAAGTTTATGTTCGTGTTCGTTCATTAAGGAAATTCAGTTGTTCGTGAACATTGGTCTAGAACACAAACGAATAAAAACGAACGTAAACAAACATATAACTTGAAAATAAAAAAAATAAAAACATTGTTCACCTTAAACATTGGTCGTAAGTAGTTAAATACAACCATCCAATGATAAACCAAAACGAAAAAAATCTACTACAACCACCAAACCATGAATCAAGTTTAACTAACTTAGGGGTTGTTTGTTTTACCTCTTAAGAGGCTCTTAATGGTTCAGACCTCTAACTGGTTCAACACTTAATGGTTCAGAGTGTTTGTTTCATGAGCAGATGTTTGAATGGTTCAGACATTTGCCTCTGAATGGTTAAGACCTCTAATCTGAATTGGTCAGACATTTGCCTTTGAACAATTAAACATTATACTAGCTCTTATTGGTTCAGACCTTTTACTGGTTCAGCACTTAGAGGCCGTTTGACAACTTCTGAATGGATAAGTGTTGAACCAGTAAGAGGTCTGAACCATTAAGTGCTGAACCAACAAAAGGTCTGAACCATTAAGAGCTAGTATAATGTTTAACTGTTCAGAGGCAAATGTCTGACCAATTCAGATTAGAGGTCTTAACCATTCAGACTTAGTATAATGCTTAACCATTCAGAGGCAAATGTCTGAACCATTCAGACATTTGCTCACGAAACAAACAGTTTGAACCATTAAGTGATGAACCATTAAGAGCCTCATTAAGAGTAAACAAACAGCCCCTTAATGGTTCAGACCTCTTACTGGTTCGCACTTAACCATTTAGAAGTTGCCAAACAACCCCTCAGACATAATTATCCAGAATTACTTATACATAATTATTCAAAGTTTAACTAACTTAGCCATAATTATCTCAAATATATGTATGTCCAAATTTTAGCTAACTTAGATAAAGGTTTATTATTTATTAATTTTTTTAATATAATCCAACGAACACTATTCGAATGTAACCGAACATATTACTGAGTGTTCACAAACGTACCGAACATATTACCAATGTTCACAACGCAATCAAACGAACGAGACCTTTGTTCGTGTCAGTTCGCTAAGCTAAACGAACTTCCGCCGAACAGTTCACGAACTGTTCGCTGAACGTTCAGTTCGTTTACAACCTTATCATGTACGAGTTTTTAAAACATTGATTTGCATAAAATAAGGATATGTAGGATGTTTAAGAATCCTTTTGAATTGTTATTTCTCTTCTACTTTTAGTGAGAACCGAGAGACACTTGACCCAAAAAGAGAGCTATGGTTCAATAAAGGAAAGAAGCAATAATACAAGTCAAAAAGAATGAGATAACTTGGTTAGTCTTGCATTCCAATTGATATTCAAAATAAACATCTCTTGGCCTACGAATTAAATAGTTGGATCCCACACATAAAGCTAGTCTTTCTTGTGAATGAGGCCATGCCTCCACGTTCTCTTGTCCAAAATGTATTCCCAATATTTGTGATGTCATTCTTGTATATTCATAAAAATTGATTTTGCCTAAGTAGACTAGGAAGACATCTTAATCTTTCATTTGTTTTTAAATTAACGATCAAAGTATAAGGAAAAAATAGAGTTGTAAATTGTACTTTTGGAATAGCTAGTTATGTTGACTTTTTTAAATTCTTCTAATTTTTTAAATATTCATAACTTTTTATTTTTATATGACATTATTTTTAGAGAATAATGCACTATAGTCCCCTGTGGTTTGCCCATATTTCATCATTAGTCTCTAACTTTCTAAAATTATACTTTTATTTCCTGTGATTTGGCTTGTTGTTACTTGCACAGTCCCCGAAGTGGATGAACGTTAAGTGGAGTAAAAAGACCGCCATTACTTTAAAATATTAAACATTAAAATTTAAGTGTGTCCCGCCATTAGTATAAAATTAACCCCCACCCACACTTTCAGCCCTACCCCTTTCGTCTTCTTCTTGCAAATCGTCGTCGGCGACCACCCTCCACCATCACCACCACCAACACCTTCTTCTTCATCGTCACCTCCCACCCACCCACCACCACATTCTACGTCCTCGTCGCCTCTTACCCACAACCACTTTCTCCTTCCGTCACCTCCTACCCACCACCATCTTCTCCTCTCTGTCACCTCCTAGCCACCACCACTGGTGACCTGCAATCCCTCCGGCATCCTTCCCCCACCTAGAAACAAACCAGACGACTCCCCTATGCCCTCTCTCGCCTTGTTGACCGCCCTCAGCCACGAAACAGATGCTACCGCAGGCAACTCGTTTTTCCAACGACCTTATATCAGACTAGAAAATCGTCGATTTAAGCCTAATTACACTAGTTGTGACCACCACTATCATCCCTGGCCTCCCGTGACCCTCATTGCTCAATAGACCTACGAAATCTCATGATATCCGATGACCTGCTCGTTTTTTCGACAACACGTTTAAAAGGTAATGAGGCTGGCAATGCATATAAGGTCATTGGCTACTAAAAATAATTACACCATTAACACATTTAAATCATATCTGGACCTTTTGCTTGTGCGTGACCTTACATAATCATATGTTGATACATGGCCATATGTAATTACCCAAGTGAGAGGGGGAAAAGTGTGCCACGTAGGCAGGAGTGGTGTCGAGAGATGAGTGGACTTTAAATAAAATAGGCATCGGCATTTTAATAATTTTTCTAAAAAATACTTACAATCAGAAATGTCGATCCAAGCATGTCTCAAAAATGCTTACGAGACCAAAAATACATAAACAATACTTGTGTATTAATTAGAAAGAAAAAACTAACGATCACAAGTTATTTGAGGAAAAAAATCAAATTTAGTCTTATATTATATATATTGTAATAAAAATGAAAAGAAATGCGTACGTGTATGTATGTGTCCGTACTCCGTAGATGATTCGTTTGCGCTTACGAGTGTGACCCTGCCCAGGTTGTCGCCTCTCACGGCCCAGTCACAGAGTGTTCCCACTGACCGTAAGCCGACGTAACACATCCTCTCCCAAGCTCATGGACTATAACGTATACTCTAGTCTAACTTGTGTCTTTGACAATTGACACACATATATCTAAAAAAACCTACTAGTCATAGTCAACACAAATAAAACAGAAGGTTGACATTCCAAAGGTGACCTCCAATCTAACTAATAAAAGTTTATAGCACTAATAAAAGATTGAATGATTTAGTCTAAATGTATGTTGATATAGGTAAGCTTCCAAACTAACTATCAACGTGGAAGGTTTTTTTTAATGTTCCATAAATAATTGTCTTTTTTAGAACTAAACTGACACGTACACTTACTAAACCTACTCTTAAATCTATATTAACGTCCATGATTAAGCTAAACCATCAACCACTTGCGGAGGAATATCTTTACATGTGGTATACAAACCCTATGCTACAAATACTTAAATGGTTTGGAATCAAGGATGTTGATGATCCATCCTAATATAGTTAATAAAATCCCAGTCACTCACAACTTCAAATCACTGATAAAAGAGACTTACCATATACATAGCCATAAGTAGTCAACTAATCAATAGATGTTGAATCTTCAAAAGAAGGAAGGTTCACATGCTTATTAACAAACTTACTCACTCGAGATAGATCGAGGTCCATGTTTTTATTATAAATTCTCATCGAAATTAAAGAGACGGGTTGGACATCTGATTCACCGGTATGTATGTAATCAATCTAACGATCTCATTTTTTTCTACATTTGAAGGTTAAGGACCAAAGTGTGTGCCCCCATCTATTCATATTTTCAAACCCAATTTGATACCGAAAACTGGTATTAAAGCAATAGTTGTATTATTATCTTCTACATATCTAGAAGGAATATTGGATTTTAATAATCTCAACTATTCGTCGTTGGCCGTTAACAGTCCCAACTTTAAAAATAACGACTGACAGTCCTAACTATTGACATATTGGTCTCAAATGGACCCTAACTAACAGAACACTTACGCCGTTAGTCTCAGATCTCAGAAAAACGTTTTTGGCCGGAAAACTCAACATTTTCGTCCCAAACCTCTTTGTAACCTTGTTACGGACCTTTAGGAACCTTTTTATAGTAAAAGCCCCGATTATTGAAGTCGCCGGAGAAAACTCATTTTTTTTCGCCGGAAAACTTATTTTTGGCCGGATAACTCAACTTTTGGGCCGGAAAACTTAACATCTTCGTCCCAAACCTCTTTATAACCTTAGATCGGACCTTTAGAAACATTTTCCTGGCCAAAAATGGTTTTCCGGCGACCGGAGACTAACGGCGCTATTGTTCTGTTAGTTATTGTCCATTGGTGGCCAATATGTCAATAACTGGAACTGACAGTGGTTATTTTTTAAGTTGAGACTGTTGGCGGCCAATGGTGAATAGTTGGGATTATTAAAATCCAATCCTATCAAGAAATGAAACTTCTCATATCGTCAAGAACAGCACCCTCAACTCCCTAAACTGACTTGGTGAAAATTTCTAAGCTAGCAGACTCGTGGTTAACGTTTAAAGACGCTAAAGTTTCACATGTATACACTAACCAAAATACAATACAATCATCCATGTATAAAATCAATAAACCTAACAATATCTTCTTACTCTATTATGATCAGATATATAGATAGATATAAAGTCACAAATGATATGATCGGTTTCATATGAACCATCAACACAATGAAAGTGAGCTAAAAACAAAGCCTAATAGCATTCAATCTCAAGATTTAAAGAAGGAAAAAAAAACAAGACAATAAATACCCTTCCATTAGAAGTGAGAATAACAAGAGAGTCAGATCACATCTTTTCACCTTGTATTTGTTTGCAGTAATAATCCTCAATACACTAAAAAAAAGACAAGGGGTGGGGGATGGTGATCTTCCACCTTTCCCCTTCTACATTTCAATGGAAAAAAACAACATTGAAAAGGGTACCAATATCAATATCAATATCAATAAACAAAACAATAACCGTCTTCGGTTATTCTTCGCTTTCCGCAATCGCTTGAGACAAAGTTTGAGATAACTTCTGTTGCTCGGTGTATCGCGTTATCTTTTCCAACAACTGTGCCGCCTTTCTTTTCCCCCTATCGGTACCATGATGTAGCAAATCCACCAAAACCCCCATCACCCCGAGTTCTTGCGCTTCCACTAAATACTTATTATCACCCGAACAAAGATGAACCAAAACCGCAGCTGCGTTCTCTTTGTTTCTCGGAGACCCGGTCCCAATAAACTCCACCAAGACGCGAACCGCATTGGATTTACCGATAGCCAGCTTTCCTTCTGGATGGCTCGAGAGTATGGCGAGAATGGCTAACGCCTCGTCTTTCATCCCGCCTTGCGGTTCGGTTAAAAGCTCCATTAACGTGGTGATCACGCCCGCCCTCACAGCCCGACCCTTGTTGCCTTGATATATGCATAGGTTAAACAACGCGGTTGCAGCGTCTTTTTTCCCTCTTTGTGTACCTTCGCTTAATAGTAATACGAGTGGCGGGATTGCTCCTAATGAACCGATTGTCACTTTGTTTTCGTCGATCACCGAGAGGCTGAAAAGCGTGGCGGCTGCGTTTTCACGTGCTTCCATGCTACCCTTTTTTAACACTTGAACAATCCCGGGAACCGCCCAGAGGACACTATGCTTCCTTTGTTATCTTCACATATCGAAAGGTTTAAAAGCGCGGTGACTGCATGTTCTTGCGTTCGTGAGTCCGGTGCGGTTAGTAGGTGTGTGAGGAGTGGGATCGCACCGGCTTCGGCTATGGCTACACGGTTATCAGCGTTTCGTTTTGCAAGAAGACGGATTTCACCGGCTGCAGTTCGTTGGTCATCTGGACTAACCGATTTGAGCTTAGTTAGCAGCACGTTTATCAGAGACCGTTCTGCAGGGGTGCACGCAGAAGTTGGCCGCCCCGCCCGTTGCGGTGGGTCGATACCATTAGCCTCGCACCATTGAGCTATAAGACTTCGTAACACGTAGTTTGGTATGAGAACGGTACTAGTTAGGTTTTGCTGTGTTTTAGGGCATGTTTTGTGCCCGGCTTCCAACCATTTCTCTATACATGTTCGTTCATACGTCTACAAATATTGAAAAATATTTAACCAATATAATAACTTAGATAAGACTAATAAAGAAATAGAGAAACAACAGTGAGTTAGTATAATAAATTACCTGCCCAGTTGAGACAATAACGGGATCTTTCATTAGCTCGAGCGATATAGGACAACGGAAATCATCGGGTATAATTATATTTTTATAACTCTTTGATGAAGTTTCTTGATTGTTTGAATTTGGTGGAGCAGAAGTTTCACCAGGAGGTGAATCTGCATTCGGATTGTCGGTTTGCACAAAATCTTTGATCAGTTTCAATAACATCGACATTTTTTCTATATTTTCCCCGGGGTCGCCGTCGCTGGCGGTAACCATTTCATGCAACGTTATTGATTCATGCGTGAGATCGTTAATTCTGGTTAATTGTAGTTTTTCAATCAATCGTTTTAAGACCGAAGGATCTGCTGCCACGTCACTACCCTTATCGTAAAGGGATGAAAGATCTTCATTCAACTCAACATCTGGTGCGTCAGTTCTTCCTTTGGCTCTTCTGAATTGCGCGAGAACAAGTGAAACCTGATATAAAGATAAAACCATGTGCGCAATACTAAGATGTTGTAGTTAATGTTTTTTTGTAACATTGTAGTTACAACATAACAATGATGCTTTACCTGTTCTTTAACTTCATCTGA
The DNA here is from genome assembly GCA_947069175.1 of Scalesia atractyloides. Taxonomy (NCBI): domain Eukaryota; kingdom Viridiplantae; phylum Streptophyta; class Magnoliopsida; order Asterales; family Asteraceae; genus Scalesia; species Scalesia atractyloides. The sequence goes on from CAMTDV010000025.1 coordinate 92,525,620, forward strand.
TATGTCGAGTTTCTCAAAAGAAATGCCTTCTAGATCTTTTTCCAAACGCTCCGTAACTTCTTGGTATTTTTTCATGATTTCTTCTTTCTCCAGGGCCTGCGCGCGTAGAAATACATCGTAAGTAATTCTTTCTTTATTTAATAATCATACGAATATCAAAATAAAAGAAAATCCATTGTTAGAATCTATGAACAGAAATTTGGTAACATAGCTCGTGTTCAAACAAAGCATAGTAGCGTTACTAGGGTTAGGTTTAAATACACAGAACTATTTATAGAACACATCTTTACCAAATACGATACCACAATGCTGAATAATTTGATCAGAATACCCATGAAAAATGATAAAAACTTATATAAAGCTCTCGGCTGACACTTGCATATGATCCTCAGTTAGAACATAGAGCGCGTGTGGATAGTATTAATATGTATGCATGATCGGTCCTTAGATTTCTTATCATTGATAGTAAAGTTGTACTGTTGTAGCATACGATGTAGCATATATTAGTAACCATGCTTACCATAAAACGACAAGAATCACCTATATTGAAGTGCCAATGAGAGGGAAAGTAATAATAGAAATAATAGCAACCAAACTTCTAGACCTAGTGTAATTAATTAATACATTAATTTATGATGTGTAATGTCTCACGGTTGTTTAAAATCACAGACTGTCTACAAACGGATGTGTATAGCAAACTAAATATTATAACAAAACTAACTACTCCGCCCTAATATGCCACGCAAGCCAGACGTTCGCAGCAACATGTAGCTTGGACCGCAGAGTATCAAAACGCGTGGAAGACAAACCTTTTGGCCAGGAGTTCAGCAGTCTGAGCAGCAATCCGAACTTTGAGAACCTGTCCTAACACCATATCTCATATGAAATGCAGATTATAAACTTACTAGAACAACCAATAACTTTCTAAACGAACAAAACTCGCATCGTTTACGCAGAAATGCCAAAGTGGTAATATAACTATGAAAGCGAATGCATCAACTATTATATCTCATACACACAAAGATCAAGTTTATCTCCATAAAGATTAGGCAATTTCACACTAGATTTCAAACAATTTTAGCAGATATATGCTTTCAAGCTGATAAAAACAGAATAAACAGTTGCTAAACCCTAGAATCATTCAACCTACCAATCAGATCTTCACTGTAATAAACAAAATCAAATCTACACAACAAAACACACAAATTCATCACATTCAAAACCCTAACCATCCACACAATCAACAACAGCATCAATTTCCACAACAATTCACACCAAATCAACACTTCAAAACCACAAATCCACAAAAACAAAACAAAAACCCTAAAAATCAACCACCAGATTCAAAAACCATACCAAATAAATCTTACTCCCTTCACTCCCCAATCTGAGCAACTCCTTAGCAGATTCCAACGCCTCCATCAACGAAACAAGAGATCGGAACGATTCATCAGGAACCGCCTCTTTAACATCGCGAATCTCTTCAAACAACGGATTCAACAGCTTCAACCTTCTAGATAAATTAAAAAACGGCTTCCGTACAGTACTCCGGTAATCCGATATCACCGAAATCTCGTTCACGATATCAATCAGCTTCAAAATCACTCCAATTTTTCCTACATCCGCCATAACAACAACAACAATAACAAGAGGTACAAAATTGCTGTAAGATCTGTAAACAAACAGAGCAACTGAGCAGAGTGATACGTAACGGGAGATGAAAATTGAAAAGAGGTCAGAGTCGTTGCGCCATGAGAGAGAGAGAGAAATATAGAGAGAGAGAGAGAGGGTGTGTGTGATGATGATGTGTCACGAGTAGGAGCAGAGAGAAGGAGAGAGGGGGGTAGGATTTGGGTTTTTGTGTGTGTGAGATAGAGAGAGAGAGTGTGTGGCGCGGCTGGAGTAAGGTTAGCTTAACCAGGGGGTTTGACCGTGGTTGAGTTAAGTAAGGGGTTATGACTTTTGAATATTCTGTTATTGACTTTTTCGACAAGTGTTGTTAGCTGGAAGTGAGAAGGAAAGCATGATTCTGTTTCTGTTATTCAGCTTAAACGGCTTCGATTCGGCGTCTGAGTCGACTCGGGGTGGGGTGGGACATTAGGGGTGTGGAAAAACCTGTACGCTCGAAAACTCATTGCGGTAAAACCCGGTTTTGTTCGGTTTTAAACTTGCGAACTCCGGAAATGTCTAGCTCTAAACTTTATTGTCACCACTAATGTCCTTCAAAGTAATGCTAGTGAGAGTTGAATTTGGGATCTCAGGGAGATAAACCAAATGACTATCCACTAGACCAACTTGTGAGGACAAAAACAAACCAATTGTGAATTCGGTTTTTGGTTCGTTTTTTTTTTATTTTTGTTTTTTAACTATATCTATTGTGAATTCGATTTTTAATTTAGTTATTGGTTTCAGAAATCTTGCTTGATATGAAAACTGAAGCGTATTTGTGACGGAAAAACTGAATAGGATTGTGAATTTGGTTTTCGGTTCGGTTCATAACCGTATCAGAATTGTGAATTAGGTTTTCGATTAGGTTATCGGTTTCACAAATCTTGATTGTTCGGATAACTGAACCGAATTTAATTGAATAATATCTGGTTTTCTCGGAGAACTGAATTGAATAAATCGGTTGAATTCGGTTCGGTTAGGCATATTTCTAATTCGGATCATTTGCTTTTCGATTAAGGCCAAATAATTTAAAACTGAACAAATCATTTGACTTTGGTTCAGTTAGGCATATTTCCAATTCGGTTTGGTTTTTTATTAAGGCCAAAAAAAATCAAAACTAAATAAATTAGTTGTTTTCTATTCGGTTAGACTCATTTCTAATTCAAATTAGTTTGGTTCTGTTAGCGTTAAATAAAATTCAAAACCAAATAAACCGATATCCAGACCGATGAACATCTTATTTTTAATCTTGTTTACACACAAATATTGTACGTTAGTTTGAAAATTAAGGTTATGTGAAGATAACGTGTAGATAGGTTAGTAATATGTACTTTGTGCATTGACTATTGTAATTTTACAGATTTTCAGTTGATAAATTTGTTTCTGTTACCAGATTGGCATGGATAAGATTCAATGTTAGGGACATATTTGTCATTAGACATAGTTGGCTTTTGGTTTGTTAGGTTGGAATCAATATATAGTGAAATAGAAAGAACATGATTCACAAAGTATCTTGCCTTTTTTACTAACTTTGTTGTTCCTTGCTATTAACAAGCAACCTCAACTTTACTAAGGCTAGCTTGATTTGTAATGTATAGATTGTGAGGAATGTTTTTTACACAAAATGACAATCATTGTTTAAGGTATAAGCTACTAAAGCGTCCACAAGCGACCACCAACCAAACACGTAATGATAATGTAACATGACATGATTTAGCGATGTTAAACTTTTGATACAAGAGAACTCATAAAATCAGAATTTAGAAAAGACGTTGAGAAAATACATTTTTCACTTGCTGTTGTCATGTTCTTTCCCTAGAAAATCAAAATACACGGTTGCTATATAACCAAGTATTTGTTTAAACCATTGTACGTTAAAAAATGTTATAACTAATGTGGCTGAGGCGTTTGCGGCTTATCATGCAACTAGTTATATTGTTAGCTCCATACATACATACATACATACATACATACTCCTCCTCTAAGATGCTATTAGTCACAAATGAAATACTAGATGTTGACGACATCATGGTTTAACAACTTCCATATATCTTAAGCTTTGAAACAACTAGTATATAAAACTGTGAGGTATGGGCGTTGGTTGGGGGCGGGGGTTGCCATTCAACGCCAGCTCTTCCACCCTGGGTTGGCATTGGGTATGGCGCTCCCCTTTAGTGTGGGTGTTCTACCTGGCGTGGGAGGGGGGCTGGGTGACTTGGTTGGTTGATCCAATATGGCTGGCTTTAGTTGGCTACTTTAGTTAAAAGAAAATTTCACATAGCTAGCCACGCCATACCACGCCCACTCCACACCCCACTTTTTTTTGGGTGGCCTGGTGAAGCTCACTTCCACCATGTGTCGTACAAAGCCCACAACCTAAGACCCCAAACCCCGTGATCTAAAAGTTATGTACGTGTATCTACTTATGACTGACACAACTTTATGCACTAAAATCTGTATAATATTTTTTTGTTAAAAACCTTGTGAGATAACATTCTTAAAATTAAGTAACTATATTAATTACTATATATCAATAGTTAAAAACCGATGTTATCTTATCGTGATGCCTTATCAAAAATTATGAGTCAATATAGATGGCAAGTTGTGCTACACCTTTACATAGTGTCATCTTGAAATATAATATGTATACTCATGTGATCTACATAACCAACAGTATTGGTCACCTGCCTATATGATAAGGAAGAACATTCATACATCTAGTGACCCGAACCATGATAAGTTACTATTAGGTTAATTACTATAGAAAAACATGTTACTAAATCATATTTGTTTCATGATGATATCTTAATTTGATACTCTACAAACTATCCTTTGAAAATCAAGATGAAAACTTTGTTGACATTATGTTTTTTTAAAGCTAAACTTTATTAGAAAAACGGCCAACCTCAAACAAAGGTCACCAAACCAACAAGCAACATTACATAATTACAAATTTACACCAGTCTTGGCAAGATAATTCTAAACCTTTAAACCTATTCCTTAACCACAAGAAACCCATAGCCTTTATTTCGCTAATAATGTCTTCTATGTTGGTCTCCTTATTTTTGAAACGGGCTTTGTTTCTAGCTCTCCATAAACTCCAACATCCGATCCTCACAATCCATTTTAGAATTTCCTTTTCCTTACCCTTTAAACCGGCACATGAATCTCAAGAATGTCTTTAAACGAGAAGAAGTATAAGTTCGAGACTTTAACCCACTTACTAATTTGATCCCAAATAACCGAGGCTACATAACATTGAGAGAAAATGTGATCCACCGACTTCTCGCCGTCTCTGCACAAGGAACACAAAGAATCTTCGATATCAATATTCTGTTTTTTTAAAGCATCGACCGTTGCAATCCTTTCCATCTCTGCTCTCCAAATAAAAATATTAACTTGGCCGGAATCCATTTACAACTTTCCAACACGTACAGTTCGTTTCGGCCGCTCTCTTTAATCATCAACTGTTTGATGGCTCCAACACTAAAAACCTTGCTATCATTACCGATCCATTCCCACCTATCTTCGCCATTACTAAGCGTGATATTATGAAGCAAACTGCAAAGACCCACTAATTCGTTAACCTCCACCCCAGCCAACAGATTTCTAGACCAAGCCCAATTATACATAGACCCACTAGAAACGGAGTTCAATCGGTTCAATCGGTCCGATGTTTTACAACGTTTTTCTTTTTCCTGTTTAAAAAGTTCTGGAAATTTATCTCTTAGGGGACCGTTTCCGAGCCAGTTATCAATCCAGAATTTCGTCTTTTCTCCATTGCCAACCTTACACTTGAAAAAATTCTGAATGGGGTAATTCTCAATAAAGGTTTTAGAAATCACTTTCACAATTTCACACCAAACACCTCCTAAAGACTTCCTGGAAGGAAAAGAGTCCCAACATAACTTCGTATTATGGATCGCATTAATCACTTTCACCCACAGTTTGTTTTTATCCGAATTGAATCTCCGCCCCCATTTCGTAATAAGAGCGATATTAGTGTCCTTGAGTTTAGCTAGCCCTAGACCCCACTCTCTTTCGGAAGAGCAACCCTCTCCCAAGCAACCCAATGCAATTTTTTTTTCCGAATCACAACCTCCCCATAAAAATCTCCTTATCTTAGCTTCGAGATCATTAATGACCTTCATTAGAGCTTTGTACAAGGAAAAGTAATAGTTTGCAAGGCTCTCAAGCACAGACTCGATAAGGGTGACCCGCCTTCCAATAGACAGTTGAGAAGCTTTCCAATTAGATAACCTTTTTGTAAAAAAATATCATAAACTGGTCTCGAGTTGACGACCCTATTCATATTTGCTCCAACTTTTAAACCAAGATATGTGAAAGGTAACTCCCCAGCTTGACATCCGATTAAGGCGGCCATACCATCAAGCTCCACCGATCCAACCCCAATAGCGTACAAATTAGATTTAGCTATGTTTATTTTGAGGCCTGAACATAAGTGAAAAATCCACAGAATTCTAACCACATTTGAAATGTTTTCCTTCGACCATTCACCAAGAATAATTGCGTCATCCGCGTATAGGAAATGTGAGATTACAGGACCGTCATTTGGAGTTTCTAAACCGATAATCTCCTTCGAATTTAACGCTCTATCAAGCATCCAGGAAAGAGCTTCCATAACAATAATGAAGAGAAAAGGAGATTATTAAATCATTAAGAATGTCCATAAATGTGTGCTAAAATTCAAAAAAATCATATGTATATGAGCTAAACAACTTAAATGCTTATTAATACTAGATGCTATTCTCTTGCCGTTGTGTTAATTATCGTATGCAAAGGGTGGAACCAAAGGAGGGGGATCAAGAGGGAGCGTCTACTGACCCTCCGGGCACCATAATTTATTTTTTTTAGAAAGGATTTTGAGTTTTTAGAAAAACAAACTTGAGATGGACCATCTAATTGTAACCGGTAGAGAAAATAACCTTATGATAACCCCCTGACTAAATTGTTCTGGTTTCTCCATTGCCTATGCATGCTATAAGTTAATTAATTGATAATCAGATTAAAGTTAAACTAACTACTTCTCTACTTATAATATATACATCTTTTTTTTTATTAAATTTCGTATACACCTGAGAAAGAATAAACAAGAGGAACAAGAAAAGTTGAGGTTATAAAAATATTATAGGTGAATGCACGGTAGAATCAATTGGTGGTGAATGAACATTAATATCCTGTATATGATGCATATATAAACATATAAATTATTTTTTAAAAACTGAGATAAGTTTAATCGTATTGGCATTGTCTTTACATTGTGTTCCCGAGTTTCATTTAAGGAAGGAAGAGAACAAAAGTGGAAGATCATACATTTTGCACTTTTTGTTTTGATGACAATAATATGATGACAGATGAAACAAATTATAAATACAATACTCATATATTCAAATCCAACTTTCTTGGTCAATAATAATAAGTTTCCAATAGATCAAACAAATTTAAGGGATGAGCAGAAAATAAACTTGATCGATGCAAGGTTTGTTATGGATGGATCATGGAAGTCTGATGAACAAGTCGAAAGCTAAAGAACTGTAAAATAGTTGATGCATGATACAACTATGAATCAACGGTTCCTTGAGTTGAACAAATTTTAAAGCAACGTAAGAACGATGACCAATATATATAGCTCAATAAATAATTGACCGTGCCATTTCTAGACAAAATTTAACATCTGCGAAACTCAACTTTCCAAGTCGAAAACAAGCATACATACCAATAAATATTCAAGTTACATTCAAGCAAAGTGTAAATGAATAGTGTTAAATGTAACCTACAATCACTTAAAATTAACTTATCTTAGATTTCTTATAAATTGTATATATTGAAAAATCAAACCAACCATCGAAAGAGGTGTTGGTCTATTTGATAAATGACATACTCTTTTGGCATGATTCAACACTATTTCATATCTTGACATCTATTGACCAAGTAGAAACATAGAAGATACACAACTCAATCATAGACTAGTCTTATAATCTTTGTAACCTTTTTTGCAATACTTATACCTCGTCTATTTCAAAACATGTTTGAGTGATATGTTGTCTTAACACCTTCATATCAAAGCTTAAGATCATTGAGTTGTAAGACAATAAAGAGCTACCATGTAACAATATACATATCTAATCATTTTTTTGATAATTTACAGTTGGTAATCATTACCTATAGTAATAGTAAGAGATCTTTGGTGAGCCCTAACAAAGTATATTAAGGAGCATTATTGATGATCCAAAAACAAGTTGTTAAATGCTTATCTCTACATAGAAGATAGTGAAGAAAACTCTTGGTTGAAGACCAAAGAGTGGACTTAAGGTCGATTTGTTGACATCCATTAGAATCGCTATAAACTTACGTTCCTATGTGTTGATACCTAACTCTATTCTCGTTATATTCATAATATTGCATAAGTGATTAGAACTTAGAATAGTTTTTAATACGATCACCCCTAAAGTTAAAATAACTTATTCACCCTTTTTTTGTTTTAACATAAAGTATTTATCAAACCCATAAATTTTGTTACAAACCTATAAATTTAGGTTTAACACTAGGAAAATACTTATTGAGTGTAGAAAAGTTAAAAACATGGGTATAAGATATTGGCATATCTATTATTATATCTACAATAGGTATTTCATAACAATAAATTATGCGTGGTAATTATTTATTTAATTATTTTAAACCTTACTTAAGTAAGTGGTAAGTTAACAGATACACAATTATTTTCTATCCAAGAGTTGAGATCCGTTACAAACTATGCTAACTGTAAAAACAGTGAGAATAGATCGGACCGTTTAAACTTTTAATCAATGGCAAACTAGCCCTTTGCAATTAGTTATGTGTATTACTACTCTTAAGGGTATTTTAGTCATTGTGTCCCTTCTATTAAATAAAAAAAACCTCTCAAATAAATAACCTCCTCCCTTTTATGTCGCCTTAACTTCTGATAGCCCATTTTAGTTAGTTAATATAATTTGTTTATTAAACAGTTCAGGCTTAACATGCCCTGATTAACAATAAGTTAACTTGAACATGGCTCATTTAATAAATAAGTTAATCCGGTTATGTTTTATCGTGTTTATAAAAGATGTATCTTTCAATTTTAGAAGAGGTTTAAAAAGTGCCAAATTCTAAGGTTTGATATTTGTTTTTTTTTCCTCAAACTTTTAAATAAGAAAGTGAAATTAATTTTCCACTTTAAACTATTTATCAACTCTTTATTTATAACAAACTATATTTACTAGTTTTACACATTCTTCACTGTTTTCATTTCATTAATCTCTCTTGCTTTCTATATTCGTCCTCCATCACAAACGCACACCCCACCACTAATTCCTCGCAAGCATCAGGCCTCGGGCCATCTTGTCATAATATCTACTATTTTCTCATATTTAGTTCTCATAATCACCACCCTCTTCGATAAATCACCTCCTGTGTGTCGATTTACATTTGGGTTTCTTTGAAGCGTGTTAGTGTGGAGTGTGGTTGTCTAGATTTGATTCAATCATGATTTTGTTTTTTTTGTTTGGAGTTAAGTTTGAAAATGACTTATTGACTTTTGGCTTTCTCAAAAAGCCCAATAAGTTAAAAAAGTGTTTGGCATTGATAAAAGTCCTTTTAGTTCGGCTTTTCGAATATGAATAAATATTTGTTTTTCAAAAGCCACAAAATCTGGCTTTTTAAATAACTTTTGCTTTTTAAACATAAAATTATCAATTTAACCTCACACTTTAAAATAACAACCTAACTTGGAAACTTACACCATTTTTTGGTCATTTTACTTTTTTTACCACAATAGCTAATCCAAACATTTTTTTAAAAACTTCTTTTAAAAATATCATAGGTCAATAAACACTTTTGACAAAAACATTTTTAGAATTAAATAAACAATCCCAAACACCATGTTTGTTAGTTTTTATTTTAGATCAAATTATGGTTGACATCGTTGTGTATGCGGGCTTGAAACAAATTTAGTGACAATGGTTACTATGGGAGGTGCTAGTGATGGAAGAAAACCAAAATCTTTTTCTCAACTTAAGAACATGTTTACAGAGATTTAATAATAATAATATTTCTTTTTGGAACGACATTCTTTCTTGTATTAGGCTACCGTACTCTTTAAATTGAAGAGCCTTGTTGCCGTACTCTGGCCAGACTAGGTTGTCTTAACCGGGCCTACGTTGCCCCGGGAAACCATACTGTCGGCTGTCACTTGACAGTCGTTATGCCACCACAAGAACGGATCTCTCTGACATTTAAAAAAAATTGATATTGATTTTATAAAATGATAACAAAAGAATATCATATATAAATAAAAGACTTGTAGAATAATTGTTGGCCGTTCAAAAAAAATTAAATAAATGCTTATGAATGCTTGTGTTGACTACCACGTAGGTATAAAGTTTACAATCATTTTTGAGAAAAGATTTTATTAATTGCAAAGTATTAAAGTTTACAATTTATGTCATTATATTCTCTTCAAATTCCCTTATATTAATTATTTCCTTTAAAAAATAAATAATTTAAAGAAGTTGTTGATGGGTCAATCAAACCCAACATGTCTCATTTTAACGTGCTAAAAGATAAATTCATTTAATTCACCATCAAGTGATAGAATCCATAGTTTGTAACATTTATGTTAAAATCATATGTATGTAACCAAAGTATGCTTATATCTTAAATATTCATTCATCTCTTGAAATTAAAAATTGGAGTCTTATTTAATAAAGGTCTCATTTGGTTCATTGTAACTTGAACTAATTCTATTAAACATCTGAAATTATATATAACTAGAATGGAAAACTACGTCTAGTATCCATCTCTCTCTCTCTCTCTTTTCTTTTAGTGTCTATTTAGTTATTTTATTTTGTTATCCACTTTATAATTCAGTATTGACACTTATAATCCCTGTATTTTCTAAATACTTTATAATTAAATTTTACGTGTTTATTCTTAATGTATGTATCAGTATAAATTCAGATTGATTTACGTTTCTATGTAGGGATAATGTAGGGATGAACATTTGGTACCGGGTATATTCGGTACCGATACCGAATATCACTTTCCCCTTTTTTGGTACTGGTACGGTACCGGTATTTATGGGTAAAACACCGGTATATTCGGTACTGGTACCCACTTTTCCCGTTTTTCGGTACCGGTACTTTCGTACCGGTACCAATTCAGTACCGAACAGGCACTATGCTCATCCCTATTTCAATGTAATCTAACTTTTTGGAAATGGGTAACCTCAAATAAAATACGTTTTTGTGTTATTTTGTACCTTTTTACTTGGTTTACATTTTGACATAAATTTTGTTTTTAAAACAAGTCGGGTCAAATATAATATGTTTCATTAGATGGTAACAATTCGCATTACTTTACATTTTGATGTTGCCACAACGCGGCGCACCATTCTTAACATAAAAAAACTTAATTTTCTTATGTACTAATTTTTATGTACGTGTCGGTATAAGGGGCTGTTTGTTTACCTCTTAATGGAGCTCTTAATGATTCAGACATCTTACTGGTTCAACACTTAATGGTTCAGACTGTTTGTTTCGTGAGCAGATGTCTAAATGGTTCAGACATTTGCCTCTGAATGGTTAAGCGTTATACTAAGCCTGAATGGTTAAGACCTCTAATCTGAATTGGTCAGATATTTGCCTCTAAACGACTAAGCATTATATTGGCTCTTAATGGTTCAGGCCTCTTACTGGTTCAACACTTAATGGTTCAGACCTCTTATTAGGTGAGCACTTAACCATTCAGAAGTTGCCACACAACCCCTAAGTTAAAATTGGTTAACGTTTCAACGTAAATTTCTTTCGCAAATAAGTCGGATCAAATATAATATGTTTTCGTGCTTATTTTTATATACGTTTTTAGCTTGTCTACGTTTTGACGTAACTTTTGTTTAGAAACAAGTCGGGTCAAATATAATACGTTTTCATTAGATGGTACAGATTCGAGTTACTTTACATTTCGAACCCGCCGAAACGCGCAAGGAAATTTACTAGTTGTTAAACATTCCAAGAAATTTAATTAATGATTACTAAAAATCCATGACAAATAACTCTACGTTTTTCTTCTGTATATGCATCAAACGTAAAAATCTTAAAAATCTTGATGATTTTTTTCTTAACTCTAATCTAATCCTACTCTATTCCGACCTCAATCTACTTCACGTCTCAAATGAGGCTAGAACACAACACATCTTGGGTGAGGGGCATACGCCTTTATCACTAGACTACTAAGTATTTGTAAAATCTTGATGAATTTTTAGAAATGGAGTAGGAAAGGGCATAACCAACCTATCGAGATTGTTATGTATATCATCGCTCCTTCATCTATATTAGCTCCTAGTATTATCTATTGAGTTCATTTATGATTCAAAGCAAAGGCTAGAGCAATAGATATAGTTGAAGAACCATAATCAAAGACGAAAAGATCAGCGATGGAGATGGCGAAGTTTGTGGCCCTAAGTTAGTATGTCATGCTCTCTTGTTTGGGACAATAAGGTCATGGTTGGTTGAGTTTGATATAATACTTTTTTACACATAATGCTTTCTTTGTTTGGGACAATAAGGTCATGGTTAGTTGAGTTTCATATAATATTTTTTTACACATAATGCTTTCTTGTTTGGGACAATAAGGCCTTGTGGGTTTTTAGCAATTGTATTTTATACAACCTTTCTTTAAAAACCAATGCATTATGATTCCTTCGTAGATAGCATTGATACTTTGTATTAAATCAATTGAAATTGTTGTTGTAGTTGCTTAGTTTGTAAACTAAAACGCTACTCATTTGCCCATGGCATTATAGCCTAGTGGCATATTGGAAGTGGGATAAGGTTTTGGGACTACTAGGTCTTGTGTTCGATTCTCACAAGGGGTTTTCCTAGTTTTATTGGGTTTTCTCCAAAATTGGTGTATAGGCATTATTGCCTAGTTAAGATGAATATGATCGGTAGTTCCACTGGTGCCACGATGATACTCCAGTGATCCGTCAATGATCCAAATTTATCGTTAAAAAAACTTTACTCGTTTGTCAAGAAAACATAATATATTTACTTTAACTTTGGTTTTTTAACAACACTCTTTTGCTTCATATTTGTTTTATCTTGCCTTAGTACACTTTGTTACATGAATGTTGAGCCATATAAGAAACTATCAAGGTTAGAATAGTGTTAAAGATATAGACCGGTGGAATTAAATCTAATAACTTTAAATCTTGATATTTGCTATATTTTGAACAAGAGTTAAATCCCATTTAAGTCTCTGTGTTTTGGGTCATTTTGTCAGTTTAGTCCAAAGGTTTTATTTTTAGCCTATGGGTCCAAAAAGGTTTCATCATTGCCATTTTAGTCCACTAGGTTAACTTCATCCATTTTCTCTGTTAACTTGAAGAGCAATTCAGTCATTTTATATGTAATTCTGTTAACTAGAAGGGCAATTCGGCCATATAAAATGACTGAATTGCCCTTCTCGTTAACAGAAAAAATGGATGAAGTTAACCCAGTGGACTAAAATGGCAACGATAAAACCTTTTTGAACACACAGGCTAAAAATGAAACTTTTGGACTAAACTGGCAAAATAGCCCAAACCACATAGAGTAAAATGACATTTAACTCTTTGAACAATTACTGAAATAATTACTTCTGAATTAAGGTATTTTGAATAAAACACACATTGATTAGTTAAATGAACAAACACGAACAAATGTCTCGTTCATTCAATTACGTTCGTGAATAACGTGTTCGTGAACATTTGCTCTTTGTTTATGTTGTTCATTAAAGACTATTTACCATTTACTTATTTTATCTAAATTTTTTGTATTCTTTAATTCTTATTTATCTCATTACCCAAACAAATAAAATAAGAAACCCTTTTTCCACATTGTTTATGCACCGCTCCACTTTCCTTCTTATTATTCACATCCAAAAATACTATTAACCTTCGTTCAATGATTAGGGCTTCAAGATCTAGCGTCGTTCCCTCTCACCATCCACCTCTAGCCACCTTCATCTTAGCATATTTTATCTGTGTTCGTGAACCGTTCGTGAACACGTTCATTTCTTTAATGTTCGAATACGGAAAAAAAAACTCGTTCGTAAGTGTTCATGAACCGTTCGTGAACACATTTTATCCTTAACGAACAAACATGAACAAGGTTTTGTTCCTATTCGTTCGATTCGTTTATAGCCCTACTAAAATTTGATTTTTAATTTTAGGGTTAGTATATGCAAAGAATCATAAATTGGTTGTCAACGGAGGGGGGGGGGGGGGGGGGGGGGAGCCTTTATCACTGTGAAAATCATATGATGCTTTTGGAGAAGATCAACTTCAAGGTAATAGAGCCAAAAGTGTTATCAAGATGAGAGAAAAAGTAAATGTTGAACAATAGGAGCAAGAAGTGATGATGATTTGGGTGAAGCTTATATTTTAGCAATTCTATTTTCCATTTATGTTAATGCTTATTATCTTGATTTGTTGTTTGAACGATATACTTTTTTTAAATTTATGGTTTGGACAATATGTTTGAGCAATTATAATTTTAATGACTATTGGCAGCGTACTTTTATAATTGTATAATTTATAAAATAATTTCTATTTATAGTAACGTGACGACGAATTTCTTTAATCACGTATATAAATATTTGAAATTTTATAATTGTACATTGGTAATATCGTATTATGAATTTTGAATCGGCCCATAGCATTATATCCTAGTGACATCTTGGGTGAGATAAGACTTTGAGACCATTAGGTCATGAATTCGATTCACACAAGGGGGTTTTTTCCCATATGTATTGGGTTTCCTCCTGAATTTGTGTATAAGCGTTATAGCCCAGTGGAAATGGATATGATCGGGTGGTTCTGCTGGTGGCACGTTCATACTCCGGTAAATGATCCAAATTTGTCATTCAAAAAAGTTGAATTTTTAATCAACTATTAAATTTGACATGATCCTATAATTCATTTTTCAAAATATCGCTATTGATACAATTAAGTTGTCTATTTTAACGAAAATATATACTTAATAATATCACATATATACTTTTTTTTAGATTACACGTCAAATTCAGGGGTTGTTTTGACTTGTGCTTTTAAATATTTATTCTGATTTTTAAAGGAATAATAGTCGTCTAATCATTTAATGAATATGGATGCTTATATAATTGTACATTTATCGTAAGTAATATTGCAACACCTATAACCTTTTTTTTTCTTCCGAAATCCAATATTGTCATAAATAAAACAAAGTTTTAGAATTAAAACCATAATAATTAGATTCTTGATTTTAATTATCACAAACACAAATGACAAACCATAATAATTAGATTCTTGATTTTAATTATCACAAACACAAATGACTATAATTAGTTAAAGAATATAAGTGTGTGAAGATATTCTTGATTTGGGTTAGATGACAAATAATATTACAAAATGTAAAATAATGACAATTGGGTTTTATTTAAATCACCGATTGTAGTGGTTGGGGCCCATACCATGTGGGCGGGGCCCAAAACTACTTGGCCGATAGTTGCATGTGAGACGCCATTAACAACTCAATCCAACCCAATTTTATTTTTTAAAAAGTAAAAATACATTGTTATATACGTGTATATATATTAGAATTAAAAACATTATTTAAAAGGAAGGGCTCAAGTCGATTTTAGTTAGGATTTTACTAGTTAAACAATATAAAATCAAACTTTATGTATTATAGTTTAACTTTATGCAAAGTTCCTTATCATATGGCCTACATAAACCTAGGTTGTGTTTGATTAGTAGAATGGAATCATTAGGGCATGATTCAATGTGTGATAGGAAAAGAGTTGGAAACTCTAAATAATAATAATAATAATAATAATAATAGTAATAGTAGTAGTAATAATAATAATAAATAATACTAATAATAATATAATAATAATAATAAGAGTTAAATGCTTGGTTAGTCCCTGTGGTTTGCAAATCTTGCAGACTTGGTCCCAGTGGTTCACTAATTACACACTTGGTCCCAATAGTTTCAAATTTTGCACTCGGGTGGTCCTTACCACTAACCTTTGTTAGATTTCTCAGTTAAGTATACATAAAATGTCTATTATACCCCCGTCTTCTTCATCCTTTCTATCTCTCTGAATAAAAAGCCCTGTTAACCACCTGCAACTACTCTGCTACCACCACCCTCACCTCGCCGCCTTTCACCGCCATACCGTTCAGCACCACTGCCACAACACACCACACCCCTCCGCCACAACACCCCCTAATTTTGATATTATATGGTGTTTTGTTACAGGAGATTTGTGTTGTATGTCTTTCAATTTTTCAGAAGAAAATATTTGAAAAATTGTATGCAAATGAACGGATCTGAAGCAGGAAGACTGTTCCAGCCGTCAATGGCGTCGGGGCCGCTAACCTCTCAGCCGGTGGTTTCGTCTCAGCAGCGGTGAATACTCCGTGTGTATCCTCCCAGCGTTACAGGCGGTTACGGTGTTGCTACTGATGTAATGTCTAGCAGCGGCGGTGTTGCGGCAGTGGCGGTGTTGTTGGCGGCAGCAGCGTAGGTTCCACCAGAATATCAACATTAACGAGCACGGTGGCAGTGGCAAGCGCGGTGTTGGTGGCAGTGAGATAGCGGTGAAAAAGAGGGGGAGGCCGAGGAAGTACGGTCCGGACGGCTCTATGTCACCGTCGGCAATCAGTGCAGCGCGGGCCTGTAAAGTTGACACATGTCACCACCACCCGCGTCGTTGAACTGAGCGTTTGAACATAAGCAGCAGCAGCCGCATTCGGCTGCTGCTCCTCCGCCTATTTCGGCTGCGCCGGTTAGTTCTATCCGATGGATGAAGGGTTCGGATCGGTTAAGAAGATTAGAGGGAGACCTCCGGGTTCGACGAAAGGCGGCGGGGGTTGTGGCGGAGGGTGGTTGTAGCGGAGGGTGGTTGTGGCAGTGGTGGCTGAGTGGTATGGCGGTGAAGGCGGCGAGGGTGAGGGTGGTGGTAGCAGAGTAGTTACAGGTGGTTGACAGGGCTTTTTATTCAAAGAGATAGAAAGGATGAAGAAGACGAGGGGTATAATAGACATTTTATGTATACTTAACTGAGAAATATAACAAAGGTTAGTGGTAAGGACCACCCGAGTGCAAAATTTGAAACTACTGGGACCAAGAGTGTAATTAGTGAACCACTGGGACCAAGTCTGCAGGATTTGCAAACCACAGGGATCAACCAAGCATTTAACTCTAATAATAATAAAGAAGAAGAATAATCCCCGGCCCTTTTGATCTCTTACTAGCCTCCCTCCGCTCCGACTGTTTTCCAAGATTATATTATACCTATGTAAGACATATCTCGTCTTCCTTATTTCCCAAAATAATCTCGGATGAAGACTTAACAATACTTTTAGAACCTACGATGAGCTCTAAAGAATTAGAGATAACATAGTGTTACACAGGGGCGAGGATAGAAAGGGCCTGGGGGAGGGGGCGCCTAACCCCCCGAACTTTTCGCTCTGCAGTGTCCGATATGTAGTTTTCGTATAGAATTTTTTAGGTATACGTTTTCGACCCCTCATTTTATAATTTTTTTTAGGGTCGAAAATCTCAAACTTCGCCACTGGTGTTACACTTTCATGCAATGTCTTTGATAGTATAGTCGCCTTTCGACATGTTATCGTGACCTCCTTGAAGTTAGTCTACGAAAGGACCGACCTATCATTTCAATCCAAATCCTAATAACGCTTGATATCTTGATGGATTGATAATCCTTGAGTAGGTTAACAAAAGTTAGGTAAAGCTACAATAGACTGCATATGCCATTCTATCTACTTTGTGAGATTCCATGCTAACACCATAACACAACATTTTGAAAGCATCACAAAATCCCAATGAGATTTCGAACACTAGCTAGTTAATTGTGATTACAACTTCAATGTATTTTGGATCATATACATGTTTATGAAATTTTGTATGCGAAACCAGGCCGTGAAGTGGGAAAATTATTGACCCGAGATATACTTGTTTCTAGACGATGAAGATTCTAAATACAAATCATCTAAACCTTATTAATTTTAATTTATTTGTTGAAAAGTAAATCAAAGAGTCATATTTTGTGTCACAATCAAACAAACAAGTGAAGCAACAAGTGGATAAAATGACACACTCTAATCCAAACCCGACAAGAATAGATTGATATTACTAGTTCGATTACGAATTTGGTGAATCATTGGAGTATAGTAAATCATAACCCTCTAGCAAAAACATAAACTCCTTTGTGTGATCAAGATGGGTATCTACAAAGATCTTCGCATACCTGGGGTGGATCCAATCCACATTTGTGGGTTCCCATAAATCCAATACGTTTGAAAAAAATTGGAAAAAAATAGTGAGGACCTTATAGAATTTAGAAAAAAAATTAGTGAGAATTAAAGAGAATTTTCAAAAGGAACCCATTAGAATAAAATCTTGAATCCGTCATTGTCGCATACTCACACGTGTAAATAAGATTTTTAGAAAGCATGTTGTTTAGTAGTTAGCATACATGTGGTAAAATCTATTTTGATTTGGTAAATCATTTTCTCTTCCAGTTGATCACTTTTAATTTGATGGAGTATTGAATAGTGATTAACCACCAAGCTTTGTAATCATATATTTAAACCCAATGAGTGACTTATAGGATGGTGGTGGTGGTGGTGGATGGTGGTGGGTGGTGGTGGTGGATGGTGGTGGGTTGTGGTGTTTAATCCTCTGCACACTTTCGAAGATCTTAAAAGTGATAGGGCCAAGTCTGCACCAAGAAGAGCTCGCGTTAATGTTTTTTAATGAAACGTCTTCATAAAAACAAACACTCTGGATATGAAAATGTCTACGCGTGATCTGCACGGCGCAGACATAAAAGGTTGCACATATTTTTTCCGAAAAACAAACACACCTAAGTGACATACACTTAGGGTATTTGGCAAAGTAGCTGGTAGCTAGAGGCTGGAAGTTTGGTAGTTGGTAGCTGTAGCTTTTTAGAATATTTAGGTGTTTGGCAGAGTAGCTGGAGCTTTTAATAAAATGTATAAAATGATCAAAATGCACATTAAAAAATTGGTACATTAAAAAGTTTATTATCTTTAGAGGTTAAAATGGTCATTTTTTCCCTAAAAGTTTGTAGCTTCTTCTAAACACTACTAGTAGGAGTGTTTAACCAGAAGCTTCAAGCTTATAACCTAAAAGCTTCAAGCTTCAAGCTTCTTCAACTAAACAAGGTTTTTTATTGATTAGGAGTTTTTTCTTAAAAACTTAAGCTAGAAGCTTCTAAAAGCTTCTTGCCAAACATACCCTTAATACTCTTTGATCATTCTAAATTTAGAATATTTTATCACCACCAAATCAATTGTACTTAATTAACATAACAATTACTTGCTCCCTGTTTTATAACGATAAAAAAATTATTTTGCTTATATTGTGTATTAAATAAGCCTATATCTTTTTTTTCCACACAGCCAAAACAAAGAATATATTGCTAAAAAAAAGGGCCAACAAGTAAATGAAAGTCCCTACAACCAATCAAACATGACACTTTTAAGATAAATAAGCCTATATCTTGGTATATTCTTTATTTTAATCATATTTAACCTAAATTATAAAACAATGAAAAATACATTGTACATCAGTTCTAAAAAAATAAAAATAAATAGCACATTATGACCCCTTATTAAATAGTGACTTTGGACAATGCGTGGTTCTGACTTCGAAAATGCATTTTAAAAAAGAAAGCGAATAACAAGATTACATATATCACTTGATCTAATCTCTACACATCCTCCTGAACAATCATGGTTTCACAAGACCGCATGGTGCTGGGTAGAGGTGAACAAAATAACCGGTTAATTAATCGTAACTGGTTATTAATCGAAACCGTAACCGGTTAATAACCAATTTAGAAATAATTGGTTAATGGTTACTGTAGGTTAGTAACCGGTTATAAGTATTTAGGGCATGTTTGGCTAAGCTTTTTAAACCAACTTATTCTTATTGGCTTTTTCAAAAAGCAAATAAGTCAAAATATTGTTTGTGTAATTGAAAATGACTTTTCAAAACAACTTTTCAATAGGAGGAAAAGTCAGTTTTGAAAAGCTAAAATTTTATAGCTTTTTAGAGTTTTTTTTGTAGCTTTTTAGTATTTTACATGGAAAAGCTAAGTCAAACACTTTTTTTAAAAACAACTTATTAACTTATTGAATTTTCCAACTCCATAAGCTAAGCCAAACACTTTTTAAAAAACTACTTTTCAAAAAGTCATAAGTCAATAGGAACCGGTTTTTTTAACCAGTTTTTTAACCGATAGACCGGTTAACCAAAAAATTCAAAAAAAAGGCAAAATAACTGGTTAATAACCGAAAATAAACGGTTAAAGTAATTAACCGGACCAGTTAAAAAAATAACAGGTTAAAGTAATAACTGGTTAAAGCATTAACCGGTTAAAGTCAAAAAATCAAATTAACCGGTATAACTGGTTAACCGACCCGGTTATTAAAATTAACCGGTTTGTGCACCTCTATGCTAGAGATGGGCATAAAAACCGGTTCCGAACCCGAACCGGTAGAACCGAACTGGAACCGGTTCCAGTTCCTACCCGATATTAAGTAGAACCGGTTCGGGTTCAAAATACCCGTTGGTTCCAACCCGGTTCCACAATTTTACCATTTGACTCGGGTAGTAACCGGTTCCTACCCGTACCCGGTTCCTACCCGTACCCGGTTTCACTTGTACCCGGTTCCATCAGTACCCGGAAATGAAGTTCAAGAAGGAACCGGTTATACGTTATAATGTTACCTTTGGAACCGGTTATAGCCGAAAAAGTGGAGACTAACGATAGAAAGAAACACAAAAATAACAAACACAATAGAAAGAAACATTACACAAACTTTATTAAAACACCAAACCAAACGGGTTACATCAAACATTGTTAGAACCGGTGCCGGAACCTTCTCCCGTCTCATTTTTCTTTGCCTTCGTCACTGGGCAATGCCGCTCAGTGTGTTTCTTAAGGGTTGAGTTGGCTGCGGCATTCATAAATTTTCCGCAAGCTTTGCATCTAGCCATCTCGTGGCTGTCGGACATTAAACAGAGATCAAAATTCTTCCATATAGCTGGGTTTCTTTTCGTCTCTAAGACAGTAACAACTTGTTCGTTGCTTGCCATAGGTATTTTGCAAGATTTTTGAGAAGATGATTGAGTTTGTAAGTTGATGATGGTGAGTTTGTAAGTTGAAATGGTAAGTAGGGAGGGGTTTATATAAAAAAACCGATTTCGACGAACAGGAACCGGTTTCCAACGGTAACTTTTTTATCAGGAACCGGTTCCCAACGGTAACTTTTTTATCAGGAACCGGTTATAACGGTCACTTTTTTATCAGGAACCGGTTCTGAACAGTAAAAGTCAGATTTTTCGACTGTCAGGAACCGGTTCTGAACAGTAAAAGTCAGGATTTACTGTTAGGAACCGGTTCTAAACAGTAAAAGTCAGATTTTCGACTGTCAGGAACCGGTTCTAAACAGTTAAAATCAGATTTTCGACTGTCAGGAACCGGTTCCACACAGGAACCGGTTCCACACCATACCCGGTTCCATAATACCATACCCGGTTCTACACGGTTCCATATTCTTGGGTGTGAACCCGGGTAGGAACTGGACCCGGTTCCACACCATACCCGGTTCCAATGACATCCGAGCAGAACCGGTTCCGGGTTGGAACCGGTTCCGGGTAATAATAAAACTCGATTATGCCCATCTCTACTCTATGCTGGGTTTTGTGGAGTTTTGATTTGGGCCCGAACTAGAAGATAAAAAGTGGCCGATCAATTATTGAAGACTTAGCCCGTTTCGTTTTAATTAGGCCATAACTGTTTTCTTAAGGATTAAGTTGTAAACTCTAATATTTTTCTTGTACTTGTAATTCCTCCCGGGTGAGGCACAACAATAAAAGAATTACCTTTAATTGCGGCCCGTGAATATAGATCAGCCAACCAAACCACGTAAATTTCTCGTGTTCATTCTCTTGTTTATTTTCTTCCATTTCTCGTATTCATTCTCTTGTTTATTTTCTTCCAACCTATTGTGTGTGTGTTTTGGTAACCAAATCCCTAACACATGGCTGGTTGCTCTCTCTAAAGCATGCAGTAGAGATGTGATAAGGATGTGAAGATTTCTTTTGGATATTGGATCTAATATAACCTCATGCACTAGATTTTGTTTGGAATATTTTTATTTCTATGGTTTATACCAACTCTGCTTTTAATGCTAGTTGTCCTGTATTTTTATTCTAGTGAACAAAGTTGGGAAAGCGAAGTTTTGAATTTGAAATGTCAACTAAATTTAATTTAGTATACCGATATCTCTTTTTTAACGGCAAAGAATCTCACGTGTAAACATATCTTGTCTGGGGCTATGTCCAAGGTCGACTCCTCAACCGCCTTGAGACCGTACCCTCTGATGCGCGGGAACCGGACGGAATCCGTACCCCCCGGTCAGGTTCGAACCTGGGATTAAAGCCCAAATTCGTCTCTTCACCCAGATGTCCGTTGAAAATGGCCCGAGCGGGAATCGAGGCTGTATCTCCCCTAGGAAGGACAAGTCTCTTACCACTAAACCAAGTTCTCAGGACTAGTATATTTTTAAGCGGTATTCTTCAAATCATCACCTTTAAGCGGTCTTTATTTTTAATTAGCCCATGACTAATATTGGGAAATTGAACAGAATCCACATAAAATGCTAGTATTAATATGGTATTATTGAATCACACAATGAAAAATGCTAGTATTAATATGGTATTATTGAATCACACAATGAATTATCCGATCCAAGGGTCACTTGATTAAATATTTATAAATGAAGTTGTATTCAAGAGGAATAACAGATATTCTCGTTGTGTTTATAAATATATCATTGTATCAATATTACATTCAAGTCTATTACCAATCAGAAGTGACATATTTATTAATATTTCTATGTATATGCACATATAGATATACAATATCATGTATACACGTACATATCATATATTATTCTATGCATGTATACACGTATACGGTATGTCTAATTATTCAAACAAATTTATCATATAACACCAAACCTGATCTGGATCCATAACTGGTGATATCAGTTCGGATCCGATCATATTCGCCATTTTAAAAGCAGTTTAATGTATATACTATAGTTAAACCGGTTTAGGAGAACCACTAGTAAGATAATACGTTGAAACTAGTCTAGGAGAACCGCTAGTTAAATAATACGTTAAATTTTCAACCTATCTGATCTGATTCGATCCATTATGGTTTCTTTTATAAACCAGTTTTCAAACCAAGCCTATGTGGGCCAATATGGTTTTAATTTCATTGAATCGATCTGAACTGGTTTTAAAACTAACCATTTCGGCGTGCACCTTTTATTAAAAAAATGCTATATTTTTACTCCAACTATTCAAGCATATACATGACATTATCTATCAAAGCCCAAACATGTCACTAGTAGTCTAGTAACCAGCCATTGAGGCCAAGCAGCCCATAATATATGTATACAATTTTTTGGCATGAATGTATCTAAAACTGGATTGAGCTTTGGACCCAGCCCATAAGTTCAACAAATCTAGACCATCTGGACCACGACCGAATCAATATAGCTGGCCTGTTGATTGGTTTTAACTAGAGGTGCACAACCTGGGTTTTTTTAGGAATATTGGATTTTAATAATCCTAACTATGCGTCGTTGGCCGCCAACACTTCCAACTTTAAAAGTAACCACTGGCAGTTCAAACTATTAACATATTGGCCTTAAATGGACCTTGACTCACAGAACCTAACGCCGTTAGTCTCTAGCCGTAGGAAAAAAAAACGTTTTTGGCCAGAAAATTCAACATTTTGTCCCAAACCTCTTTTTAACCTTAGATCGGACCTTTAGAAACCTTTTTCTGACTAAAAACTTTTTTCCGGCGACCGGAGACTAACGCGTTAGGGATCTGTTAGTCAGGGTCCATTGGAGGCCAATATGTTAATAGTTGGGACTGCCGATGATTATTAAAATCCAATATTCTTTTTTTTAATACCCGGGTTCTGGTACATACCTGGGTTCAGATACATATCCAGGTACAGGTATGACCGGGTTTTGAATTTTTGGGTATTGCCAATACCTCGGTCGGGTTCGGGTCCGGGTATTGGCTAGGAAATCCATACCCTGTGTACGCAGATTCGGGTTTTCTATACACGGATATTAGAATACCCTTTTCCGGCTTCAGATATTGGCCGGGTATGAAAAAAAACCCAGATGAGTATAAACATGAACTTTGTAGTTTTTTGTTTGTTTCCAACTTCATTTTTGGATTTAGAAACATCAACTTTTAATTATATAAAACTTTAATGTATTGCATACACTCCTAAAACCAAATACGAGTATTCGTAAAAACCGGTGTGAGTATTCCTAAATCCCAGGTATGGGTATTCCTAAAACCTAGATATAGGTATTATTAAACCCGGGTATATAAAATGAGTTCAGGTTTTTTTTACCCTCTAGTTTTAACTCGCCCTACAATAAATGGGAATATGATGATCAAAATTGTATGGTGAGTCAATATCAGTTTTCTAATATATATTAACAGATAATTGCATAACATTAGCCCTTAGAACAACTATAATAATATAGGTGTTAAAATATTTATTTACATGACCTTTTGGTTAAAACTGTAGATAAATATAAAGCCCTTTATAGCAGAAACAAAATCATTAATCAACACAAGAAAGTCACCATTTAAAAAAAATCTATAAACTGGGTTATCATTCTTTCGGTCTTGGATAAAGCTAATTTTACTGTTTTAGTAACTATTATAAATGCCATTAAAAAGTAATCATTATAAATAATATATTATAAATTATCACTTAACACATATATATTTTTTAAAGTACACGTTGCAATTGGCAAAAAAAAAATGGTTTCACAAAGTTCATTACCTTTTGAATTGAGTAATCTGTCATTTTGGTCCCTGAGGTTTGGACAGTTTTGCCACTTTAGTTCAAATCTCAAATCTTTTGTATCTGGGTTTCTACGGTTTCAGTTTTATTGACATTTTGGTCCAAAAGTAATATCTGTCTTCTAAAATCTTTTATTTTGTCCTTTTTCTTAGGAAAATAGTTATTTTAAGCAGAGTTTAAGGTTTATTTATATATATAATATATATTAATATTAAAATGACCATTTAACTTGAGGAATAGGATAAAATAGTAGATTTAAGAAGACAAATATCAATTTTGGACCAAAATGACAATAAAACTAAAAGTATAGAGACCCAGATGCAAAAAGTTTAAGATTTAGACTAAAGTGGGTAAAACTGCCCATCTCATAAACAAAATGAGTTTACTCTTTTGAATTTGATATGTAAATTAATTAAATATAATTTTTGTTAAGGATAAAATATCCGACTAAAAAACAAACACATTTATTTACACATCTACATTTACGACTTTCTTTTGTCCGGCAATAGTAGCCGCCTTTACTTGGATGACATGGGCGGCAACAATATAGCGGGTCATGTAGCTCCCTGACACTCCCTTATTGGCCTAGTTAATTTTTGCTTTTACCTTCGTTTTAAAATTATATTTTCCATCGGTTCAGAATTAGTATATGCATCAAGTTCAAAATAAAATTACGCTTTCGCTCCCAGATAAAATTCTTAATGTTGCCCTCGGTTCAAATTTACGGTTTTCCCCGTTTAAAATTATAGTTTTGCTATTAGCTTCAAACGGCCTGACACTCCCCCCATTGGACTAACCACTTTAGTATTTTATATTAACTTTAAAATTATGTTTTTGCCACCAGTTTAAAATTACGTTTTCGACCCCAACTCAAAATAAAATTATGATTTTGCCCGCAGCGCAGAATTACGTTTTCGCCCCCGGTTCAGAATAAATTTACGTTTTCCTCCTAGCTAAAAATTACGAATTTGCCCTCTGTTCAAAATTATCATTTTGCCTCCAGTTAAAAATACAATAATGCTTTTGGCTCGAGCCCAAAATTATAATTTTGCCATCATATAAAAAATTAACGTTTTCCTCCAGCTTAAAATTACGATTGTACCCTTAGTTGAAATTCATATAACGATACTACCCCCAAGTTAAAAATTATGCATATGGCTCTGCGCAAATTTACAATTTTGGTATTGCCATCACTTTAGCTTTTGGAAAACAGTAAAAAAATACAACTTTGCCGTCAGTTAAAAATTACACTACTGCCATTGTTTGGTTTATTTTAGCAAAACTATAAAAATGTTTTGTTTTCATTGCTTTACTCGATTTAATTGTTTTTTTTGTGTCAAGTAGCTGCCTAACACTCGCTCATTAGTCTTGACAAATTATTGTTTTGCCCTAAGCTAAAAATTACAGTCTTATCGTCGTTTATGTTTTTTTCCTCGCAAAACTATATGACTGTTTTTTAATTGGTTGAGAATTATTCGGTCATCGCCCCGCAACACGGACGGCGCATCAACTAGTTGGGACGTAATATCAGAAAGTGTCACAATCCGCATGAACAGTATGTTGAATCACTTATTTTTTATTTTTTTCGTTTTTTATATTTGTACAATATTTTATGTCATTTTCCAAAGATAAAAAGATCTTTGTATATAAAGAGACACCTCACCTGTACAAGATATTTTTCAATTTGTCTTTGTAAAAATATAGAATTTAAAATAACATTTTAGATTTTTATAAAGGTGTAGTAAGAAAAACTACTTGTCATCTCGTTTTATTAGGCGATTTAAATAAATAAATTAAATATTTGATTGGTGATTAGATACTATCATATCATAATAAAAAAAATTACAGAGTACAAATGATTTTCTAGTATTTTGTTAATAGATAAGTTAGCATTTTTTTTAAACGAAACCTCACGTAATAGGGATAAAGTTTTCCAATTATTTTATAGAGTAATTCAAAGTTACTTTGTTCATCTAAAGTCACATAATTTTCATTTTGTGTTTTAATGTTATGTAATTTTTTATAAATGTTTTTTCAAAACATTCAACAAAGTTTGGCCATATGGGAATACTCATAGGTAAAAAGTCACTCACGCCTGCGATCGCAGACAACGATGGTGACCCAAACCATCACCAATTCCAAGGGAAATTCACCAGCCGAATGCTCGCTTTGGTAAAACCCTGACTCGTGCATGATATTTTGTTATGAATGAGAGTCTAACCATCGACCTCCCCTACAGAAAGTCACCAGGGGAAGTGGTAATATTTTTTTCTTTCAAATAAGTTAGGTTAAGAGGTAATAAATAGGATTAGTGATTTACTATCATCAATATCATTTTAATATTATTAGATTTACTTTTAGACCAAAGAGAAATCATGATAAACATCAATCAAAGTTAGAAGGTGTGGAGTACATACATGTTTGAGTAGATTATGATATAAAGCACTTGCGAACCTCATTGCTCTAAGGCTAAGTATAATGGGATCACACCTTCAGCGAGATGGCAGTGATCCGGTGTTATCGGGCGGCAAACACCTGCATTTGAGGCGACAGTGAAGGAAGTGGAGTTGCAAGCCTGAACTTCCACACACTCTAAGGAAAAAGGAAGCTGGCCCCATGTCTTTTCAACCAATTAGATTTCATCTTTCCAATTTTGTTCTTTAATTTGTTTAATTAAAATATCTTTACAATTTTGTTTTTTAATTTGTTTAACTAAAATATTATTTTAATTGGTGGTGAGCTATGAAAACTTGGGAAACCATTACACACTAAAGTTGGAATAAAAAAGTGAGTAAGAGCTCGTGCCTACGTGTCATTGACATAGCAATGATAATGGGTAAAACCGTTAAACATAGCCTAAGGGACAAAGACATGCCAGGGTCCGAGAGAGCGCCCCTTGAGGGCCAATGAGCAGAGCCCCCGACTAGGGTCACGCTTGATCGCACTATGGAAACTGCTATGCGTGGATAACGAAAAGTTGCATGGAAAACGGATTTCTAAAATTGACTAAACATCAGTAGCAAACTTGACCACAATCGTAAATTGGCGCAGCAGTAGTAAACTTGACTGCAATATCAAATTTATGCGACACTAGCAAACTTGATTACAATAGCAAATTTGTGCATAAGTAACAACTTTATGCATCAGTCGCATGTTTGAACATCAGATCGACTAAGGCAGCATTAGCGAAATAGAAACGCTAATGACTATTAATGTGTTATCTACTACAGAGTTAACTACATATTGACGGTTATAACCGCCAACTAATCGAGTCTTCTGTGAAAAGTTGCACTAATTCCTGCTTTGTACTGATTCCTACAAATAAATTGAATCACACTGGTCAGGTTTAGGTACATAATTTAATATATGAGTTCATACTCATTCTTGATTTCTTTTAGAATTATCTGGTTGCCTATTCATGAATACCAACGAAATAATTTAATTTGAAAATACTGACACGGTTTTAAATAAAAAATACCTAAGATGTTATGAATTACAAAACCTACAAACAGTGAAGAAAAAAATTCCCTAGATAATAAACAAGTATCATATTAGTTAAATTTAAGTCAAAATAAATAGAAAAAAGAAAAACAAATAATCACTTAATGATAACCAAGATTCATATACGTTTATTTGTCTCACCTAAAAATTGCATATAACTAAAACACTATAATCAAATGACTTTGTAGTAATAAAAATATTATTTTGCTAAAATACTTGAGTAAATTACACAAAACGTCCTTTAAGTTTCACCAATCTTGCTGGTTCCAGCCTTAATGTTTAAAAGTTGCCAAAAACATCCTTTACGTTTATTTTTGTTACGGGTTTCATCCTTTGTCACTAACCTAGTTATTAATCCTTGTTAAATGGCCTCACATGCATAGCATGTGAGGGTAAAACCGTCTTTTCTACTAGTGAGGTTATAAAACCCAAATAAAATCCCAGAAATATACTTCTATTTTCATTAGTTTTGCAACATACTGAGACTAAATTGAATCATGAATCGATTGCTTCCTTAGGGTTCGTATACACTATATTCATGGCAAATGTGTAACGCTGAACGATGGCGATGAGAGAGAAAGAGGGACAGTAGAGAGAGAGAGATTGAGTGTTTAATCGAGATAGAAAACAGAAAGAAAGGTGGGATGAAAAGTGAAGAAGATGCGTGTACAGTTAGGTAAAGTAGAAGCTAACATCATCTCCCCAGACGCCACTAAGCTCCTCCCCCACCATCTCCACTTTCGCCACCACCCTGGTCGACCGCCGCTGCCCCTTGCTCGACCGCCCCCACCGCCTGCTCCTTCTACTCGACCGCCTCAGCCACCCCCTGCTCCACGCGGCTCCTCCCCCACCATCTCCACTTCCGGCACCGCCTTGCCGCCCTGCTCCTCCTACTCGACCGCCTAAGCCGCCCCCTGCTCCACGCCACTCTGTTCAACACTCGTTCTTCTGTATGTATATGTATTGTTGTTTGTAAGTGATTCTTTAGACGTTGTTTGGTTAGAAGTGGGTTTTGTTCTTGCAGAGAAGAACATGGTTAGAAGTGGGTTTTGTTCTTGCAGAGAAGAACATGGGTCTGGGATTTTATTTGGGTTTTATAACCTCACTAGCAGAAAAGACGGAGGTAGAGGTGATGTGTTGGGGATTTTGTTCTTGCAGGAGGTGATGTGTTGGGGATTTTGGGGGTTTTGTCGAAGGTGGAGGTGGTGGCAGAGGAGGTGGTGTCGGTGGAGGAGGTGATGTGTTGGGGATTTTGGGGGTTTTGTCGAAGGTGGAGGTGGTGGCAGAGGAGGTGGTGTCGGAGGAGGAGGTGGTGGCAGAGGAGGTGGTGTCGGTGGTGGAGGAGGACAGAGAAGATGGAGAGGAGAGCGATGATCTTGAAGGTCAGTCTGTAATTTTTTGTGGAGATCTTGGAGTCGCCATTAATGGAGGTCTGGATGGGTTTGATCTGAATGAAGAAGAAGAAAGGGGAGTGGTGAATGGTGTGATGGTTACCTGGATTTTATAACCTCACTAGCAGAAAAGACGGTTTTACCCTCACATGCTATGCATGTGAGGCCATTTAACAAGGATTAATAACTAGGTTAGTGACAAAGGATGAAACCCGTAACAAAAAAAAAACGTAAAGGATGTTTTTGGCAACTTTTAAACATTAAGGCTGGAACCAACAAGATTGGTGAAACTTAAAGGACGTTTTGTGCAATTTACTCAAAATACTTAGGAAAATTGGTTAATATTCCACGTGTGTGAATCAAAATACGTAATTGTTCGGAGGTGCAAAATGTTAGCGATATAATAATAGTCCTCTTATAACCATTTAAAGTAAAAAAATTGTATATGGTATAGATTTTAAGTGATCATTAAATCTATACCTAATAAATAAGTAAATAGATGTGTCACTTGTTACAATCATGGGAGTACAAGATTCTTTTATCTATTTTATGTTTAAAGATATTGATTGATTTTTGTAAGGCCCTTTTAGCTA
This sequence comes from Scalesia atractyloides, assembly GCA_947069175.1. Classification (NCBI taxonomy): domain Eukaryota; kingdom Viridiplantae; phylum Streptophyta; class Magnoliopsida; order Asterales; family Asteraceae; genus Scalesia; species Scalesia atractyloides. Next base: position 92,555,801 of record CAMTDV010000025.1, read on the forward strand.
AAGTAAAATTTTATAAAAATTTCGTATATAAAAGTATTTATACAAATACAATTCCGTTAAAACTTCGAGTTTTATAATGCTTCTTAAAAATGTATATAAACATATTTCGTCATATTAACGATGAATGATTTCGTAAATGACTGTACATAATGCGGAAGCTTGAACTTGATTGTGTTCGGTTCTTCATTGAGCTTGATCTTCATCCTTGAGGTCCTAGCTATCACCTATACACCAATAACAACTCATAAGTTAGTTATATGGTGCTTAGACTTGCATTTATAACCCATAAATAACAAATGGACAATCAAAATTCATTTTTGAGGACTTGCTGTAGGCTACGGTTGGTGTACCGTAGCTTACAGCACACAAAAATAACTTGGACAGCAGCTCTGTACCGTAGGTCATGGTCTGGACTGTAGGTCACGCTGCAGACAACAGCCCTGTACCGTAGGTCATGGTCTAGACCGTAGGTCACGCTGCAGCCTAGCTGCAGATTTTTCAGTTTTGTTCATTTTTACGAAAACGGCCGTAACTTTCAAATCGTTTATCCGTTTAACCTTACGTTTCTTCCTACGTGGTCGTAATTTGTTCCTCTATTATTTGGACTCAAAATCCACCATTTGTATTAACAAAATTTTCATCTTATAGACCTTTGGCTTAATATTCATTGACGAAATTATTTGACCCGTTTCAAGATTTGAGCACTAAGTTCAAATCTCGCTTATTCTTTCCACGCCTCATATTCCCGCACTAGGATTCTCATTATCTTCCACCACAAGGATATTCGTGGTGGATCTCATATAATAAAAATCTTATTTTCCATTTGTACTATTCGGTTAGTCATTTTACGGAAGTCTCATTTTTAGGCGTTTGACCCAAAAAGGCTTATGCCTATAACTTTTATGATTATCAAAGGCTTATATGGTCATAATACATGTTCCTAATCAACCCATAAGAGTCGTTTCATGATTTATTGGTCAATGGCGTTTTGGTCAACTTTAGTCCCTCATTTTACGACGAAGGACTTTCGCTAAGATATTTGACCAAAATCGCATGATTAACTATAATCTTGTTTACGCGTACCTGGCTGGGTCATAGCATTGACCCGTTTACATACCTTATGCTTTAAATTTTAGTTAAAGCAACGCAAACATATATTATTTCCTGTGATCACAAAACTCAACAAGTAGTCATCAGTTATTATTATCAAATGGTATTAACACACCATTTGACCTGTTTAGTCGACTTGACCCATTTATCAACATATGATGGTATATTAATACCATCATGCCCCTTGAACCTATTCCGGTTCACGCCGTGAGTTCTTATTACTTAAAAGACATTTTCTTAAATTGTTCGACCCGTTATAACTTTCACCAAATGGTGTCTTTTCAAATCTTTTATCCATCCGTCAACTCGTGTACGGATTATTATTTGACCACTTTACCCGTTATTGTTCACCCCACAACGTGATATTCAAAAATCCTCGTTTATTAGTCTTCACCTGACTAGTTTATCATTTTACCCTTATTCCCTATAATTTATGGTTTCTTACAATTTTTATTTATTCTGACTTGCATTGTATCATGCTGGAACGTCATATTTCCAATACTTAACATGTTTCATAACTAATACTCACAAGAAGTGTATTGTAATTACAAAGGGGTGTAAGCTTAACTTACCTCGCATCCAAATTACGCTTTCTTTTCCTTCTTGTTCGTTTGACCCGCTTCCTCCTCCAAGCTTCCACCTAGCTTGTTAAGCGTCAAACTATCATCATCGTTTACAAGGTGGTTAGTTTAATCATAATTTAATACGATTATTCCACCTTACGCATTTTATACCCAAAATTATCATTCATCGTATTCTATGTTAGTTTGACTTTTTAAAAGTCAAACGTCCATTAGTATATAAAATGCACATTCAAGTTCATCGACTAGTTTAGGCATTCTCAAACTACCCGGTAGGCGTTCTTTGAAGCCACCATTTTAACTCTTTTCTATCCATATTTATGCTATTATTAACATCAATTTAACTTAGCTCCCGTTTATCAAGGATAGTTTCTCCTTTCGTTATGCAAAGTCTACGGATTTTCATTTATAAGTAAAACCCGTTTCATCACTTTATTAGGCATTCATCCGAATACCTAATCTAATCATGTTCTACTTACAACTAGTAGCTAACATTCTTTTAAGCATCAATATCCCGATTTAATATCGATTCTTTTATATCATACAAAACCCATTTCGTGAGGAGTATGATCATGTACCCAAATTCATAGTTTAATAAAAAACCTTCATATCATTATCATGCATGATGATTCTAAGCATTGTTATATCAACAGTTTCATCAAAACATTAAAACCCACTTATCTAAGTGTGGTAATTCATCCAAACACTTAAATCATAGCAATATATGTATAATTTTCACTTAGGGTTTTGTTCCTAAGCAAGTATACATCTCTAATCTAGCAATAACTTCAACGATTCATACCTAAATCACATCTTGTAAAGTTAATCAAAATTTTACAACTTCATGAATGTTAAAATTCGACATACCTTACGATCCCCTTGACTTGTGATCGCTAATATATATTCAAACTCGAATTTGGTCTTCGATTTCCCTTTCAATTTGAAGATTAATTGAACTAGGGTTCTTGGCTCCTTGGAGCTTCTTCTGCTCGATTCCAGAACACACACGTAGTGTGTGTTTTATTTTCTTTTTAATTTTATTAATAGAATCATGTTTCCTTTTTAACGATTTTGGTCCCTCAAGTTTAACTTTAATTATTAGGGACTAGAATGTTTTATTACTTATTTACACCCACTAACTAGGTTAATTATTCCTAGTTAACTTAATGGGTTCGGAAGTTATAACCCGTTATATTTTAAGTCCCGTTACCTCGGGCCTTTTATAAGCTTTATTTCCTCAAAGGCTTTTATTCACTTTTTATTTAATATCATGTTTATTTATTTAAATCCTAATATTCACCGGGTTTACTTTTACCACTTACGGTATTTTACCCGTTTATTTACGGTTACTTTAATATAATTAATAAACCCGTTTTTGGGGTGTTACAATTTTTTACTTAAGGTACTTATACGTAATTTCAGTCATATCATGTCTCAGATTATATATTTATAATTTCTAAATATTCATACTAACCTCATATATATATTATATATATAACCCGTGGAATATACGGTTTCAATCGAATATATAATTAATAATAATTAAATATGTACAAACCATTAAACGTGCATGTACTCTATCTTCCAATATAATTTTTTGAAAGGTAAATTATATTAACAAAAGGCCATGGCTCAACTGCTAGGGGTGTAAATGAACCGAACGTTCGTGAATAGTTCGTAAACCATTCGACAGGAAGTTCGTTTATAATTCATGAACACATTCATTTCTTAATGAACGAAGACGAACAAAAAATATGGTTCGACAAGTGTTCATGAACAGTTCATAAACATGCTCATTCCTTAACGAACAAACACGAACAAGACCTTGTTCATGTTCGTTCGTTTCATTCAGGGGCACAACTTCATTGCGGCGGGGGGGCTTTCGAATATATGTAGTTTTCGTATAGAAATTTTTGGGTATAATACGTTTTTGCCCCCCCCCCCCTCCGGTTTTCGAAGGCAAGCTTCGCCACTGGTTTCGTTTACAACCTTACCAACCGCCGAACCGGAAGGCCGACTCAACCAACCTCACAACATACACACAATTTACATCAACCTAAACTTACACTAACCTGACCACATAGTAGACTTAAATGAAAACCTATTTTTAAACCATAAAAAATCCAACGCCTTCACACCACCTCTAATGTACACAATTTTGATATTTTAAACACAATATAATTTAAAAGACGAGTCCAAAATAACAAACGAAGGTATAAAAACAAAAGTAAGAAACTAGCAATTCTGGTGCAAGTATCCAACGAGAAAAGAAGTCCAAAATAACAAACGAAGGTTGAAAACTAAAATTTTAAATTTAAATAAATAATATAAGTAAGAAAATAGCAATTATGCCTTGACGGCTTGATTAAGGATGAAAAACTAGCCATCTCGTCTAGAAAAATCATTTTCAAAATTTTTGAAAAATAAGTTGATTTTAAAAGATAGTCGTCTTGAATTTAATCATATTTGGAAAACTAGAACTAAACCAGTGGGTTACGAAACTACCAAAAAAACCTCATTTAAAACTCAAATATAGCTCATTTAAAACGGTTTTAAAAAAACTGTTGTAAAATACAATTCATTGTTGTAAAAAGTATTCCTTTCAAAGCGTATATGAAAACCCGTTTTATTTGATATATAATAAAAGGGTCAAATATTTATTTAAAACAACGCAAGTATATTTATTTAAAACAAACGTTATTTTTTATACTTAAATGAAACGGTTTTAAGGAATTATAAGTGAATCGTTGTTTTTGATAAATTAGAACGTCTTGAAATTCTCAAATAAAATGGTTGAGGTTTTGACCGACTTATCTGGTGTTATTTTAAAATTATATGTATATTTTGTTTATTTTAACATGCATGTTTAAAACGGTTTGAAATTTGAGCGTTTTAAATAACACCTCATCATATTTTTTCTCGTATTTTCTATTTCTTTTAGTTAGGATTATGTTATCAACAACTTATTCACATTCATATATACCAAAAAAGTTAACGAAAGTTTCAGTTGTTTTTTTTCGATCTAGCAAATCAGAGCCATACCAAAAAAGTTGATGAAAGTTTCAGTTGTTTTTTGTGATCTAGCAAAACAGAACCAGGTAACCTTATTCATTATTTTTAATTATTTGTTATTAAGTAAAGGTTAAAAATTTAACTTTATATGTGATTAGGCATCAAAGTTAAATTGAGAATATCGTGATCAAGTATTCACAAAATTGAAAACTGGGAATCAAGTTTGGTAAACATCATCATATCATCGTCTAGTTTCATACAACAAACTCATATTCTTCATTAAATAATAGTCAGGTAAGTTATTTTTTCTTTTACTTTGTTTTAATTAATTTTACTTTGGTACCATTATTTCATATCAATTTGTGTGTATATTAGGGGTGAGAACCGTGAAACCGTCTAAACAGGTTATCGGTTTCGTTTCACGTTCCATTTCAAAATCTTCACACCGTAGTTATTATATCTTTATTTGAGCCTATATCAAAATATGATGAATCGTAATTATTGGATGTACAAAATTTAGGTTTAGTCATTCACATCAAGTATGTGCACTTATGTCTTTTTTGTTTATTTAAAAATATTAGATGGATCATAATTATTGGATGTACAAAATTGGGCGTTTCCACGAAACATATTTGAGCGGTGTGACAAGTTTTCTTAAGATTGCTGAAGATGATCGTGTCAAAAAAGGGAATGAATCAATTCCGAAATCACTTGATTAAAAATGGTTTCATGTATAACTATACTTGTTGGTCAAAACATGGGGAGTCACTTGCTAATCGCAGCACGACATCGACTAGTTCCGTCGGTAACAATGATGAGAACAACGATCCGTACATTAGTGATGATGATGACAATGTAAATGATGATAATGACAATTTAAATGACAACAATGATAATCTAAAGGACATGTTCGACGACTTGGAAACTAATATTGGTGACGATGATCAAGAAAAACTACAACAGATGTTTGTCGATTCGGAAAAAACCGTTATATGCTGGTTGTGAGAAGTTTTATAAACTTGATGTTGTGTAAAATTGTTAAATTTAAAGATGAAGTACGGATGGAGCGATAAGAGTTTTACAAGTCTATTGGTGCTCTTGCATGACATGCTTCCCAAAGACAATGAATTACCGGTATCCTTATACCAAGTGAAAAAAATGACGTGTCCAATGGGATTGGAAGTTAAAAGAATACATGCACGTCCGAATGATTGCATGCTGTATATAAATGAGTTTGAAAAAAGTCATACATGTGTAACATGTTTGGCATCGAGGTACAAGCGAAAAAATAAAATGATGAATATGATGATGATGTGACGAAAAATGGACCACCGGCTAAAGTATTGTGGTATTTCCCTATCATACCGAGACTAAAACGTTTATTTTCTAACGCAAAAGAATCAAAATTATTGCGTTGGCATTCTGATGAGCGTAAAAATGATGGAAAGTTAAGACATGTGGCGGATTCACCCCAGTGGAGAAATATTGATTATAAATTTCCTGATTTTGGTGAAGAGATTAGAAATATAAGATTTGGTCTTAGTTCAGACGAGATCAATCCTTTCGGAAACATGAGTAGTCATCATAGTACTTGGCTGGTTCTTCTATGCATCTCCAACCTTCCGCCATGGTTATGCATGAAACGGAAATACATAATGATGTCGTTGTTAATTCAAGGTCCAAAACAACCTGGTAATGATATTGACGTTTATTTGTCTCCTTTGATTATGACATGAAAACGCTTTGGAGTACAGGTGTAAACGTGTATGATGCTTATAAAAAGGAGAACTTTACGCTTAGAGTCATGATATTTTGCACTATAATTGATTTTCCTGCATATGGCAATTTATCAGGGTATACCACGAAAGGTAAACGAGCTTGTCCTGTATGCGAAGACGAAACAAGTTCAATATGGTTAAACAATATGGGACATCGACGATTTCTTCCCAATAATCATCGTTATCGAAGACAAACGAATGAGTTTGACGGAACGATAGAGCTCGGAAGGGTTAGGAAAGATTTTGATGCATATTCACGAGTTAAAAATATAAATACGGTGTTGGGAAAAAGAAATCGTGCTGAAAAACAGACATTTGGAAAAATAGGTCAATTTTTTGGGACTTACCTTACTAGAAATATTTGGAAGTTCGACATTGCCTAGATGTTATGCATATTGAAATAAATGTATGTGATAGTTTGTTGGGATTATTGTTAAACATTCCCGGAAAAACTAAAGATGGTATTAAAGTCCGTAAGGACATGGAAGAAATGGGGATACGTAAAGAGCTTGCCCCTGTTGAGAGAGGTAATCGTATCTATCTTCGACCTGCATGTTATACTATGTCAAATGCGGAAAAAAACAAAGTTTTGTGAATGTTTCCATGATATTAAGGTTCCATCTAGCTATTCTGCTAACATTAAAAGGTTGGTGTCGGTAAAAGATTGTAAACTGCTTGGAATGAAGTCTCATGATTGTCATGTTTTAATGACACATATGATTCCCATAGCAATTCGTGGATTGTTACCAGAGAACATCATACATACAGTTACAAAGCTTTGTTTGTTTTTAACAACATTCACTCAAAGGTTATTGATGTCGAAGTCTTAGATTAATGGCAAAATGATATTATCATTACCCTTTGTGAACTAGAGATGTACTTCCCACTGACGGGTAGTCTTGTGGACGACCCTTAAGTGTGTTAACAACATATACAATCTCGCATTTAACCGAGTTTATTAGTTGAATTAGATAACTATGGAATGTTTGACTCTGCAGGTTTTACGGGCATAAAAAGGATGAATTATGATGATAGGATGGAGGCTGGTACGTGCTAGAGTCGAACGGGAGTCGTAAAAGTGCATCGAGCGAACAAAGGAGAAAAGTTCAGCAACCACCGTAGGCTACGGTGGCCGCTGGGAGTTTTTGTCCGCCGTAATCCAGAGTCTGATCACCGTAAGGCTTTTAGGTGACCACCATAGGCTACGGTGGCACCGTAGCTTACAGTGGCGCCCAGCGAAAAAGTTGTAACTGCTCATTAAAATTCAGTTTTGAGGGTGTCTTTTGATTGTCAATCATTACCAGACGTTTTGCAGCAGTTTTTGGGGCGAATTTGGGTGTTCTTCTTGGCTTGTGAACAATTCTAAACATTTCGGTGTGTGTTTTGATTTCTATGAACACTTGTTTGAATGTTATGATGATTCACAAGTCATGAGCGGCTAAACTCATCGGTGATCATCCTAGGTTGAAGGTTTTCTCATGACATTTATGTTTTGTTTCGAATTTCTAGAATAATAAACTTGCGTTGTTTGTTTATTATGGTGTGTTGATTGCTTGTTTGTAAAGTGTTAATATGTATGTTAATCATAATCTGAAATCATACGTTCTTGGTGCCGTTGGCAATCGAGATATCATGGGTAGGATTGGGGTTGGATATTGATTGATTGGTCATCGGGTAACAACCTCGCATTAGTGTAATCCGAGTACTTAGTTCCCTTTCATCACAACAAGTAGTAACGCATGAACCATGTCTATGTGGTTCTTTCTAGTTGAAACTAAACATGAATGTCAATGAAAACTGGAAACCTAAGATGGTCATTTGTCTCTAAATTGTTTACAAATCAAATCTTACTTTTGCAAATTACTTAGTTAATTTTAGTTTTAAAACCAACAATCAAAATCTCTAAAATTACTTTTCTGCAATTTAGTTTAATCTAGTTTCTTATAAAAGCTGCTTAGATGACACATATTCCACAAGCTGCTTTGTAATTGTAGTTTGTAATTCGATTAAATTTGCGTGAGACTACAACATCACGTCAAATTGGATGGATCCATATGAGATCACGCGAGTGGGTCGGTTTGGCGATGTAGGTATGTTAGATGTGGGCACTAACAAACAGCAAACGGTAAATGGGCATCGGCTAAAACCGTACTTGGAAGGAAATGACATCAAGAATCTAGAGGTTGATAAGGTGGGCTACATTCTACGCCCAGTATGTGAGGAATGATCAAGAGGCCCAGGTTTGGTAGTGTAAATATGTAGTTTAATTTAGTTTAGTTTAAGTTATTTTACCGTTCTTTTGTTGACCCGGTGTTCGAAACAAGTGTGGGGATGTTTTTCCGAATTTCTCTAACATAGTGTTGAGGACAACAGGGTTTTCCATGGGGGGTAGGGTAATTTTCATGCTTTCTGAAATTTGAAAAATATAAAAATTACAAAATTTATAAAAAAAAATTGCGAAATCAAATGCCCAGATGCCATCGTAGGCTACGTGGCACCGTAGCTTACGGTGGCCATAAAATTCCCTACGGTGGATAGAGCCTGGAATACGGTGAAATTTTGTGCTTCGTAGCTTACGGTGGCGCCGTAAGCTACGGCGGTCGCTGAACATGTAGGGTCGGATTTATAAAAAAAAACCGAAAATCTTTGTTTTTATCACAACCAAACACGGGTTTTCATCATTTTTACCAAATTCTTATCCCCTTCTTCTATATTCTTCATCTAATCAAAACCCTAGCTTCCATAACCACTTCTCTACACATTCTCTTCAAAACTTCACCAAATCAAGTGATTTTTGGGTCAATCTTGGGTAGAATTTCGCAAGGAGTTCAGATTTGTGCTTAGTTTCTCAAGATTCCCGTGTTTTGTTGGTCGATTTTGGACATCTTAGGTCTGAAATTTTGGGGGTTTTTGTGGGTTGGTGTTTAGCTTGAAGTTCTTGTTATTCTCATCATCTACAAGGCAAAGGTATGCAATTTATGTTCATTGAGGTACATTGCAGAATTGTAAGTTCTAATAGTTGATTTTGTTTACATACTTGCTTGTAGAAATTAGAGAATATGCACTTGGCGGTTGGTTGAGGTTATGGTTGTAGATAGGGATGATGTCAAGATTGTTGTTCTATGTATTGGGAAATTCTTAGCATGTAGAGACATCATGCCCAAATTTTGTAAAACTTTAACAGCTTGTGTTTATAAGTATGGTGATAAGCAAGTGTGGGGAAGAAGAATGATTAGAATTTGATAAAAAGTTTGTGTGTTTTGATTGTGATGTGCAGGATTATAGGACGTAAAGGTAAAGAACCAGTAGGATCTTCAAGTGACCTGGCTGAGCAGCAGGGAAGGAAAAGAAGGTTAGTTTTGCAACAGGATCCGGAAGAAAGTGAAGAAGAGTAGCAGCCGAGAGGGCCAAAACCGCAATGGACATCTGGTCCGTTGCACGATCAGTCGTCTGAGTGGCAAGATGTGTTGTTTCATGATCAAATGAACGCCTTGGCTCAACACAAGGAAGCTTTTATTTGCGAAAAGGAGGTCCGTGAGGTGGACTTTGGGCCATTTGTGGTCACGGATAAATTTCGAGCACTTGGTTGGGAAGCAGCGTTGAAGTGTTATGATAAAGCAGGGAACAATTTGTACGTGGAAGAAATTCAAGAGTGGATGGCTACTCTACGATGCCCTCCGTTCAAAGGGGCAACAAAAATGAAGTTAATTGGGACTGTGAATGGGATTGATGTTGAGATGTCTTTCGACTCGTTGAGAAGGGTGGCGAAGTTTGACAGTAAACCGACAACTCAATATATGACACCCTCATTGAAAGATTTGTATATCTCACCCGAGAAGCACCCGCAATGGAAAAATATGTTGGATTACCTATTTTTACCGGATACTACACATGGGAACTTGTATCAGAAGAATCTAACAATTGAAGCGAGGTTATTATTGGTGATTTGCACGCAAAATGTAATCCCGCGGAGAGGTGATAAGGTTGAGGTAAGATATCCGGAAGTTCCAATCTTGTATTCGTTGTTGAGAGGAGCTCCTTGGATTCCGTTTTGGTTTTTGGTGTTAAACAATGTGTGGATTAGTCGAAATAGCGATCAACGAAAGATTATTCCACATTGCCATCTAATTACTGCATTGCTCAAGATGTACAGGGGGATCACGACGGAAGACAAGGGGTCGTATAAGAAATTCAAACCTTTTGAGCTTAAACAGTTGGGGCCTGGGTGGTCGTACTCTGAGTCAGAAAGGTATCATAAGTTGAAGAATGAAGGAAAAAGATGGAGAGTGTTAAAAGCTGATGCGAGGCCGTTACAACCGGGGGAAGCTGATGACCCCGAAAGTGAGGAGGAGGAACCTAGTGGCGATGAGGATTATATGGATAATCCTAATGTGGAGCATATGGATACTATAGGGGAGGACCTTGTGGTAGTAGAGGCGGTACTCAATCGGGGTATGTTGGGAGTGCATTCGACTATGCACAAATGTCATACGGATCAGATTGGGCATATGGTGGATTGATGGAGCAGGTTGTGGAGAGAATGAGGCCGCCTGTTTTCTCGGAGTTTTCTGATGTTGATCAAGTGTCGTTTGATCATCAAACCTTCATGAGAGCGAGTATAGAGCGATCGTTAAAGAGGAATTATGACCGACAGGAGCAGTGGAATAGAGCTCATATGTATGCTCATGAGGAGGAGATAAACAATCGTTATATAGATGATCGGAATCGACGAATGCACGATGCTTGGCATGCGGGTCAGCCAGTTGTCTCTGATCCACCGATTGTTGACTATTCTGTTTTTCCGCCATATGATGGAAGGATGTCGTATCCCACCCCACCATTGCATCATTCACAATGGGTGGATCCACATACGGGTATGGAGAGCCAGCAGCCCGCACAAGGCGATGATCAAGGTGGAAGCGGTAGTGGAGCTTTTGGGTTTGGTGAGTTTTCGGATATGACATCAATCTTTGGGCCGCCCCAGCCTCGCTATTATTGATCAGGTGGTGTTCTTTCTTCCCTTGTATATTTTTGTATATATTTGTGTTTATGTTTATGTTTTTGGTTGGGTGGAAAGGTGGTGTTGAGTTTGTGTTGATGGGTTGTGATAGTTGGTGGAGTTGTTAAAAAAATTACAAAAAGAAATTTGGGATTTGAGATAGAAGCAAATGGTGATGTGGTTGTTTTAAGTGAGGAGATACTCCAAAACCATACATTGGGACAATGTATCCCAAGTGTGGGGGATGGGGGAAAATTTTTGTAATTTTTCAACCAAGCATAAGAGTGTAAAAATTTGAAAACTTGTTATCTATCCATCTTACACATCGGTAACCTATGATACCTTCTTTCTTGGTGAGTATTTGTGCCATACACATGTATTGAATCGAAATTTTCGTTTGTTTGAGTGGCAATGTGTTTATTGTGTAAATAGAACTTGTTGGTAGATGCATTTTGAGGCTTTAGCTTGCTTGCTTGTAGAGATGATAGAGGCATTTAGGTGACCTCGTCTGGATGTGTGAGAGTGTGGAATTTGGGGGGTTGGGCCTCATAAGTTATATATGAGCTTGGTGATGTGAGGGGTGGGGGTTTGGTCCGTAGTAACCATGTTTGAGCTTTGGCCATTCGTTTGTGACCCATGCCTAACTCCTTATATTTACCCATTGATTTGATTCGGTGCAGTAGTGTTATTTAGTACCTTATTGAAATCGTTGTTTGAAAAAAAAATCTGAAAAGTCCAAAAAGAAGGAATAATGATGTTAGTTAGTGGAAGAAATAGAAAAGAAAATAAAGATGGAAGGTAGTTGTATATAGTTAATGTTTGTTCTGTTTTTATATTTATTGTAATAGTATCACTGAATCGAATCAACAAGCTACTTGCATATATTCCCTCATTCTTACCTTTCGCCTAGCCTAGTTACAACCGTTAAGTCCTTTTGATTTACAAGCAAGGTATGCATGTTTTAGGCGGAGATTTGATCTACGCACAAGCATATTGTCGCACATTAACATATTTGCATTGAGGGTGCTAGCATAAATGTTGCTAGTTTCTTTGTTGTCACCGAGAGGAGACTTGATTGTGAGGGGTGGGTAAGTGGTATGATGTAAGTTAGTAAAAAGATGACACCTAATTGTTCGGTTTGAAATTGATCATGAATTTGGAATGGGTTTGATGTGTTGCTTGGGACAAGCAACGGTTAAGTGTGGGGATGGGACGGGAGTCTTGTGGACGACCCTTAAGTGTGTTAACATCATATACTTTCGCGCATTTAGCCGAGTTTATTAGTTGAATTGGATAACTATGGGATGTTTGACTCTGCAGGTTTTACGGGCATAAAAAGGATGAATTATGATGATAGGATGCAAGCTGGTACGTGCTAGAGTCGAACGGGAGTCGTAAAAGTGCATCGAGCGAACAAAGGAGAAAAGTTCAGCAACCACCGTAGGCTACGGTGGCACCGTAGCTTACGGTGGCCGCTGGGAGTTTTTGCCCGCCGTAATCCAGAGTCTGATCATCGTAAGGCTTTTAGGTGACCATCGTAGGCTACAGTGGCACCGTAGCTTACGGTGGCGCCCAGCGAAAAAGTTGTAACTGCTCATTAAAATCAGTTTTGAGGGTGTCTTTTGATTGTCAATCATTACCAGACGTTTTGCAGCAGTTTTTGGGGCGAATTTGGGTGTTCTTCTTGGCTTGTGAACAATTCTAAACATTTCGGTTTGTTTTGATTTCTATGAACACTTGTTTGAATGTTATGATGATTCACTAAGTCATGAGCGGCTAAACTCATCGGTGATCATCCTAGGTTGAAGGTTTTCTCATGACATTTATGTTTTGTTTCGAATTTCTAGAATAATAAACTTGCGTTGTTTGTTTATTATGGTGTGTTGATTGCTTGTTTGTAAAGTGTTAATATGTATGTTAATCATAATCTGAAATCATACGTTCTTGGTGCCGTTGGCAATCGAGATATCATGGGTAGGATTGGGGTTGGATATTGATTGATTGGTCATCGGGTAACAACCTCGCATTAGTGTAATCCGAGTACTTAGTTCCCTTTCATCACAACAAGTAGTAACGCATGAACCATGTCTATGTTGTTCTTTCTAGTTGAAACTAAACATGAATGTCAGTGAAAACTGGAAACCTAGGATGGTCATTTGTCTCTAAATTGTTTACAAATCAAATCTTACTTTTGCAAATTACTTAGTTAATTTTAGTTTTAAAACCAACAATCAAAATCTCTAAAATTACTTTTCTGCAATTTAGTTTAATTTAGTTTCTTATAAAAGCTGCTTAGATAACACATATTCCACAAACTCCCTGCGTTTGATACCCACTTACCGCTAACTATTTAGTTGTAATTGGATTAAATTTGCGTGAGACTACGACATCACGTCAGCCACCATCCTTTTTTGATATAATGGTTCAACTAGTATCTCATATCGTACAAGAGATTAAGGCTTGTAGTCCTGTATTCCTACGATACATGTATTCTTTTGAAAGATATATGGGTTTCTTAAAAGGTTATGTAAGAAACCATAATCGACCTGAGGGCAGCATTGTGGAAGGATATATTTCTGAAGAGGCGGCCGAGTTTTGTACAGGTAATTATATCATAACATTTAATGTGTGTGTGTATATATATATATATATTTTGTTCCGGCGGTTTGGTTTTGAACAAAAATTATATTATCATTATAAAATATTATATTCAAAAGAAACAATGTATGTTACATTGACGGAAATCATAAAATCGAATAACTATACCCGCATCGATGTTGTTTGGTTGGTAGTGGTGTGGTTCATTTTGTTACGGGTGCGATGCCGGCAAGTAATATAGTTTATTACACAAAAAAATACATTATTCTAAACATAACTCGGTTTGTTACGGTACCGCTACTCATTATACTTTACGATATAAATACAAGGTTTATTTACAATGGTTTCATTACTAGTACATATATTCGATCTAAAGTCATGTTTTAAATTGATAGAAAACCATAGAAACAAATACCAATACTAGTACATATCTTCGATCGACGTCGGTCTCATTCGTTATGGTACCAAGTACACTATTAGCATTCAATACAACCTACGATGCCAGAATAATACAATATTTCTAACATAATCGTGCTTTTAACGAAACTTATGTCGTAATGTCAAGAAAAAAAAAACATAACCGTGTACTTAGTTGTTTTGAAAAAAAGTATTCATGTAAAATGATGTCACACCCAACCGAAAATGAAAAATACAGCGACGTTTCAAAGTAACGATTGATGACTTTGCAAGATCATCAAGAACACCGTAAACAAGAATATTCTCTGTGTCTAGCTTGGCGGGCCTTTGTATCAAATCGCCTTCCTTTTGAGAATAATAAGTTGAATCTTGCATCTCATAAAATAATCAAAGTTTATATATAAAATAATCAAAGTTTATATATAAAGACTTCTTTGAACTATTCGCTCATTGTGGATATATTTGTAATAAATTTCTATAACTTTTAAGCTTATTTTTAAGTTATTGAACTCGTTTACAATCTCGAGCTTAAAAACTTAACGCCACATGATTACTAGTTTAATTAGACCATGTGTAGTGGAGAGCATGATTAATGTCCTCACTCATGGGCATTGTGCGATACGTGTCATCTCAGTCAGCAATGGGGTATTATGGGACGTTTTTTTAAATAGGTGTAGAAGGGATGTGAGCATTGTGAGGCATTATGTTAAAAGGGGTGTAAAAATTAAATAAAAAACGGGTATTGGCCAACCAAAAAGTAGAAGACATGTCATTGGTCAATTCTTTTCATCTCTGGCGTGGATAAAAGGACGCCGAAATGTTCTTTTTTGAAAATAACTCCCCAGGGGCAGAACAAAGGCGTTGTGGAGCTTTTTTAGGGGAAAAACCCTCAAAAAAAAAAAAAAAAACTCCACTACATGTAATAAATGTACATGTTTTGTACACTAGCTCTAAACATCTTTTCGCACGGTATATCCTCCCATTAAAAACGAGGAATGATATATCTTACTTGCATCATGAGTAAGAAATAAAGAATCATTGTTTACGTGCATTAAAAATCGGTCCCTAATTTTAACTTTAGTATCTTGATTTTCCTTGTGGCACTTTCCGTCATCAAGATCTTTGATGTTGAATGTGGTTCATTTCTTTACTTATAAAGCATTAAGGGTATAACATTTATGTATAACAAATAAATAAAAAGAAAAAGAAGTGTACATTGTTACCCAAACCAGATAAATGTAAAATCAACTTATGTTTTTTACATCGTAAGGAACTCTTATTTGTATCGGCTGACTTTAAACTTTGTTTAAAGCCTTTTTTTTTTTTCTTTTTGGTATTAAATGAAGTAGGGGTTACTTAACATACAATGTTCCTTAACGTACGCTGGGAAATCACGCATGTTATAAAACTTAAAAACTCTAATCACGCATGTTGAAAATCATAATGTTGAAAATCATAATGTTGAAAACTATAATCACGCATATACAAAATCAGAAATTACGCATGGGGTACAAAACTTAATCACGCCTGTTATAAAAATAATCACGCATGTTATAAATTCCCAGCATACACAGCGTAAGTTAAGCCTAATTGTACAATACACTTTCACAAATGATGTAAATGGGTATGGGTATTAAATGATGTAAACTGGTATGAGGGGTGTAAAACCGTGCTACCAGCGTCGCAGATAGACCGTAACACCATGCTAAGTATCAAACAAACGATGACTAAAAACCCGGAAAAGCGTAAAATAAATACAAGAAATTTCTAACACCAAACGACTCACGTGACGTAAAACGTAGAAGCTGAATTTATACGGATACATATTAGAAAGGGGAGGGGGTAAAAATACATGGGAGACCAAATGTAACCATCAAACAGTCTGAACCATTAAGTGTTGAACAAGTAAGAGATCTGAACCATTAAAAGCCCTATTAAAAGATAAACAAACAATCCGTAAGTTAATTTGATGTAAATTATGAGTAACTATTACCGTTTAAAAAAAAATTAATAGCCAAAACCACCTGGGTCATGATGTAAATGGATTCTTTTCTTTTTTCTTTTTTAATTTCGATACTAATTAGTTTGTATCTTATAATCTAGTCATTCAAATGGAAGAAGTCGATCGGACAAGGTTTTCAACTTGCAACCGACAAATTTATATTTTTTTTTCTTTTCTTTCTTTTTCTGAAATTATGTATTAGATTCATGAAGAAGTAATTATTATTATTATTATTATTATTATATTATTATTATTATTATTATTATTATTATTATTATTGTTAATTTAAAAAATAACCGATATGAATAAAAAAATCGGTTCAAACCGTTTGGTCTGGCCGAGTTACCAAACTCTCTCTGTTTGGATTGTCATTTTCTGGATATCGTAGTTACCATTTGGTTCCAAAATTATATTAGCTGAATCTGAGTGTAGAGTATAGACATCTCCTTTGTTTTGTTCCATAAATTAATATATGACATAATCGAATGTATTTGCCTATTCAACTATTCTAGTCTTTAGAGATTTAATGTTATAAATATCACAAAAGCAAATTGAAAAAGAAAATCACCTTATTCCATTAAGAAAGAATTAAAACCACATTCATTTTTTATATCTCTACTAGGCCGCAAACAAACCGAACGAATATGAACAAGACCTTGTTCGTGTTCTCTTTTTAAGAAATATATGTGTTCACGAACTGTTCATGAACGCTCACTGAACGAGATTTTATATTTGTGTTCATTTGTTAAAGAAGTGAACTTGTTCATGTTCGTTTGTGTTTGTTTGTTAACTTTAGGAAACGAATGTTAATGAACACAAACAAGTGTTTATGAACATAATATATATAATACATTGACACTTATTAAATACAGTCGGAATTTTGAAGTATTTAAATAATATAAAAACTAAAAACACTAATGAAATATCGAACATAAATGAATACGTTACCGAATGTTCACGAATATAAATGAAAGAACGCAACCTCTGTTCATGTTTGTTAATTTAACAAAATGAACGGAATTTCGTGTTAGTGTTCGTTTGTTTTATAAACGAACGAACACAAACGAACTTCCACCGAACACTCCATGAACTGTTCACCGTACGTTTGATTTGTTTACAACCCTAATGTCTACCTTCACGGTTTGTGCTAGGAAAAACAACCATGATAGGATATTAAAAGTAAAACATATCATATTTATTTGTTATATTTTGCTCCAGAAAGAAAAGTTTTATTTATAATTAAAACAATTAATATTGTTCAAAATATTAACTAATCCAGCCTGTAAATAAAATAAGAATGTACAATACTAAAATAATCACCGTCGTCACTATCAAGAGAAAACAAAAATAAAAGGGAAATGTGTAGGGCTATGATTCGGATAGCCAACAATGTATGTATGTTCCGTTCCGTAAGTATGTCGGACATCACCTAATACACTAATACCATACATGTCCCATGCCCACGGTTTTTTTCGTAAATTAATCTTACCTGGTCCTATACCTAAATACACGCCTAAAATATTTTGAGTTTTGTGTTTACCCATTGATTTCAGGTTTTGTTTATCATCATAATTATTATAGATCATATGGCATTTTTTTTTCAATTACGAATTACTTAGTATGAAGTATAGATGCCAAAATATCCTCTCCTTTTTAGTCATGACAATTTCATGGTAACTTTAATACATGCCTGACACACATTGTAGATGCAAAACTATACAATGATTTTACTTTTTATCAACTCTATCAAAGATTTATTATTTGTTAGAGGTCTTTGTTAATATATGATGACTTCCACACAATGGTTATTCGGGGTTATCATTGGACTTACTTTGGATTTACATGCATATAGGGATAAGTTGGGATGATAATCAACCCTCGTAGTCAATGTCTCTCTTTGCATCATCATTATTGGTGCATACTGACATTTGGGTCAAATTTTGGTGTTAAACGTGTATAATATCGTGTGTTTATGTGATTTATTTGTGGAACACATTCACTACATGTGAGTATTTGTGATTTTCATGTCTAAGCACATTTTTTGGAGGCCTTTTGGAAGAATATACAAGGTTAGGAAGTGTCAAGGCTAAAAAACAATTGAGACACAGTCCCCCTAAAACTTCAAACGGGTATATCTCACGAATATAAAGGAGTTATGAGAGGCATAATATATGAAAGTGGGGTGTGTCTATGATCTAGGAAGCTAATATGATCAGAGCTGGGTTTCGGGCATCCGGGATGACGGGTCTGGGCATCCGTGACACTAAACCCAAAAGCAAGCGTCCACAGAAATGTCCCAACGTCCTACTGCTTCCCCTGGCGTACGAGATGCCTCTTTACCAGCATCCAAGACACTAGTATTGTAATTTATGCGCATAATTCCTTTTTTTACTCATTCAATCATGGTTTCTCATCATATTTTTAGATATTCTCAACTTGGCACTTCTAGGGGACGATTTGGGTCCAATCCGTCGAGTTTTGCATTTTGTCACCGTTTCAAGATTCAAGTTTCTGAAGATCAAATATCCGTTAGGAGTGGTTAATCTCTTCAAGATTATCCCCAGGTGCATCGTTGTAAATTTTTAGGGTTTCTTCTTGCACATCTACTTTGAAACATTAAATTTTTTAATAATTTGATAAAATGCATAAATGAATTGTTAGCTTTGTTATGAATTTATGATTCTTAAGATTTTTTGCATCTTTGGCATTGTGAGATTATAATTACTGTTAGTTTTGATTCACCTTAGGGTTTGTTAATTGTTCTTGATTCATAAAGCTTATACTTGTTCAGGATTCATATCGTGAAGGTTTTCTTTCACAATTTACATATGTTAGATGAATATTGATGTCTCCTATTAGATTTTCACTTAAAAATTCAAGAAATCCATTGTGTTCCTCAAAAACAAACAAAGAAATCATTCGTATAAGTTTGCCTTAGTTACTAATAAATATGAAACACGGTTGTAATATGTTTTACAAATCATTTAATTTCCTTATTAATAATTAATAATTAAATTTGAAATCACTTTATAGTATTTACAAACCAATTGGAATCATATTATTGATTCCCACTTTCAAACACACCTTTGACACAATAAGCAAACTTCATAAACATTTGTAATCAAGTTTAACCTATTGACCATAAGCTCTTCATGGTTCAACACCCTTCTTACCCTAACTAGTTTAAGGTGATTAGGACACACAATTCCTCTTATCTTTGGATGGTCCCTTTGTTGGTGCATAATGTCTATGTCTTAGTCTTATATCGAGTCTGTATAGTATAGAGCTGAATATGCTAGGTGTTTGAAGTATTTATGTTATATTGTAGCAAGTTCGCCCGTGACATCATGTCTGTAAATATGTTTGTACATAGTTTACATTGTCCTGTACATAGTATTTCAGCTTTACAGATTAAAATCAAAAAGATTTTCGGTGTGTTTTAGCATAAACTTGCAAAAATACAAAAAGATTTTAATTCTACACTGTTTTCAGCAAACCAATGTTGGAGAACGGATCTTCGAAGTCTGGTAAGATGCTAGAACTGGTGGGAATCTCTTTGACAACGGGCTGGGAGCTAATCTGTTAATCTGAAAAATTAAAACGATAAAAAGTTCATTAATTTGAAACTTTGTTTTTTGAAAATACAACAGTTTGTTCGTAACGGGTCAAACCAGGGTCATTAACTTGGACTCGGCAGACAAGTCGGTTAACCAAGGTCATTAACTTAGACTTGGTCAACTGAGTGGATTTTCATAACTGGTAAAAAGTGGGAAAGTTCAGGGGTTAAATTGAAATTGAAAAAGTTTAAAATTGTGGTTTGGCAAGTTCGGCAACTTGCTAAACTGATTCAAGATTAACATCTAAGCAAGTTCGACCGAACTTGCTAAGGAATGGCTGTGTTGTTTTATAGTTAAGTCCGTCCGGACTTGACTGGGCCTTCATGTTGGCTGCAATTCGCCGACTGACTGTAAAATACATCAAGTTCGGCCGAACTCATTCAACAACCTTCAAACTCTCTGAGCGAACTTGAGCTTTGAGAGAACTTGAACGATTTTGGCAATTTCACACCGTTACGCTGCTAAATTAAGTTCGTTTTTGGTGATTAGCACACCAATTACTATGACAGAGGTAGAGATTTGTTTTTGATCCATGAATTGACCTAAATCGAACAAAATAGATCTGGAATTTTAAAATCAGTTAGATCTAGATGTTGTTGGTTAAAATTGAACATAAATTCTGAATCAACACTTAAAATCGACCGTGTAATCATGTTTGATTGAACTGAAATGGATAAATGACATGTTAACAGGTTTGGTTGGAGAAGATGACAAGTTCGGCCGAACTTGTTGTCAAGTTCGACCGGAATTGCATCAAAGATCATTTTAATCTGCTAAAAATGTATGTTCGACCGAACTTGATAATTTGTGTTTGAAAAAATTAAATACATGTTCGATCGAACTTATGTTAATGAAATCTGAACTGTTAAATGTGTAAGTTCGCCCGAACTTATCTTTCTTTATTGAACATGTGTTTAGAACATGTTCGGGCGAACTTGAAGAAATAGAAAATTGTAACACATATATCAAGTTCGTCCGAACTTGATAAAGTGTTAGAAAATTTTTATAAAATATTTCTCGATAAACGTGCTAATTGTTTTGCGTCATTTTTCAGGCACAGGTTCCAGCACGTGTAATTTCAGTAGAGTTCTCGAAGACTGACAACACGTGCATCACGCTCGACAAAACGATCTCTCCGTCACTTAAAGAATACGCAGTATATTGAAGTTTCTGGAAGAAAGCACTATTCACAGAGCGATCACAGAGCGCACAGTGTTGTATCGATCACACACTGTTAATTTCTGGATGAATGCAAGTTTGAGTGTGATGAGAAGACAATTACTTCTACCCGTGCAAGTTGGTAATGAAATTAAGCCGATTACGGTAACAGAAGATGATATTCGTAGAGTATTACAGTTCAACGATAAAGAAGATGATCCTATTTATCTTGATGAGAGGATAGTGCGTGGTTGTTTCTTCAGGATGGGTTACAAAGGAAGCGTGAATAAGCCGACATTGAAGAAAGGGGAAGTGCCAAACCCCTACAAGCTCCTGATGCACGCCATAATTCATACATTCAGCCATCGCAAGGCCGGTTTAGATGATGTTCAAGTACTTAGCTTGCATGGCAACGCGCTTATTCTGAAGAAGCCGTTTAACTTCTCAAAGTTAGTTTTCACTCACATGTCGAAAAACATGGAAGATTCAAGACTGTGCTTATATCCGAGATTTGTTCAAATGTTGATTGACGAGAAGTATTTAATATTGCACGAGATCCGAACGATGTTTTATACTTCGTGCATCTTGATGAGACCACAGTAAAGAAGCTAATCAAATTTCAGAAGCAAGCTTCAGCTCCTGTTGCAAAGCCTGTATTCGGAGCGATTAAAGATTCTAATTATATTGCGCCGCCAAACAACAAATGGAGAAAAGATGGCAGTGACGATGAGAAAGAGCTTAATGCTGAGAAAGATTGGTTTAAGGAATTCAAACCTAAGGCAAGGAGTGAATGGTTCTTGAAGGCAGAAACTGATAAGCCTAAGAAGAAACGAGTAGCTAAGAAAGTTGAAACGATGCTCGTCAACGAGGATGAACTTGAAAATGTTGAAGCAGTTGCTGGATCAAGTGCTGCAGGTGTTATTGAGAGTCAAGAGACTGTGAAAACGACTCAAGATGATGTTATATCTGCTACTTCTGAAAATGAAGATGATTCTGATAAAGAAATTCCTGCTAAAGAGCCAGAAAAGACTGAGGCAGAGATTAGAGCAGAGAAAGAAAGAGAACTGGATGTTGATTTTGATCCTAATGCAGAAAAAGTGTCGATGAGGATAGACCTAAGAAATCTAGACGTGTGAAGTCTGCAACTGTTTCGTCAACAAAGACTACAGGGTCTCCTCAGACCAAAGGAAAGAGAAAATCAAAGAAAGAGCAAAAGGTTGTAAGTAAGAGGCGCAAAAGATCGTTGAAAAGCACAGAAGCCCCACAAGAACCTTCTGGTGCTCAGGAGAAAGGAGTCACACAAGAACCTCCTCCACAAGAACCTCCTGTTATTATTCATGCTTGAAGCTGAAAGGCCAGGAGTTACACAAGAACCTCCTGTGTCTGGCTTTGTTGAAGTTCCTATCACTGAATCTCCTGTTGCTCCAACGAATTCTGTTCCTGAAAGTTCTACGCCAAGGAAGTCAACACCAAAATTGCAACACCAAATCAACACCGAAGATTCCAGGAGGGCCTAATGTGTTTGGTGATATGCACAATGATCCTATAAGTTTGCAGGATCTAAACGATTTCTTCCCAGAAACAAATGTTGAACTTCTGGAAAAGCGCGTGAAGGCGTTAGAAGAAAAAGTAGCGCAGAATGAAGTTGAAAAGGCAGAGCTTATTAACAAGATGAATCAAAGGCTGTCGAAAAAGAAATGTTGGATGACAAGGTGAAGGTGTTAGAGAATGCAAGAGAGTAAAGCGTTGATCGAAAGTCTGCAAGATGCTAATGAGAAAATGCAGACAGAAATTTCAGAGTTAAGGTCTGTCCAAGTTCTAAATGATCGAAGATTCTCCAGGATGCCGAAAGTGTTATCTAATGCACTGGGTATCACTTCATCGCTGATATGATCGTCTAGATCAACAGGAAGCTAAGGAACGAGCTGAAAAGAATTAGCTGAGGAGTGGCAAAGGAAAAGGGGTTGAAGGTGAAGCTCCTAAGTCTTGTAATGTTCCAAAGAAACCTATTGAAGAAAATATTATCATAGCTTCTGAGTCTGATATTCCTAAGGTTGACGAATCTGTCAAGCCTTCTGATCCTATCACTGCTTCTGAAGAAAAAGACGATGAAGAAGCTGAGAAAGATGATAAAGAGGATGAAGAGGAAGGAAGTTACGAGGATTGGAACATTGGTGATGATGATGATGACGATGATCAGGGTAATGTTGGTATTCGAGTTTCTGAAGCCAAAATCTCTGATGATTTTGATTTTACTGCTCTAATGGACGATGAATCGAACATAATGGAAGATAAAGTCAGGGGGAGTCAGGGCAGAAAGGGCCAACTGATGATGACATAGATATGGCAAATGTTGATCGTTCTGCAAAGCCAGTTGCTGCTATTCCCGCGAAGCCTTTAATGTTAATGTTAGAACACAACATGGAGGAATGTGAATATGTACATAACTACACGAAGGAGGATTTAGCTAGATTGATTGAAGTTGAAGCTGAATCGTTAGAGTTTGATTTTGAGGAGGATGTGTTGACTGTAAATCCTTTTGAGCCAAATGATTATCAATATCAAAGACGATTCGAAGCTGAATACAATCGAGTAATTGTGGAAGATTGGTCTTCAGATGACGAATCAGATCAGAAAGTGAAGTATGTCGGTTCTAATTCAGATAGTTTTCCTACTTTTGAAGAGATGTACAAGCAGCTTGATGAAGATATGTTGAAGTAAAGGATTGCTGAATCAGTTCGAGAGGGTAAAGTACCTAAGCCCATGACCAAAGAAGAGATAGCTCAAGCGAGAAAGTCTTGGTTTAAAGAAATGCCACACGAACGCAAGTTTCGACGTCCTCTTGCATTCTTTACCAGAGACAAAGACGTTTTTTGGGAGATATTTTGAGCTGGGGTTGGTTTAAAGAGCTTAACGTATATGCAATCAAGAGGGAGTTTGGAGTGCAATACTTCAAATACCTTGCTGATTTCAAGACATTACCGTATTGGGATGTAGAAGAGTTGGTACAGACGGTGAATGTTACATATTACATGAAGCCGATTGATTAATTATTGTGGAAAATGATTAAGTATGAAGCGGTTAAAGGTTGGAATTATTGGAAGCCTTTTATTCCTGGTCGCAGAGTGAAGATAAACAAGGTAACTGGAGAAAAGGACATAACGTTAATAATGAAACGTCCAAGAGCCATGAGAAATATGACGCTTAATGCCGATTGAACAAGACTTCTATCCTTTGTTCAAGTGGTGGCAGATTGATCCAGCAACGTGTGAAGCTGTGATTGTGCTAAAGTTTGAAGAACATCTGGATATTACCAAGGAACGGGTTGAAGTGATGGGTTATCAGGGCATGAGGGGTTTATGGAGGACGATAAGGATTCTAGATCCTATGTGGCTTGTGAACTGCTCGAGAGAAGATATCAAAACCTTGTTCTACAACAAGATTGTTTTTTAAGAATGTGAAAAGGTACAAGCTATGCAGTTTCAAAAGGTTGTGAACGTTTGTTATGCGCGCGAAGTCAATTCTGGAAAGATGTGGCAAACGAAGTGGAGGGATCTGGAGAGAGTTGAGTTTTTAAAGGAGGAAAACAGAAGTGAGGCGATTAAAGAAAGAATGGAAAAAGCGGTAAGGCAAAGTTCTCTAAGAATGGCTAACTTTAAAAGAACACCGCCAACTGATCAAACGCCTGATCCAAAGCAAGAACGACGAAGGAAGCCGTTCAAGAACTACTTCGGTCGTGTACGTTAACGTTTATATGAAGACAGAGTGTTTTAAGACTGATACAAGACGAAGACTATATCCAAGGGGGAGTCTGTTGGTGCATAATGTCTATGTCTTAGTCTTATATCGAGTCTGTATAGTATAGAGCTGAATAGGCTAGGTGTTTGAAGTATTTATGTTATATTGTAGCAAGTTCGCCCATGACATCATGTCTAGCCAAGTTCGGGCGAACTTAGGCACCTCATGAGCGAACTTCCATCTCTATAAATACCTAGCTAGCCTACTTCATTTGTAACTTTGGCATTTCAGAGGCGAAGCTCTGTCAGTTTGTAACTAGAACGTTTGATCAATAAAACTGACGATTAACTAATTAAATCTTGTCTATTGGTAAACACGACGTAATATTTCCGCTATTATGGACGTTAGATATCAAATTTAGGTTCCTAAGCATCGAGGATCGGTCCTACAACCTTCCGCACTGGTTACATACATGGTTACACATTGTTAAATGCACCCTTTGTTTTGATGAAAATAAAAATATAAACATGTGATAAAAATGCTATAATTGTTCATATCTTATATTCCTTAAGCACAAAAAAGGATGTACAATTGATCAACCAAATGAGCAAATCAGTCAATAAGTTAAATATAACTATCACAATCGATGTCTTAGGCGAACTGTGCCTCAATCGTAAAAATAAAAATATGAGCATGTGATAAAAATGCTTTAATTATTTATATCTTATATTCCTTATTCACAATTATATTCCTTATTCACAAGAAAGGATGTCCAATTGATCAACCAAATGAGTAAATCAGTCAATAAGTTGGATATAAACATCACAATTGATGTCATATGAAAATTGTGCATCACTCGTATAAGAGGACATAAAAAATGTGAAAGTGTTGAACAAAACAATAGAACCACGGAACGCCAGACCATGGATGGACTTGGTGTGCTTGGACATTTAATCATCAACAAGTCAGGTTCATGAATCAAGCGATGAAATACGAGAGTTATGGAGATTTATATTATCAACAAAGTCCCAAAGTGAAGATTCAAGAATAAAAAAAAAGAACAAGCGATGAAATAAGAAATGTTAAATGACCAAAAGATCATCTGAAAAACTTTTATAAAGTTTAAACAAAGTTCTACATGCTCTATAATTATTGTTTTGTACATGCGATATGTGTTGAGAGAGACCTCCAAATCATTTACACTCTAGGATATTTCCCCTCAACCTAATACATGAGAATTTGCATGCTTTTATTGAGTTGGAACCGATTCTGGAAGTTGTGTAAAACAATGGTCATACGACATTTTAGAAGAACATTCACTTTTAAGATATACATTTGAGATTTCTTAATCGTAAAGGACACTTGTGATGACCACATTATCAACATAAAAGCATCAATTTTCAATCAAACTAAGCTCTATGGTTTGGTGATATTACGTTCAAATTTAGGGTTCTCCGCACAACCATGGTTATGCAAGTAAAATAATACAAAGAAAAAAACATTTGTAGAGCTATCACACGAAATAGAAGTGTAACGCCCAACTATTTCATACTTTCTATATTAAAAAGCGTTGTTTGTAACTCTATTTTTTGAAACCTTTGTACTTGTATTCGTTCTGTCGTTGTAAACCTTGTAATCGAGACTTGAATCATAATGGAATATAACTTTATCACAATACTTGTTATACATAATCATACATACATACACTTGATGCATTATATTCGAAAACGTGACCATACTCGCAAAATACGTGACAACTATACCTCATACATACTTTATACGTGATGCATATACTCGATCTCATTCATTTTATACTTATGTGCATCTTATAGCATGTCTCTCATACTTAAAATACCTTAGGTATTCTTAAAATACCATAAACAACACTTAAACCCGTCCCAAATCAACAAAATAACAAAATACAAGTTTTTGTCCCGGACCCGGTCCGTAAGGGTGTCTGGTGGGCAGATTGTGTTCTGGCCGTGAATTTTGCACGAATCCACACATAAACCTCTAACCCAATCACCTCTAGACCTCATTAAACACCTTATAATCACCTTCTAACTCTTCCATTATAAATACCAAGCTTCCCCAAGCATTCCACACTTTCCAAACTCCTTCTAATCTCTCTCAACACTCTCAAATCACTCACAAGATCAGTTGCAACTCAAGTTCGAGCAGATTGTACCTCCTCCACTAAAGTGAGCATAACTTGCTCATTTCTTAACGAAATCATTTGATTCTTCTTCCTACTTCCTTGGATCAGTCTTAGGTTCGAACCCACGGACTTGCCATGGCATTTCAGACCTGGGTATTCACCAAAAAGACTCCAAAGTAGGCTGGAAGTTTATGATGTGATTAAAACCTTTTAAAAACTTGTGTTTTCTTCATTCAACCTTGTGTTCTTGAGCTTCTAATCAACTATATGATTAAGGAGCCTAACCTAGGTTGTTATACATGTAAATAGGAGTGTTTAGACACTCCAAACTTTCTGTTTTCGAAGAGCTTTAAGCTCACAAGTGATGCAAGTCTTGAACTTGTTCATGTGTGACTACCTTGGTTAGCTTAGGATATCCTAACTCCAAGTCCACACATCACTTGATGATTTCTCATCATTATCCAAAGTTAGTTTGCTAGATTGAAAGTGACACAACCCCGTCTAGCCTTCGACGTGTGTCGACGCCGGCTCACCCGGTTGTAGTTTGCTTGGCTACTTGGTATAGTGATAGCATACATTTACATTCTTGTTGTTAATATTGTTCTTGACCCTCCTTGTTGTCTATGACAATTTGTATATTGGTGAACTCCTATGAGGTTCCTAAATGGATGGTTCAACCTCCTACCTCCTACATGACTTCTATGATTATCCTTGTTAGTTGTAGAATAATATGTACATATGTATATTTATGGACTATATAATGAACCTAAAACCAAACCCTTGATAATGACTAACTATTCACTTGTCAAGTTATTAAGTTTATCACCAAAGTGTGTAGTTCCTCGTTACGATTTTAATAGGTTTCAAACCTATGAAATCACATCAACCCTTATGGGCTATCATAGTGTCAAAAACAAGCGCTAGACCTTGGCGACTATTTTTATACATACATACTTTACCTTATTATTCATTATTCATGCTCATATTTGAATCTTCCGTTAATCACCATACTCATACCTAAGTTCTTCGTGTAGAAGGACAAGGTGCCAATCCTTAACCAACAAACAAGCTCGCGGATTTCTCTAGTTGGAACACTTTTGCAAAACCGTGAGTACACTCGGCCCATTTACCGCTTTCTCACTTTTGGGGTTGTAACATGTTTAACTATCAAAATACACAAATTACAACTTATGCTTTACATGCTCAATCCGTTAATACATGAACCTCATTATGCTTAGATACATGCTTGATCGTTTACTTAGCTAGCCCAACTTGACATATATAACGCTACAGGAGTAGCACACCACCCGTCGGGGCTATGTTAAGCTTATTCTTACTTTTTAGTCTCGTTGCTTTTGTGACGACGGAAGCTCATTATACTTGTGGAAACTCGGGTTTGATCTAGTGTTGCATGATTAGCATTTACCTTACATACGATTAACATGTGGATTCGAGTTATACTTATGCTATGAATCACCAAACTTGTGTACTCGCCTTTGCTTTTGCATTGAACTCTATTTTAAACATGTTACAGGTTGAGGAGATGATGCTATGAAATTGAAGTAGTGTTGATGACTAGATACACACATAGATGTATAGGTTTATTAATGTTGTATCAAATTTTGTCTTGATTATTGTTGTACTTGAAATTTCCATGTATTGTACTTGACAAGTTTACTTATGAAATGAAATTTAGTTTAACTAAATATTGAGCTATTAGCGTTGTGAACAATAAACAATATTTTTGTCCCGCCTCGATGTTTCCGCCATCAGTTGAGGGTGACAAGAAGGTTGTTAGTATTTTGTTTTCAAGCCATGTTAACATCATCTCATCATAGTGAATCAAAGAGATTCTCTCATATATATTAAGGCTTATTGGCTGAAGACCCCTACAAACCATTTTGACGTCAATCATGAATAAATCAATGGATTGGGTGAGTGGTTGGTTAGGTGTGAACAGTGTTTGCCTTAAACCAATTAAATGCTTTCATGCAACGTCATAACGTTTTTATCAAACGGAGCCCTAAAAGCGTGCTTTCCCAAGTAGGGCTGTAAGTGAACTGAATGTTCAGCGAACAATTTGTGAACGTTTGACGGAAAGTTTGTTTACGTTCATTCGTTTAATTAATGAATGAACATGAACATGAAATTTTGTTCGGTTAGTTAAATGAACGGACTCGAACATATGTCTCGTTCGTTCAATTATGTTTGTGAACGTTCGGTATGTGTTCGTAACATTCATTCATGTTCGTTTGTTTATGTTGTTCATTAAACATTTTTTAGCCTTTATTTATTTTATTTAGACTTTTTTACATTCTTTAATTCTTATTTATCTCGTTACCTAAACAAATAAAATAGGAAATTCTATCTCCACCTTGTTTACGGTCGCTCCATTTACTTCTCATTATTCACATAAAAAATATTATTGACCTTCGTTCAACTATTAGGGCTTCAAGGTCTAGCGTCACTCCCTCTCACCATCCACCTCTAGTCACCGTCATCTTCGCCGAATTTATTTGTGTTAGTTTATGTTCGTGAACCGTTGGTGAACACGTTCCTTTCCTTAGTGAACGAACACGAATATAAAATCTCGTTCGGTAAAAGTTCATGAACCGTTCGTGAACACATTATAACCTTAACGTAAAGCCTTGTTTGTGTTCGTTCGATTCGTTTACAACCCTACTCTCAAGTCAAGTTCAAGGTGTGCTCTCGTACTTTAGACATTTAATATGCATTCAAATAATGGTAAATGAGTATAATCACTTGAAAACTCATATTTGTACTAACATCTTTTAAGTGCCCACATGGACTAAAACCATAAGACAAACAAAACTAAACTGAAAGAGAGATAATTCGACAAATCAAAGGGACTAAAATCATACAGTTTCCTTAAAATAAACTTAAATCTTAACAAGAGTACATGAACATACACCGTACCAAACTTAGCTTTTTTAACTTAATATATACCTATAAAAAGAAAACAAGATATAATAATCACCAAAATAATTAAAGCTAACACAAAGCACCATACTCAATTAAAGTTAATTACTTAATTATTCAAGCTCACTATTCAAATAAAAAAAAACAAACAAAATTCGGTACCATTAAACACCCTTTCCCCTCAAAAAATACATATTTAAAGTTAAGCAAGGTACCAAGGGACCCACTGCTTAATTTTGGAATCTCCAAAACTACCCGTAACCCACTA
Organism: Scalesia atractyloides; assembly: GCA_947069175.1. Taxonomy (NCBI): domain Eukaryota; kingdom Viridiplantae; phylum Streptophyta; class Magnoliopsida; order Asterales; family Asteraceae; genus Scalesia; species Scalesia atractyloides. The sequence continues at coordinate 92,586,177 of CAMTDV010000025.1, forward strand.
ACACCTGCCCGTCGTCAGTCGTTTACTCTCTCACCTGCCCGTCCGCCACCTTCCTCCACCTCTGCCCGAAGTGTCCCCATTTATCTCCATTCTCACTTCTACTTATATCTACCCCATTTAACACTCTCATTTCACGGTTTTCCACCACCGGTTTCTCTATCTCCGGCGGTTTTTCCGGTGACCGGTGACCAATATGGGGCAAGGTCTCAGTTGCAGGATACAAGATGAATACGGGTTGTTTACCGCCGTTCAGTTTGGTGATTTGCAGACTGTTAAGAATGTTTTGGATAAAGATCCGAAATCTTTCGCAACAAACTACAGTTTATGATCGTCACTCTGCTCTTCATATTGCAGCTGCCAATGGTCAGATCGAGGTTTGTTCTTTATGATTTCTTGGTTTTCTGTGTTCCAGTTTCGACTGCTCTGTGTCACCAATATTGTTTGTTTCTGTGTTCCAATTTGGTCTGCTCTCTGTCACCAATATTGTTTGTTTTGCTCAAGTGGGGCTTACGGATCCTCTCGTCCCACCAATATTATCCGGTTTGCTCACGAGAGCTTACGGATATGTTTTTGTTTCTCGGGTGGATAATTATCAGTTTCACCAAAGGACGTTTAACTGTGAAGTTTTCGTCTTCTTCACCGCCGGTGTGTCAAAAGTCAAAAACGTGTTGATATTTGAGCAAAATCATTGCTTATGAACCTAGCTAGCTGATGTCATGTCAGAGATGAGATGAGCTGATGTGGGATTTGTTACATTAAGTTTGTACTTTGATTGGTTTGATTGATGGGTCGATTTGATTTTGATTTGTTTGTTTGTTTGATCTAGATTCTCTCTATGCTTTTGGAGAATCGATCAGTTAATCCGGATTGCTTGAATCGTCAAAAACAGGTTTTTTTTTTTTGTTTTTTTAAATAAGGTTGGATATTTTTTTACTGAATTTGTGTAACTTGATTGATGTGTGTTAGACTCCATTGATGTTGGCTGCAATGCACGGGAAAATCACGTGCGTAGAGAAGCTAGTTGAAGTCGGGGCTAATGTATGTCGATTTCCCCCTTTTCGAAACATTGATTGATGATGATCATGTTCAAAATTGGTTGTGTAAAGTATGAACAAATGATGATTTTATTCACAAATGCAGATTTTGATGTTCGATTCACTAAATCGAAGAACATGCCTGCACTATGCTGCTTACTACGGCCACTCCGATTGTCTGCAAACTATTCTTTCCGCTGCGAGAACCTCCCACGTTTCGGTTTCATGGTCGGTTTCTTCACTTTTGGTTTCAGTATTAATATCCGTTTCAAACCATCAAATTTATATAAATATGAATTGGGGATTTCGAATTTCAGGGGATTTTCGCGATTTGTGAATATAAGAGACGGTAAAGGGGCGACACCGTTGCACTTAGCCGCCCGTCAAAGACGACCCGAATGCGTTCATATACTTCTTGACAGTGGCGCGCTTGTTTGTGCCTCCACCGGTGGATATGGGTACTGATTATTTCGATAAGTTATCGTATAATTTATATGTTAATTTTTTTTCTTTCTTGTTGTTAAATTAATCTTGTTTTGCAGTCTTCTTGGTAGTACTCCACTTCATTTGGCTGCAAGAGGGGGTTCGATCGAATGCATCCGCGAGTTATTAGCATGGGGTGCGGATCGACTTCAAAGAGATTCAGCCGGGTAAGATTTTTTTTTTCATGAAGATTCTATAGTAATGTCATTTGTGCCTTTACGATAGCGTATAATCTAAAGTTTTTTAACGAATACAGGAGGATCCCGTATACGGTTGCGTTAAAACATAAATACGGAGCGTGTGCAGCGTTACTAAACCCTTCATCCGCAGAGCCATTAGTATGGCCATCACCATTAAAATTCATTAGCGAGCTTAATCAAGATCAAAAGCCTTGTTAGAGCAAGCTCTAATGGAGGTTAACAGAGAACGGGAGAAAAATATTTTAAAGGGTTCGGGATTCTCTGTGTCATCCCCGTCGCACTCTGATGCCACTGGCATCGACGATGACATCTCCGAGGTAATTCTACTAGTTTACCTTCTTTTTGGACTTCAGGGTCGTTTGGATACGCGTTTTGACTGGTGTAACGTCACAATTATAATTATAATTAATATAATTGTTACATTATTATTTAATTATGATTATGATTTTATATTATCAGCAAAGAACTTTCAAAGTGTACATCTAAGGAAGATTATAATTTTATAAATGCAGAAAGACAAAAAAGAATGCAAAGTTAGTAAACAAATCCAAAACTTTTTGGATTGTTATAGATTGAAATGGTCATAGTTGATGACTTTTGACTTTCTTGATCTGAAGATATTTATGTTGACTTTTCGCGATACATGTTTACATTAGGTTTAAGTTAGTTTAATGAAGATAATCTTCCACAACTAACTTGAAACAATTCTTCTTTGCAGGCCAGTGATTCACAACTATGTTGCATATGTTTTGACCAACTGTGCGCGATCGAGGTTCAAAATTGCGGTCACCAAATGTGCGCTCAATGCACACTCGCGTTGTGCTGCCACAACAAGCCCAACCCGACAACCTTAGCCCTACCCCAACCGATCTGCCCCTTTTGCCGTAGCAACATTGCATGGTTAACAGTAGTCAAAGTCAAAGTCAACTCCGTTGACCAAGACCTCGCGTTTATTCCTCTCCTAAACAGCGAAAATCAAGAAAGTCGCAGAATTTAAGCGAGGGGAGCAGTAGCTTTAGAGGGTTATCGGCTGTTCCCTCGTTCGGGAGGATGGTGGGCCGTAGCTCAGGTCGGGTTTCGGTTGACCATGAATGTGATAAACCATGAGAACGAAGCGGGTGAAGATCGGTCCGGAGCATTTGCGCATTGTGTATAGATTTGTGGGGCAATAATTAAGCAAAGGAAATGGTGATGGTGAGTATTGTTTGTTGTGTTTACTTCAACATGAAGTAAGAAGTAAAGCTTTTATGGGGGTCTTTGGTTAGTTACTTGTTTAAAAAGTTTTTTCTTTTTTGTTACCTAAGGCTAGAAATTCAAAATTCATCTATGTAATGTAATGCTTTAGTGGAAAAATGGTGAGAGGTAAATTGATACCCCACCTTTTTGTTTTTATTTTTTTAATGGTGTGACATTTATATATTATAAAGTTATTTTATTTCTATAAATGAGGACCAAATATTTTGGTAAAAATGGGTTGCAACGTACATTTATTTCTAAAAATAAATTTGGTGAAAGTTTAAAAAGTGCACTTTTTTTAATAATCTAAGACTGGAAAGAAAGTATAAAAGGTTTGTTGTGATGGAGATTAAATAATAAGCAAAACATCAAATTTAAAACGTTTAGAATAAACATGACTTAAGGAATACTACATAATAAAGAATTCGAACTATTAAACTCATGAAAATTAAATGGTTCACTTAAGTAATTTAATTGAGCTCTATCCACATTTAAAAGAAGAGATACTCTTATCAACTTGGATTCACAATCAGATTTTCTATTTATAAAAGTCGGATTATTATGTAAATGGCATCATAATCTACTAGTATCTTAGGGGTGTGATAAGACTTATAAACTATTAGGTCCCAGGTTCGATTTCCACAAGAACATTGGCAAAACCAGAACATTTTTGTTGGGGGGTCACAATAGTTTTTGTTAGCTTTATGTTTTCTATAATAGAAATTGATTTTTTGACAAGTATATATAAAAAGAGCAAAAACAAAGTGCATTTAGCTTAATTGTATTTTGGTGGTGTGTAAATTGGTGCCCCTCCCCTAAATGTTGATGATTTGAGTCTCGTGAATTAAAGTTATAAGTAAAATAGATGGGTATGCTAGTTGCTGCTTAAAAAATATAAAAGAGTAAAAGTATTATTATTGTTGGTAATTGTAGCCTTAAAGGTTTTCTATTTCGAAACCATTAAAAACTAATTTGTTTTATAATTAATAAAAGCATATTTTGAATAGAGTACAAATAACATCATAAAACTTACATTATATAAAGTAATTTGTAATACATACATACATGCAATATCTAAATTAAACAAAAAAGTAATGAAGTTAAAAAAATTATTAAAAACATAGGATACTTAATATAGGAAACTTACGAGAAAAATATAATTTTCTAAAGCTTACTGTTTTACTTGAACTTATTATTAGTATTAATAATTAATAAATGGATAGCTTGATTAAAAAGTAAACATTGTAAACGACCAATTAAAAGTAAATTTAGGTCTATCATGACAACCTACTTACAACATCAAGGACTGTTAGGAAAAATGTTAAAACATTAAGGGTTAGGTTGCAAATTCGTACATTATTTGTCATCTTCACTTATCCCCTTTTTACATACAGGCCTTATCCTTTCCACACCCTAAATAGAGCAAAGCAACCAAAGCATAACCTCCAGTTTCATCTTCGTTTCATCTCCTTTCATAACCAACAAAAGGCGAATCACAAAAATTTGAGGGGGTCAAACTAACCTAAAGCTACAGTATTTACCCATTATTAGTCTACATTTTGGTTTGCCGGAGGGTTGGCCGGAGGGTCAACGGACCCCCGGACCCCCCTTTGGTTCCGCCGATGACAAGAAGGTTTTTCCAGATTTACTCCACTGATCCGTCAATGCTCCAAATTTACCGTTAAAAAATCAGATTATGTTTACCAACTTTTTCCTCAAGTTATCTACAACTTCAAGATCATCAAGGCGTCAAGAATATGGTATAAAAGATAATCAAACTCATGAATTTATATTTTGTACATAAATCAATGTTTTAAAACCATACAAGATTTTATGAATGTTGCTAAACCTTTTATAAAAAAATGGTTTTGTAAAATTTGTTTATTAAAGTGTTTGATGAAATTTTTCCTTAAGATGATTGTTTCTAAAATTAGATGGACAAAGAATAGTGTATTACACAAATGAGACGGTACCCAACCAAATCGGAATGGAGACCTAGTTAAAAGGACGGTCACTACCATTTTAGTGAGACATTTTGTAAAGACGATCAATACTTGATTACTAAGACATTGAACGGGTGATCACTAATCGTTTAGCGAGATGCGACAAGGATGATGCATACCCATTTAGTGAGAAGTTAAATTGGTGACCACTACCCCAATAAGTGCATCCATGGTTGAACTAGTGAGATTTTACTAAACTTAAAGCATTAATACTCATAAATACATAAATAAATAAATAAAAAGAGCTTTTTTACTATTAAACATGTTGTGCTTTTGTCAACCTATGAATACATGTGTCTTGTTCAAATTCATGTGCTTAATAAGATTTTTCATATTCGTTAAAATTTTGCATGTTCTACCTGCGAACTTGCAACACGTCACATTTAAAAGTAATCTAACTTATCTTAGGTGAACCTTGCATAAGCTTCACCAGGGGGGCTATAACGTAGGAGCTGTAGCACGGGCTACGACTCAACCCCGTATTCATAGTGTTTTTTTTTTCGGTTATATACAAAGGATACCCTTCAAAAATACGAGGATACCCCAAACAAAAAAATAGGATACTTGATATTACTAAAATCTCATTTTTTTATAAGCCAAAAAATTTTACAACCCGAAAACTTGTAGAATAATTAAGTCCGAATGATAAAATAAGCCCAAATTTTAACAATAATATAATTGAAAGGAGACCAAAATATAATTAATAAAGTTAGCTCAAGAACCAAACAATAATAATGTATTAAGTATTTGTTTTACTTTATTTATTGTCATTTTTTTATTATTGTATGATTGCACAGTAAAAAATCGGGATAGCTCCGCCACTAAGTTCCACAACATAAAAGATTTGAGAATAATAAATGATTTTTCACCTAAAAATAAAAGAAAGTTAATAACATATGGCATTCACATCCTGGGAATCAAAATATGTGAGTGGGGTTTTTAAAATATTAAGGGTATAAAAAGTGGTTGTGAGTAAAGGAGAGAGAAAATGTTACTGTTCATCTGTATATTTGGGGAGACACTGTTCACCCCCTATACTTTTTTAATATATACTGAAAATGATTGTGAGTGAAAAGAGAGAAAATGTAATGATAAAGGTATAAAAATATTATTTAATTGAAAAGAAGAGAGAAAAATATTTATTTTTAGTGAAAATATATTGATATAGGAGTTTTTTTTTAATGGAATATATATATACTTTTTGGTAGCTGGATGTGCATGCTGTAAGGTGTGCATGCTTTAGTGATTCATTTAATCAGAAAAGTATTGTATTTTATTTGGTTTTGATGGGTGAAAAAGTTATAGCCTGTTAAATACTGACAATTGATATATAAATACAGAGCTGGTAACAGGAAGTTCGCCCATCTATTATCCACTATATACAGATTGAAACCCTAGCCGCCAGTTAGCTACTGGTTTGATCCCGTATCTTCATTCTTCACCTCAACTTTCAAATTAAAAGGTTTCTAAACTGATTTGTTCTCAATTCATCACTTTCATCTCCGATTTCATCACACAAATAAAGATTCTTCAATTGGTTCTTGCGATATTGTTAATGTGGGTTCTTTCAAGAAATTCCCATTTAGTCCTTCTGTAACTTTAACCTCCAGATCCGCCTGCCGTCCGCCACCCGATCCACCGTAAGTTTCAATAGTACGGGTGTTCTTTTGTGAAAGAAAAGTCGACCCACCAGGTGTTTGATCAAATGCCTCAATGAAGTGAAGGTTTTAAAAAACTTGTTTCTTTAGCATTCTTGTGAAGTGGGAATTGGTTAAGGCGATTTGATCTTGTAATTCCGATTCGATTGTGATAATCTTTAACTATCCGCCATGGGGTAAGGGGTTATGTGGGGTACCATTTAGAGGGTGGGCAACCCGCGGTTGCTACCCTCCTTCGTCTTGTATAGAATTTTACTGGTTTTCTACCCCCCAACAACTCATCTCAAGTTTGGTGTACCGTTAGTGTGTTTTTTCTTCGGTGGCAATTAACATACGCGCATGGCTCCTATGAAAGGGGGTCGGAACGTTAAGTCAGTGGGCCCTGTGCAGGGCTCTGCTAGTGGTTTAAGGACCTGCCCTTTCAAATTTTTCCACGAATGTAAAGATGGCAAACCGGGGTCTGTGGGTTTTTTCCGCCTACTTGAACACATGCAAAGCACACACCTCAAGACAGAAAACCGAAAGCTATCTTTGAAGGAGGCTATCTCCAAGGACTTGGACCTTTTTTTGGATGTTGCGGAAGTTCTTAAGGAAGGGGATATGGTTATGTGGAAAGTGCATGGTGATGCATGCACTCAGTAGGGGATGCAAGCATGATAATGAGGTCGTGTCGTTTGCCATGATCTCGGGGGATGTTGAAGATTTCATTGTTGGGAACCGGAAACCATGTTAAGTGGTGGCTGACACAAACCCACGTCACCTAGTAGGGCTCGGGGTGATGTTAACCTACTCGAGCATGTTTTCTCCCTCCCTATTCAGACTGTTAACAGCATTCCCCCCAGTTGCCGGCTGTTGTTTGCTCAGGTTCTAACAGGTGCTTTGCGCAAAGTGGTAGCGTCGCCAGGATCAGTTGACAATTGGGTCCAATTGTTTTTACTACCGCGTTGCACCTTGCGGGTGGTTAGACCATCCTCCAGACAAGAGCGAAGGTCAGGGAACAGGAAATCTCTACAGTGTAGTAACATCTTACACGCGCTTACAATTTGGAAATATGGGTCTGGGTTTGATGATTTGGTCTCTTCCCTATTGGATAGCGTGGGGGAGACGGGGGCTTCAAGGGGAGAATGCAGGAGAGAGGAAGACAAAGAAAGGAACCCTAATATTAAGCAATGTCTTCGGAAAGTCAGGGATGGACATTTCACAGCTGCGGTTAAGGTCCTATGCTCTAGTGGAGTTGCCCCTCTAGGTGATTCGACATTGAAAGCTCTTATTGATAAACACCCAGTGGTGCCGCCCCCGTCCTTGCCTTCCAACCCTTTGGCCCAACCCACTCTTGTTGTTGATGGGGAGTGTGTACTCAAATGTATTCGATCCTTTCCTAAAGGGACGTACTGTGGCAGAGACGGGATACGAGCCCAACACCTGCTAGATGCTATTGGTGGCGAGGGCTCGGTGACTTCCTCAGGTTTGCTTACGAGCATTACTGAAGTTGTTAACTTATGGCTTGGGGGATCCTGCCCTAAGGTGTTTGCTGAGTTTGTTGCCTCGGGCCCCCTCAACCCCTTATTGAAGCCCGATAAAGGAATTCGACCTATTGCTGTGGGGGGTATTTGGCGAAGGTTGGTTTCAAAGGTGGCGATGAATAAGGTCGGGAAAGAAATGACCCAGTACTTGGGTGACTATCAATTTGGGGTGGGGGTGCCAAATGGGCAGAGGCGGTGCTTCACAGTGCAAACAGGTTTCTCAACTCATTTCATGCAGATGGTTTCTTAGCCTTGCTTACTGTGGATTTCTCCAATGCTTTCAACACGGTCGACCGCACAGCTTTTCTGCACGAGGTTCATCACGCCCGTCAATCTATCGGTGGGTCTAATTTCTTTACGCCCAGCCTGCTAGGTTGTATGTTGGTAACGAGTGTATTGGGGCTACTACCGGAGTTCAACAAGGAGATCCCTTGGGGCCCCTTCTCTTTGCCCTTGCCTTACATCCCCTTATTCTCCGGGTTCAGGACCGCTGTAAACTCCCGTTTCATGCTTGGTACTTGGATGATGGGACGATTATCGGCAACGCCTCTGAGGTTGCTAAGGCCTTAGACATCATCAACGAGGAGGGGCCATCTCTAGGGCTTTATTTCAACATTAAGAAAACAGAGGTTTTTTGGCCGACATGCGACGGGCGGAAAGTTTAAGACGGGCTTTTCCCGAGAGGGATCGGTAGACCAGAGAAGGGGATTAAGCTCCTTGGTGGAGCTGTTAGTCGGGATCCTAGCTCTATTGAGGAGTTGGCAGGGCGGCGAGCCTCGGGGCGGTTGACCTCATGAAACTCTTACCCTGCCTGAGAGATCCCCAATGTGAACTCCTTCTGCTAAGGTCGTGCATGGGGGTCGCTAAGTTACTTTTTGGGTTGCGGACTTGTCAACCGCATTTTATGGAGGATGTGGTATCTCCGTTCGATGATGGCCTTAGAGAGGCTATAGAAGACATAGTATTGGGTGGCGGCCCCTTCTTTGGTGACCTCCAGTGGCGTCTGGCATCTTTGCCAATGCGTCTAGGTGGTTTGGGCCTCTTCTCAGCTCGAGATGTTGGGGCTTATGCCTTTGTGGCGTTTAGAGCTCAGTCTTGGGAACTACAGGATCATATCCTTCGGAACTGTGAGGTCGTCGGGCTTGACCCGGACTATCAGCAGCACTTGAACGCTTAAATATCTCTCTCCCAGACTTGGATATTGGCGGTTTCTCTAATAAGGACACCGCCCCCTCGAAGCCACAAAAAACTTTGGCGAATGCTCTGTTTAGCAAAATCGCTCAAAGCCTGGGAGAAGCTTTTGATTTGTCATCCCGCCAGAAGGCGGTGTTTGAGTGGCTGAAAGGTCCCCATGCTCAGGAATTTTTGACCGTTATACCAATTGAGGGGTTGGGACAATGTATGTCTGCAGTAGAATATAGAGCCATTCTCAAATACCGGTTGATGATCCCTATGTACCCGGAAGATGAAACTTGCCCGATATGTCGTAAAGCTTGTATGGATAAATACGGGGAGCATGCAGTTCACTGTAAAGAGCTCCCTGGGTTCAAATATCGGCACGATTGGGTGCGTGATGCTTTGTGGGACATCTTAAGAAGAGCTGGGATTTCGGCTAAGAAAGAGGCCCTTGTGAATTTCCTCACGGACCCTATGGAAGGGAGATCTGCTCTGCGACCAGCGGATCTGCTCGTCTTTGGCTGGGCTGGGGAGAAACATGCTTGTGTAGACCTCACGGGGGTTTCCCCTTTGGTTGGTTTAAGGGAAAACGGGTTTGTAGCTGGACAAGCGGCAAGAAAGGCAGAATCAAAGAAAGTGGATAAGCACGCTAAAGCTTGCGCAAAGAACCAGCATGTCTTTGTCCCTTTTGCCTTTGATACTTTTGGCTCCCTAGCGCCAGAAGCTATCCACTTCTTGCGAGGGTTCAACGGGTCGTCTACAGCAATTGTTCAACCCCAAGGGGGCAAGGGTTTGTATTTGGAAGGTTAGGTTTGCAATTCAGAAAGGATTGACGGCGCAGCTTGTTGCCCGGCTACCTTTTGTTTTGATGTAACTTGGCAAGTTTTCTGGCTTATATATGAATTAGAAGGAAATTTCATCATGTGTATGTACAACTTTGACAGCACAATGTACATCTAGTGTGGTATCATTGTACAACCTTGATTACATAGTGTTTTAGTTAAGTGTTAGGTTGCAGGTTGGTCATGTGATCACTGTCTGTTGGTTGGTTTCAATAATTTGTGGTACCATCATATGTATTCATGCATATTATATATGAAGACAAGTGAGCTTGGAATTTGGGTCACATTTTGTGGGGACCAAATTGCAACTTTCATGTGTCTGGTGGGGTGGATTGTCAAGATTTGAAAGTTTTGTGGGGTTTAAGTTTGATTGCCTTTTGACACCCCTCAATTTCCATTATTTTCAAATGTTACACTTGTTATGAATCATGATGTTGTGGCCCATAGATGACTAGGTGCATTCTTAAGATGGTGTTATGGTGTCAATTCTAGTTCCAATTATGTTAATGATGTAGTCATTTCTTTGAGGAGGTGTACATTCTTCCAACAAAGTTTAAGGATATTTAATGTATATATATACATGACAATTTTGTTTTATTTAGGATGTTATTTTCCATATCTATGACTGAACAAGTTAGTTGGATTAGGCCAAAGTTGGAATGAATACGCGTAAAATTTTGTTGAGTCACATGTGAACAATAAATCACTAGAGTAATGTATACATTCAATTATATATATTTTTTTTTCATTTTTTAATGAAAATCTGCCAATCTGGTAGTCAATCAAGAATCTGCTAAGCACATTAACAAGCGTCACCCACGAGCACATGGACCAACGGTTATTACATGTGTGGTGGATAAGCCAAGTAGAATTGTTGAACCAGTGAATCAGCCCTAGAAGCATTACTAAGCTCCAATCTATATTATGAGAGAATTTGTTGCACCGAATTTCATTTGAGGTCCCTCTGCAAATGATTTCGAATTGTTTAGACTTATAAAGAGGTCTAGTAAGAACTACATAATCTCTAATATTAACGACTAGAGGTTAACAAAGTTTTAACAAATTTGATGAATATCCAAACGTCACGATCCAGTCTTTTCCTCTGTCCCCTAGCATGCTAATCGACTCCGAGGACAATCATGTTCCTACAATTGTTTCATGTGCCCCTTGACTTTAGGTCTAGTTTTCGAGATTTAAAACCAATTTCATTATAATACTAGTAATAGTAGTATAGATGTTCAATATACGAATCAGATTTGAGAAACCCGAAATTCAATTCGAACCGAATTCTAATTCTGATTTCAAATATTCAAACCAGACATTTATCCGAACTAACCCAATTATTTGAATTCAGAACTTGAATTTTAGTTTCAAAGTTTTCACGTTCGGATAACCCAGAGTACACCCCTAAGTAGAATAATTATTACTTTGTTGTAACTCGCTTTACTAGGTATGGGTTTACTATGGTTATAATATAAACTTTTCTCTTTTCATATGACTTAGTCATTTTTGTGTTCGAAATATATTAGAAAATTTGTTTATATCTTTTTTATTTCTATATCTGTTTTTTTTTTATATTTGGGCTGCCAACGGTAGAGTACTTAGCTTTCAAGTGCGGCAAAGATCTTTTACACATTTAGACTAAGCGAGGAATTCATTCAATTTACTTTTCGACATATACATATTGATATATAGGCCAGCCTAAAGGCTTTGAATGAAGACAGAGTGGCAAACTTAACCCTCTAATTTTAGGAGTTTAACTCTTTCAAGAGAAACTAGGATCTCCAAAACCAAATATGGCCCATATCACTCATAGCTGAGAAATAAGATAGATGATTATTAAATACACGTCAAGTTAGAGGTAAATCGCAGTTAAAAAATCTATTAATATATTGAGACGTTTCCACGTCCAACCTCAAAAAATTTCACCAAAAATATCTTTAATATACAATACTTTTTTTTTGACACTCAAATGAAATCAAATTGGCTTTGTTTGAAATAAAAATAAAAATAAAAATAAAAATCTATAATATACAATACTATTTTTTTGACACTCAAAATGAATTAAATTGGCTTTGTTTGGAATTGAAAGGTCCACCTTATCTTTGACGTCGGTTGGGTACGAAGGATGACTAGTTACGCAAGTCGGGTCATTTACATTAACAGTCATGGTATCAACCGTCAACAACAGTCCATACTCCGTACATGAACCGGACCACATATGGACCCCATTTTTGGTGCAGGACTTTGGGTGGCAGAATTCAGAAAGTTAGAGGGTCATAATAGCGCATTAAAACAAGTTTAACTTGAAGTTGCCAACCCTTTTATACGTGTCAAAAGATTCTGTTATTTCTTTTTTTTTATTATTTTCAAATAAAAAAATATATTATCATAGGAATAAAAACTCATGAAATATTGTGTACTTTAATTAAGTATTTAATTTATATGAAGATAATGAAAATGATTACTAGAAAACCTAATCTAATCAAATCATAATTTTTTTATTTATAGTAGAAAATTAAGCTAACATATATTCTTCTCTAATAATTTATTCTTCGTTTTAGTTGTAGAATATTCAGCAAAATATAGGAAAACATAATTTATTCATCGTGTTAATATTCAGCAAAAATACATGAAACATTAGATTAAAATATTAAAATATGTATTATTTAGTAATTTAATTATGGTGAGAGTCAAAAAAGGAAAATAAATAGAAGAAAAAAACAGTGAAAATGTGTTGAAGGGGTCAAAGATTATGGGTATAAAGTAATAATTTTCTTTAAACAAGCTCCTTAATATCTATTTTCTGTCACACTATATGGACTTGTGATCCTTTTTCTTTGGAACGTGTGTAATTGGTACTCCCTTTAAGAAAAAAATATTTTTTAGAATTCAATATTCGTTAAAATTAAGTCATAGGAATACAAACAAATTGCACGTCTTTTTAAATTTTTTTACCTATATTTTCAAAAGTAAAGAATCGATGCTGTTATTAAGTTACACAGTCGTCTATATGGGTGTTAAATCAGGTTGGCAGGTTAAACATAACACAAGCCTATAAATTATATTAGACAAACACGACATAAGCTTTAGTGGGTTGATATAAAAATGATTTATTTTACCTAAATTTTGCTGTATATTAACACTCTAAAACTTACATACACATATGTTGTGCATAAAACAATTACAATTAAACTATAACACTTTATACTCATTTCTCCTTTACCTTTTAACCTTTTACATAAAATACTCAACTTGAGTTCTAACATACATCATATTTTACATAAATACGTATACCATTATATGGGTCACCCCGTGAACCAGTACTCAGGTTGACCAAAACATGACACGAATCGCTAATGACCCGAGTTAACATGAATTCTGTGTTAGGCAACTTAGGTTTGTGTTGGTGATGTCTAAAAATTCACACCCCTAAAATTCACCCGACCATCATAGGGGAGGTGGTTGAGAGCATTGTTGTAAAACAAGGTCTCAGAGGTCGAGTACTCTTTAAGTAATCGCTATAAGGTAGGCTGCCGATCCTTGAGTACTCTCAACTCCAACTAGGGAGCGTTTAACGACTTTTGCAACTATGGTTGAGGGGGAAGTAGTCGATAAATGGAGAACTTTGGATTGTTAATACAGAAAGATTGAAGAGATTTGCGGGTTTTTATTATCAATGTACGAGTCTAGAACATGAATTTTAGAGTTACCGTATAGTACCGACTTGTTAAACACGGGGGCATGATATTTAGCAACCAATTTGAAAGGTTTTGGACCCATATAACCTAACCAATCACATGGATTTTAATATTCAATGGATACATTATTAATAAAATCAAAATTACAAGAAGTATCATGATGTAAAACTTGAATAATCTCATTCCCAAATAAAAATACAACAATATTGTTTCAAACAAAAGAGAACAAAACTTTGGATGCTCACCATATCTCAATAAACACAAGATAAACATATACAACGTTATTGTCACACCCCGACCCGCAGCGGAATAAGAGTCGGGGCATAATTGGGTTATCACCAAAGCTCATGATGTTTACTAATATATTTCATATTTATTAAAATCCAAATTACATTTCAATATTCCAAGTCAAATTCATACAGTACAAGGAAAGGAAAAATTAACTAAAACAAATCCATAATCTAAACTGGTTTATTCTTCTAAGCCGTCCTATATGTTTCTTGCTTCAACTTGATCACCTGTATCATGTGTAAAAATGGGAAATTTTGGGTCAACAAAAGTTGGCGAGTGAACCTTGTTAAAAACATTTGTTATTGATTTATTATTGATATTAATTTAGGAAGATTGTGCAATAATCATATATGAGCAAATGTATGTAGGCATAACAATCACAAACCACCTTGCTTAAGCATGAAATAAGAATGACAATGTATATATTGGCAACGTCCCGTTCACGCTCATAGGTAATGGGGAACGGACGGCCTATGCTAATGTATATGAGATCAAGGCTCAATCAAACGGAGCCGATCTTATGTTGGCAACGCCTGGTTCACGCTCATAGGTAATGGGGAACAGCTCACGCTCATAGGTAATGGGGAGCGGCGGCCTATGAAATGTATGTACTGAAATGATAAAATTAATCTAAACTTCAACCACACAAACAATGGATACACAATGAATACACATTTGATCATGAACATGATGGATGCACAAATGTTTAATTATAATAAATAAATAACGACACATGATACACCCCAAAATGTGATTAAAACGGGGAATTGGTAGAGGTTCACTCACATTGGGTGCGTTTGTTCGAAGATGTTGAATGCGCACGAGTTTAGGGGGTTGATCGACGAGAGATAACTAACCAAATAAATAACGAAAAGGTACGGTAAGTATGTGGATTTTATTAACTATTTTAATAAGATTTTTGGGTATAATTTTGTGAGTTTAAGGCTACTTTCTAACTTTGAAAATGTTATTTTTAAGTATTTTTAATTGATTTTTAAATTAAATTAAATAAATAAAAATAAATAAATAAAATGTTGACTTTGACCGTTGACCGAGACCGTTGACCGTTGACCGGTTCGGTCGGTTATATTGTTGCACTGAGCGAGGTTCGAACCGGTGACCTCCCGTACGCGTGCACGCAGCTCTACCAACTGAGCTACGTGTCTAACCCGAAATAATTCTGTTTTTAATTATACTTATATACTATTTAATTTAATCTGAAAATTATTTATTTTTAAAAAGATTTTAAACGTATCGGACCGGTGCTGACCACAGGTCTCGAACCCGGGACCTGTGGGTTAGCGTACACACAGTCTACCGCTGGACTGTGTGTCTCACTTGGTTATTAACTTGGTTTTTATTATACTTAACATGGACTGTGAGTCAACCCGGTTCAGTTAAAAAGGCAGATTTTTATTTCAAGTGAGTAAAGCTGGGACAGGATTCGAACTCGCGTCGCAGGTGTTGTGTGTGCACACAGTCCACCGCTAGACTGTGTGTCTAACCCGTTTATAAAACCGATTTTAATTAATCTTATGATACAATCCGACTTCGTCTTCTTCGTTAGGTTTTACCCAGAAAAATAAGGTCCGACTGTTTGGTCTGGTTTATGCCTTATCTGGTTTTTAAGCTTTATAAGTAACTTAAAGGTAACGAATGGAAAGGGTTTGGGGGAAAAAGATATACCGATCAGTGTTGTTCACAGAATTCCGGTAGAGTCCGTCGGTTCTGAAAGTGAACTCCGGCTGTCGACATCAATTAACAAATTTTGTTCGATTATTACGAAGTTGAGATACTTAATTAAAGTTTAATAGGAGTTGGAAAGATCATACCAGCTCTCAGTGGGATTTCGGAAATTTCAGAAAATTTCCGGCGAAGGTGGGGATTTCGACGAGCGTTGACTGGGATTGCTTCTGATGGTGGAGTTGTGTTAGTGACAGATTATTCGAATGATTGAAACAGAAAGGGTTGAAAGAATTACCGTGTGGATGTGAGTCTCGGTTTTCCGGCGACTTACAGTTTTTTTTCCGGCGATTGAATTTTGTCGAGAAACGGTGCGATTTGTGAGCGAAAAGGTTTCTGGTGAATTGTGGGTGAATTTATAGGGTAGTATCGAGATGAATGGGGTCTGAATTCGGTCTCAATTCGAAGTCAGCCGTTCTCCGGCGGTTATGACTGATGTCGCGGGTTTAGAAGTCGGTTATAACCGTCGTTAGAGTTAATTCTTCGGTTATTTTGGACGGAAACGTAAATTATCGGCGAAGTCGTCGGGATTTCCGACAGCTGCTATTTGGGCGCGATTTTGACTGAATTTGACTTCCGCGCTTTATTATTTGAATTAATTGATTCATTATGTTATCAGAAAATCAAAGTGGCGGAGCGGTTGATGGTGTGAAGGTTAAGTCTTTGGGGATTTCCGGCTGACCCGGGTTCGACTCCCGGCAGCCGGTTTTCCTTTTTAATTAATTTATTTTTATATTTTTACAATTATAATTTATATCTTCTAATTTGTTGATTAATTATGAATCGTTTAAAATTAAAATAAGCCACAAATGAACAACAAAAATTTAAAACTGATTGTTCGGTTATTAAACGAAGCGGGTTTCGAAAACCCGTTTTTCGACAAATGTTACAGTTATTAATATCATAAGTGAGAAGATAAGAACATAAATCAACTTTAAAAACATGGAGTTATGAACCCTCTACTCTTTCTTCTCTCATTAGCATCCAAATCGGGCCACGGGCTTGACCTAGTAGGCGGCATGATTTGACCATCCACAAACAACGTGTTTGATGAGTCCCTAAAAGGTTGAGCCAGTGTGAGCTCATCGGCTCCATAAACAAGAGGACTATGTTGGCCTCGTCTATGATCTTGAGCCGCTCTTCTTTCCACTTCTAGAAAGTGACCAAGGGGTACAATGTTGTTTGTAGAGCCCTCAACTACGTCGTCGTTGTCTCTATGGCATAAACAAAAACCAAAACACCAAGGTTTCGATTTAGGGTTAGGTTTTGTCTTGGTTTCTAAAAATAGTGTTTGGGTTAACATTTTGCCTCTTCTTAGGGATCTTCTTGAGAGCTCTACAATGCTTGAAACACCCATGAGGTTCCCTAGAGTGATGCTCCTATCATGAAAGAAAGATCTTGTCGACTGCATGCATGATATGTGAATTATGATCTCATTACAAACGTTAAAGAATTGAGTTAACTATCAATTTAGAAGATACTTATAGGAGCATCGTTTCAAAAAAAATTCAATATGGACAGCGAAATCGAAAAATCGTAAATATTTTTTACACTACCACCGGAGCGTTAAGGGCAGCAGGAGCTACCCCTTGTTACATGGTATATCCGCCCCTGATATTAGTGTATGTTCTATACACATGCATCCATCATATATACGACCAAAATGTCCGTTTTTTAGATATAAAAACATCACAGAATGTCTAAATCTATCAACGACTAGTTGATTAGTTGTCCATAACTTAGGGTTCACATGGTCTCTAAAAAGATAATCTAATTTTTTTTACCGGTGACTTTCTTTTCGAGTGACTTAATGTCACACCGTCTAAACGGCGGCCCTAGCCAGCCAAGATCTGCCCAGACTAAGTTGTCTTAACCGGGCCCACGCTGGGTTTGTTAGACTTGGTTACATCGTTCCATCGGAAAACGTACTGCCTCCACACGAGTTGCCTTGCTGAAGTAATCACTGATAAACTATATTCTTTTTAGTTATGTGATTTGATATATTATTTATTTTCTCAAATATTGTGTAGCATATAATATTAATAAAACCTATATATGTAGTGTTGTTTGGTGTTTGTTTGTCAATATTTTTATACGTTTTATTCAAAACTGTATTTAAGATATATTTTGATATTACCAAACCCAAAGATAACTAATGATAAAAAAATACTTTATTTTAAAAATAACTTGATTTTAATATAATTATATCAAAATTTAGATTACAAAAATTAATAAAATGTGTATTTAGAATTTCTTAATAATATCAATTATTAGGGAAAAGTTATGTTACATATTAAATTAATCAATTCTTAGAGAAAAGTTATGTTACATATTAAATTAAAGGTAAAAAAGTAAACTTTGCAAGAGAGAATCGTTTTATCAACTTCGAGACATGAATTCATAGTTATGGGCATTAAACCTATCGATATTAACTAATATACTTACAGATCAAACATATAATTTCAAAATTAATTAATAATTATCTATAACTAATATAAATGTATCAAATAACTTTTCATATTTCGAATATGGTTAAATGTATTTTACATGTGTTTTTTTATATATTTCACATCATTGGGATATGATTATGTTACTCATGTATGATATAGTTGTAAAATTTGATAACTACATGTTTGATATGCACAAATTTAAATAAAGTCCATATTTAACACAATGCTTGGACATATATATTTGGATTAAGAGAAAACCCCATGAAATTGTGAGAACTTAATGAACTCCGACTTTTCATGGGGTTTTAATTTGAATATTTTAATGTCGACTACTAATTAAAGAGGTTGTTGTAGACGCTCAAAATTATATTTTGAAAAACTTTAGTCCTAATTTTTTAAACGAATACTTTATTACCCCATTGAATTGTGAGAACTTAGAGAATCCGACTTTTCATGCGAGTTTTAATTTGAATATTTAGATGTCGACTACTAATTAAAGAGGTTGTTGTAGACGCTCAAAATTATAGTTTAAAAGACTTTAGTTCTATTTTTTTAAACGTATATTTTATTTGTAGTATAATTTTATTTTAATGTGTAATATTTTTTATACTATGATGATATTCATATTACAAGAAAAAAAGATATTAGTATATTACCAGCTTTTTGAACCCTTTTTCCATTAAAAAAAAATTACGGATCTTGATGGCGTATTTTTCTTTTAAAATGGATGAGGATTAAATCTTTAAACCAAAAATAATATCGTATAGATTATTCATATCTCACTTGAATTTGTGACTTTTATATTATATAAATACTATTTCCAATATACATACAACAAAACTTTTTTTGAACGGCAAATATGGATTAGTGAAACACCACTGAAGTATTATCGTGTCACCAGCAGATGCCATCTCCACTAGACAATGATGTCTATACACTAATTCAGAAGAAAACCAAATAAATCTGGAAATAAACCCTCTTGTGGGAATCAAACTAGAATCTATTGGTCTATAAGGCTTATCTCACCTTTAAACTGTTACTAGGCTATAATATTATGTGCTACCGAAAAATCTTAATTTGTGTTATGAACTTTCATCAAGTTTGCCTTAATAAGCGCTAGCATCACCTCCTTTTCATAAAGTAAAAAAGAAAATTAATTATTATTTTCTAAAAAGATAGACACGACTTCCCAAAAATGGTAATAATTTACTTCTCTCAATGTAGAAAAGTTTTTTAATCATCTACTTTAAGTAGTTAATCTTGCCCCAAATGAAGACATGGCTAAATGATCCAAACTACTAAGAGACGATCTTAATCCATATTTTGATAATACAAACTTAATTACACTTATTGGGTAAGCCATGCCCTACTCTTATCCTTCTTATTATTATTTTATTATTATTTTATTATTATTTTATTTATTTTTCTGAACGACAAATTTAGATCACAGACGGACTACTGAAGTATTATCGTGCCATCAGCGGAATCATCCGATCATATCCATCTTCACTAAACGTGAATGCGTATGATCTTATCCCTTATTATGAAATGTGTAATGGTATAGGATTATTGAAACTAGTACTCTTTGCAAATAGTTTTCTCATCGGAATGATCACATATAATACATTTTTCCATGAATCTAATCAAGTCTTTTTGAGATGGGCCCTTTGAATTGGCAACTTTATCTTTGGACAATATCATTTTCCATAAGAAAAAGACAATAATTCACCAAAATTACAAAACTAGTAGTGTGCAAAGGACCAAGGTTTAAAACATACCACAAACTTGTAGCAGGATCATAGTACGAACCCATGTTATATCATTTTCAACATATAATTGGTTTTTGAAAAAAGCTTACATACATATAAATTGACATCGAAGGATTAATCTTGATATAGGAAGGAGTTATTAAATAGTTATAGATAATTATTAGTTTAAAGTATTATGTTTATCTAGTTATTTTATTTCTTGGTTAATGAAGTATTAGAGTTGGTATTGGTTTAGGATAGCTTGTTTAGCAAGTAATTAGTTTAGTATAAATAGATGAGTTAGGTTATGTAATTATTTGGTTGTTTTGTTTTGGTTCAATATTAATAAAGAAGGAAGAGTCGTGATTAAGTTAATCACAAAATTCTTGGTGTTTTGAGGTTTTGATCCGGTTATTTCCAACAGACATTAATCAACGGAACCCAGATTTGTTAGACTTGCACTTCTTCATAAACATAACCAAGAATAGAAGTTCTTAGAGACGTAGGATAAATGTTATGAACTTTCAGGAGAGTGTATAGATTTTCATCGGAAATTTGTCTTGGTGCCATAGTTTCGCCCTCACTTAGCTTTTGCCTACGCTTTCGTTTGTCTTACCTTACGTTTGCTTTGGTTTTGTCTTGTCCTAGATATATTAGGGGAACCTATAGATAATTTCACGGGAATTTGAACTACCTTTTCAGGTCTCTTTACCAATTTATTTTGTCGATAGTTATTACTATAACTATTAGCAATCTCTGTCTTGTTGTTGTCCTGATGTTGATTTCTTAGCCACATTTGTGTTACTAAATTCACAATTTACATGAAAATCTTGGTTTCTAGAACAGGAGGTCTTAGTGGAGCAGCCTCCTAATACTGGGTAGAGAAAATTTTGCCCTCATCTTAGTGGGAGCAATCTCTCAATACCGTGGTGTGGACGAAAGTTTTGCCCTCATCCTACCCTCTCTAGACCCCATCATTAACTTTGTTATGCATGAGTTTTATTGGATATGTTTCTAGTTCTACCAAAAAGTCTTTAAAACCTAAGAAGCGTGAAATTGATTGTGAACCGTTGATGAAGGGTAATCAATGGACACATTTACCACCAACCCTCTTGAGGCACATAACGCCTCCTAATAACTTTTCACACTTCTATAAATGTTAACGCTTTGTAGCATATCCTAACCCAATATACTTATATATTGAATTATTCTATAACTCTCTCTCTCTCTCTAAATAATTGTCCCCATTAACTTTACTATATATGTTTAAGAGCTCCACTGCATCAATGTTATCAGTTGCCTAAAATACCTCTGATTGGCACCAACTCACAAGACCAAATTTAGAGCATATTCCATCATCAAAGTATACTTTCTTTCATGTATCAGGAGACATTCATCAATAAAAACTTGTAAAACATCCTATGACACATGTACATCTTTCTTACCTTAATAAATTTACATTACAAAAATCTAGTACATTTTCAAGTTGCCCAATAGAGGTAATGAATTTTAGCCGTACCTAAAATGCACGAGTTAAGCCTTAGCCGGCATCAAAAGGGGGACTAAGCCTCTAAAAGCGAAGGCTAAACCCTAGCCCCTAACCCGGTGCTAATATGGCTATGACCCTATTAGCTGTAAGAGATGACAGTATTTTCGCTCGCTAAAATTCTGTGTCTATTTTAAGAAAAAAAATATTTGGTCAACATGACTATTTCTGTAATTTTCCCAAATAATTTAATTTAATGTATGTCTAAACAATAATATCATTAAAAAAATAATGCTAATCTTAATTGGGATAGATGGTGTGAGTTTAATACCAACGATGTAATATTGTAACTTCGGGTTCCAGTTGCTTGCTGACCCGGTTTTCTATTTTTTAATAGAAGCTTCGCCGTTCAAAAAAAATAAAAAATAAAGTTTCTAGTGAGGCATACCTCAGTGTCTAAATCTGAAGAAGAATAAGAGGAAGATGATGGAGAGCCACTAATCATAGTACTGAATGAGACAGCTCTTAGATTCAGAGGCTGCAACCCTAACGGCCATCCACCTTCTTCAACCTGCAGTCAAAACAGTCAAATCAAGAACCCAAACCAGACCAGACACATGGGTGGGTTTAGTACCTGTCTAGCCATGCATGCACCTGCACCTGCAAGAGGTGTACCGGTTGGTGTTGTTGTTGCTGGTGCAGTCTGTGTTTGTTTGAATGTGTTTAGTTGAGAAGGGTCAAGTCATATGATGTTGGATGGTTTGATTTTAATGGTGTTTTAAAGGGTAAAAAACAAAAGAAGCTCAAGTTTACAACACATGGTTTCCTGGCTTAAAGAGAACAAAACATGATGAGGGTCAAAAAGAGGGTCTCACTATCTATCATTACATATACAAAGCCCACTTTACCAAATCAAAAAGTTTGTATCATATTATACTTTTTTTGTTTCGTTATACGATATCAACACGCTACTAAAATAATCAGGTTTTGAGACGATCAGTATATTATTACTTGTTTTACGAGTGTGCAAACGTGTTTTTATATATAAGTTGCACGGATTTTGTACGAATTAAACATGTCTTGTTTTTGAGAAACCTTTTATGAGGCGATCCGTTGTGGTTTGGCTATGCTATTAACCTTGTCTTGTTCTTGAGAAACCTTTTATGAGGTGATCCGGTATGGTTTGGCTATGAATGCTCATTGGCTTTCTCACCAGCAACATGGGGTCCACAAGAGCCTTCCCATTGATGTCCACCATTACACTCCCAAGACCCTTTTGGCGTAGTGACTGAGCTAGTCAAAAAATTAAGTGGCATTTCAATTTTATTTTATTTTTTTGGAACAGAGGTATCTTTTGTAAAAAAAAACGGAATTTTTTTTACACTACAAAAACGTTACGGAGGCGGGGTTGAGGATAAGCTGTGCTACCCCTTATAATACATTAGCTCCGCCCTTGGTTTGGCGCCTCTTTCATGCCCACAGGGTGGAGGTGGCAGCCATCTGAGGCGTTACTAGTTGATGTGGAGGTGGGGCGCCACTTCAAACCACCCACTTTGATAATATTGACTCAACAGAATTTATAAAATGTATTGAAAGTTTTAAGGAGAATATTTTCTTCTCATTTATTTATTATCTTTGGTTAAGGAGAGTTGGCGAGAGGAAAAGACATAAAAAAGGATCCAATAAAGGAGGGCACTTTTGGTAGGCGGGTGAGTGTGAAATTTTATTTGTAGGGTCTTTATATTACATATAATTAATGTTATATGGTGGGGAGAGTGATATACATTAAGTGTTTGGGTTCATTTTTTTTAACTAATCTTATGATTATTGATGAATCTTGATGATATGCAATCTAATTATAGCATTAGGCGTGAAGAAATTGAGGTTAAATTATGTTAGTAATGGTCCATGTCCATATATCAGTTTATGTAGTGGAGCAATTCCTTATATAACTTAAAACACCAGATTAATACGACATGATAATAAAAGTTTTGAATATGCTAATATAATCATTTTATTAGAGAGGACGGGGCGCCCCATGAATCAGGATTGTGGCTAGTTACCTGACTCGGGTACATCGCCGCCACCCCCTCGGGTATAGCATGCGGATTGGTTTCACGGGTAGAGAACTCAATTAGGGTAGTGTGTTGAGAGGAGAGGAGAGGAGAGACATACTTGCATATGTGGGGTAGTGTGTTGAGAGGAGAGGAGAGGAGAGACATACTTGCATATGTGTGTGGAGAGGAGAGAGAGACCTACGAAATTGTTTGCTTCTAGGCGGGAACACCGTCGCCGGTGGAGTGGTCACCAGGTTGTGCTATGCAGGTAGTTGAGGTGACGCAATTGGACTGGTTGGCGGGAGGGTATCTTCGTTAAACGCCCCCTCCTCCCTTAAAGATATCAACTCAAACACAGGCCCTTTAGTAACGTGTTAATCTATTAACGTTTAATGGGTTCTTCAAAGTTCCTAGTTAGCTTTTATATTGGGTTAATTAAAAAGTTTAATATTTTAATTTTTTTTCTCAGACTATTAATTTTTGAAAGTGAAAATAACTTTTCGTCTCCGAAAATCACCTTTTAATTTTAAAACAATTTATTTATTAGTTCTTATTAACCTATATTCAATTCTTTCACTCCAACTCCTCTAATCTTGAGCTAGTTTCTTAGATTGAGAGATACAGAAAAAAGCAATTACAAAATGTTACACCTGAGCCCCAGTATGTTAGAAAGTTTTAGTTATTAGTAAGTCATTATGTATTGCTCATATTTACAAATGAACATAAATGGGTAGAAATGAAATATGACCCGAACATGACACGATTTAAAATGGGTTCAACATGACACACATAAATATATGGGTTGTCTTCATGTTGAAAAATTTAACGTATCAACCCGCAAACCCAATACAACTTAAAAATATGGGTTAGATGTATTAAATTGGGGTTTTCTTTAAGATACCGTTTCTTAATTTTCTAGGATAATTTACAATGTTTTAAAAACCGGTTTTTGAATCGTACCGGGTTAAACTCGGAAATGGTTCAACCAGTTGAACCGGGTTGTATCGGGCGGTTCAACCGTGTTGACTAATTAACCCTATAAATCCATAAAATGCAATTACAACTCAAAAAATAATCTAAAACTACATCGTTCCATAATAAAAAAACATTTTAAAGTTAATCCATAATCAAAAAGTAATTCAAAAGTTCACTATCAAGAGCATCCTCAACAAGTTAATCCATTGGAGTGTTGAATGCATCAAGTTCACTATCGCTTAAAATATGAATCCACTATCAACAACATCCTCGACGCCTTTTTTAGGCCCATAAAATTAGAAGTTCAAAATTTTAACTTTTGACCCGGTATAAACCTGTACCGGTATATCGGATTAAACCGGTATAACACAATTTACCGACGGTACAACTTCTTTGCCGTTTCTTAGTTTACCCTATTTCCGAGTTTTTTAGTTCTACATTTTCGTATTTTTAATACTTTATTACGTTTTTATTACCATATTTTCTCGTATTTTTTGTTATTATTAAATATGGATTGTATAATGTAAGAAAATTTAAATAAATGCACTAACATAAACTTAAAAGAAAGATATTTGCATCATGTATTGCGTATAGCCGGGTATAATCGGTTCAAGTTCCGGTTCTTGTCTGGTTTCGGGTATTAGTTGGGTATGATCGGTTCCGGTTCCAGGTATTGAGGTCAAAATGCATAGCCTATCTATAGGGTGGTTTCGGTTTCGCATATAGAATACCCGGATATTAAAAAAAACAGGTTCCGTGTTATTTTCTGATTCCAGATACGGTTTTTTTTGTGCACCTCTAGGTTAAACACCAATATGTCAAAATGTTGTATTTACATTATAATGATTATTATGTTCTCTACGTATCTACATTTGGGCTTTTCCATCATCGCAATTTTAGCCGATAACGCCATAAGGGTAGAGATGGGCATAATCAGGTTTTATTATTACCCGGAACCGGTTCCAACCCGGACCCGGTTCTGCTTGGATGTCATTGGAACCGGGTATGGTGTGGAACCGGGTCCAGTTCCTACCCGGGTTCACACCCAAGAATATGGAACCGTGTAGAACCGGGTACGGGTATTATGGAACCGGGTATGGTGTGGAACCGGGTATGGTGCGGAACCGGTTTCTGATAGTGTTGGGAACGCTGCGTCCTGACAGTAAAACCTGACTTTTTTTACTGTTCAGAACCGGTTCCTGACAGTAAAACCTGACTTTTTTACTGTTCAGAACCGGTTCCTGATAAAAATGTTACCGTTGGAACCGGTTCCTGGTAAATGTTACCGTTGGAACCGGTTCCTGATTACAGAATCGGTTTTCTATAGAAACCCCTTTACACTTTACACTTTACAGAATCGGTTTTTCTATATAAACTTAACACTTTAACAAGAGATAACGATGGCTTGCAACAATGAGGTCGTGGTTGTTTTGAAAACCAAAAGAAACCCCGATATTTGGAAGCACTTTGACTTGTGCTTGATGTCGGATAGCCATGAAATGGCTAGATGCAAGGGGTGCGGGAAGTTCATGAAGGCGGCGGCTAACTCGACGCTCAAGAAACACACCGACCGCCATTGTCCGGTGACAAAGGCGAAAAACAATGAAAAGGGTGAAGCATCCGGGACCGGGTCATCGAAAGTTTAGTTTGTTTTATGTATTGTAAACCCATTTGTGTTTTATGATTAGTATGTTTAGTGTTTTATATGTTTTGTTTAACGTTTCTTGTTTAGGTTGTTTGTGTAACCGGGTCTGGAAGGTTACCGTAGGAACCGGGTATGATAAGAACCGGTTACGGGTACAACCCGGGTACGGGTTGGAACCGGTTCCGGAACTTATTTTTTTCCAAAAATGTGGAACCGGGTAGGAACCATCGGGTATTTTGAACCCGGAACCGGTTCTACTATATGTCGGGTAGGAACCGGAACCGGTCCCAGGTAGGTTCCACCGGTCGGGTTTGGAACCGGTTATTATGCCCATCTCTACATAAGGGTACTTATATCAACAGGCTAGAGGTACCTTCAGGCTTTGGGCCCAAAGTCCATTGAGATCTACCATCCCCCTCCACGGCCCACCCCAGCCCAACACGCACATTCACGCTAAAACATTAGAAACATTAAATAATTTAGAAAACGAAATTAATTTGTTAAATAGTTTAGAAAACGAAATTAATTTAAAATTTTACAAAGGACGAGCATGGAATATAAAATCTATGTTTATATCACTCTGTAAACGTATATTAAGTTTTATTTATTTTTAAAGGTTTCTAGATGTTAAAAAAATAGTAAATGTGTATATTGGCGCATTTTAGGAGAAGCAAAATATAAGAGAATTGGGTAGTATACTAACTTGTTCATATATTTATATCCTAGAGCTCGTAACGTGTCGATAAGCGACAGCAAGTCAGCATGCCTCTTACTAACCAAAACAAAAAAAAAATACATATGCAAAGAGACGGTTCCAGAATCGAAGTTGCATTTATTCAACAATAATCAAGCATTTTAGCCACCACACCCCGCTACTAACTTGTTCTAAGAATGGACAAAGAAACACAAAACATCTATGCACAAACTAAAAAAAAACTAAACAAAAAAGTTAGTAATCAACAAAGGCCACGTGACTAGATGTGTGCCATAGTAGTGTTATGCCTTGTCCGCGTTGCGGGGCGAAAACAAAATATTTCTCAGTTTGATAACATGACTTGAACATACTAATTATAACACGATCTAAGTATAACTTACATCGAGACATATGCAAAAATACGCTTGTCATAGAGTAACTTTATTAAAGTTCAGGTATAATAACGTTTGTTCACCAATAGCAAACAGTCACTACCCCCCCCCCCCCCCTCTCCCGGGTTGGTTCATCACGGTAGCAAGGGAGAAAGGCGAAAAGATGAAATACTAAAAGAAATATAAGTAGAGGGACTAAACATGTACACTTACCAAAGTTAAAGTTGAGCCACTAAACACGCATATGAACAAAGTTAATCGATAAAAGAAAGTTCTTTAAAAAGAGAGGGACTAAACACTTATATTAGCAAAGTTGAAGGTTTTAAAGAAAAATACAAAGAGCACGATCAGTTACTAAAAGAAATAAAAGTAGAAGATTAAGTTAACTAACAACAAAGTTAAAGTAGAGGGACGAAACACACATAGAAACAAAGTTAACTAACAAAAAGAATTTTTTTTTAAGCAGATGGACTAAACACGTATATTAACAAAGTTGAAGGTTTGAATATATAATCCATAATCCAATAAATCACACGATTCCCCCTCATGTATTTGTATCCATGTTTACAATATTTGTTAAAATAAGTATGGAGTTCTTGAAATTGTGTGAAAGATCTATGATCAATTCATTGTTTTCATATTAAATCATTTTTGGATTGTTGATAAAAAATGTCATTTATGTTTAATCTTGGTTTTCTAATGATTTTAGCATTAACTTACTTCATAAACATATTATTACTAACAGACTATACTTATCGGCTTCTTGTCACAATAAAATCTCTCTCTTACAGTCTCACAAGTCCAATGGGGTTTGTATCTAGAGAGAGCAAGCGAGCTAGATATTTGTTTATTTTAGAAGTATTTTAAAAGTTTTTGTATTTTTTTTCTTGTAAATGTATATGTTATTATATATTGGTTGTAATTAGAGGTGCACAAAATAAACGGTTAATTAACCATAACCGGTTATTAACAGCTTGCTAACCACTTGGATATTTAGCATCGTAACCGAACCGAAACCGTAGGGATATTTAGCATAGTAAATTATTACCATTATTGGGATATTTACCGAAACCGTAGGGATATTTAGCATAGTAACCGGTTTTTTAACCAATAGGCCGATTAACCCAAAAAAAAACCCGAAAATTTCAACAAAAAAAAGAAGAGAAAAAACCAGTTATTAACTGAAAATAACTGGTTAAAGTAATTAACCGACCAGTTAAAAAAGTAAGCGGTTAAAGTCAAAAAGTCAAATTAACCGATATAACCGGTTAACCGAACCAGTTATTGAAATTAACCGATTTGTGCATCTCTAGTTGTAATGATGTTACCTTTTTAGGACAAGCAAAATAAAATACACTAAGTACAACTGTAACTGGGTTGTCGAAAAAGCTAGGCCCTATGGATGACAAAGCCCGTAAGTTTTTCTAGTTTACATCTGTTTACATTTATTTACAGGTCTAGAGGTGCACAAATCAGTTTTTGGGCCCAAACTTGTTCGATTACTTTGATTATACAAAGAACCTCATAAAATAATAAAAACAATAATAATTTAGTAAAGATATCGATTCTTGTACTTATCACAATAAAATCTTCCTGCTTCACGCTGACGAGTCTAGTGAGATTTACACGTGCGGTCTACTATGAGAAGAGCAAGCAGACTAGACAACTGAGGGGTCATTTGGTTTACGAAATATTTGTAAAGGAATTTGAATGTTTCGATGTAATTGGAATTTAAAGAAATTTAAATTTAATTAACTTCAATAATAATTTGCAAGTTGTTTGGTTTGTTAATTTAGAATGTGTATGTAACAGTTGTAACTAAAATATCATAAATGATAAAGAGGGTTTTCTGGTAATATTTCAACATAATAGTAGAATGTATTGAATTCCTTCACTCAAGTGAAGGAAAGTTTTTTTTTTTTTTTTTGAACGGCAAAGAAACAATGTGCCAACCACTGTGACATCAGGCGTTGTGGCCAAGGTCAACTACTTGACCGTCACCAGCCCCTTGGCTCTGTTACGTGTCAAAATAAGTAGAAGGGCCTCAATGTAATTGTTCTATAGTGTAGAGGGTTATTGGTTAGTTAGTGGGCTGTATAGTTGGATTTGTTGTAACGGATGAAACTATCGATGAATTGATTTGGGATATTCCCTTCTTCTCTCTGTGTTTCTTCTTCCTTTCTCTTTATCGATCTTAAATGCTTGATTACCAAATTTTTCGTAACAGGCTCTCCTAGATGCGCGGAAACCTGACCTCCACCCGCTCGAAGGCACGACAGTGGGATACTCGGTAAAACCTTGCCTCCCATCCAAGACGAACCGGCGCCACCTGTATTCGCCCTTCACCTGGATGCCGCAGAAAATAATGAGAAGAGTGAGAGTCGAACCTGGGTCATAAGGAACACCAAGTCTTTTCCCAATCCACCACCACTACCACATTGAAAGTGAAGAAAGTTAGATTACCCTAAATTCCATTGATTGGAGGAATGAATTCTATATCAATTCTTTCCTTATCTAACCAAAGATAATTTACATTAAAAACTTTACAGTTCCATTTCCAATTTCATGGAATTTTACGAACCAAACGGACCATGAGGATTTACCCTGTTGTCAACCTTCATAACCAACAATGCAGATTTGCAGACTAGCTTTATTACAATTTGCTTACTATCATTATTAATTTGGTTAAAATTCAAAATAAAAAAATTCCCATATAGGTGTAGTATAAATCCCATATAGACTTATAGGTGTAGTACCGTATAGTACAGATGTAGTATATGTATCGTATAGTATACTATAGTCCTATATAGGCCTATAAGTGTAGTATAGTCTTGTATAGGCTTATGGTAAGGTTTGGTACTTGTATCGTATAGGTATAGTCTAGTATAATATGCTATAGTATAAGTGTAGTATTATATCTTATAATATCGTATCTCATAGTATCATATGTATCGTTTCGTGTCGTGCAGTATCGTATAGTATCATATAATATATAATAGTATAGTATACTATAATATAAGTGTAGTATAGATCCTGTATAAGCCTCATGTCTGTAGGTGTAGTTAGTTATAGTCTAGTATAGTATAGTATAGTATAGTATGTTAGTATAGGGGTAGTGTAGCATCATGTTGTGTCGTATCGTATAGTATTGTGTCGTGTAGTATCATATAGTATAGTCTATAATAGTATAGTTTAGGTCCAGTATATGTTTAGTATATGTATCATATAGTCTAGTATAGTTGTATAGTATAGTATTGTATACTATAGTATAGGTGTAGTATCGTGTAGTATATTATACTATTACAGACTATACGATACGATACCACATGATACCATATGACACAACGTGATACTACACCTATACTATACTAGACTATACCTATGCTACACCTATAGGCCTATCATGTAGTATCGTATTGTATAAGGTCTATCGTGTAGTATCGTATACTACTTACACGATAAAATATTAGAATTGTTTTTTTTATTAAATTTTATTTCATTTTTATAAATCTTTGTTAACATGATAGAATATTTTATAAAAATATTTGTTAAAAAAACCCTTTCAATACGACTAGTATAGTACGAGGGGGATATACACCTAGTATAGACCTATACGACCCTTATAGGTCCAGCCGTCAGACAATAACTGACATTTGCAGCTTTGACTTTTGTGTCTATACGAGGCCAATATGAGTCAAAGGGCGTATAAATAAATTGATCAGCCTTATAGTAGTTGTCCTCAGGTCGTATTCGAAAATCACAAAAAATAATTTGGCCATGTGCGAGATAAAAAATTTGGGCCCTCTTCATTAAACCATTATGTTTATTTATTGATTTGGACCAAGTCATTAATCTATTACAGACTAAAATAGTTGGGCTTCTGAATTTGATTGGAAAAAACAGTTGGGCTTTAACGTTTTTTGTTCATAAATCCAGGCCCTTTAAGAGTCGTCGTGTTTATTGATTTGGGTCAAGACATATATCAAACTATTTGTCAAAGGTCTTGTGAATCGTTGTGTGTCTATGGCATTCAATTCCAGAGTCGTTGATTCTTTGTTGTAGTTGATCTTTGGGTAACCATGCATAGTCAAGGCCGTCCCCGAGAATGCGAAGTCCCTTAAGGACCCTGTACGAATAGGAAAAATGAGCACATGTATCTTCAAGTAATTACGTATTAATTTCAATAACAAATATTAAGAATTAACATAAACAAACGATTTAACAATTTAATATAAACAAAAAAATTAAAATAATATTTAATATAAATAAAACAATTCTTGTAATAATAAGATACATTAGTTTTACAATAATAATGCACTCTAATTTATTAAACCCATACATTAATTATAATTATAATATTACACTTCAATTCATATTATGTAAATTTTGTTAACAAATCTACATACACGAAATACCATCTAGTAATACAAAGTAATTTCTTTGATAAAAGGTCTCGAATCAGGGATCGGTTCGTGAACATACACGTGTGAAACCATTCAGCTGCAGCAACATCATTGTTTAAGTCTGAGACTATATATTTCATATATAAATACAAAGATTTATTTTCCTATTGGGCTTTAAAATTTTTTAGTCCTATTCGATAGCACACCCTACACACCTTATGGGCCGGGCCTAGTTGTCCTGCTCCAGCCAGTTTTTGTGACCGGTTTAGCAAGCGTCCTGGGCTCCTTCATAGTATTATATCAATGATATTTTTTTTTCTTTTTGTCAAACTTTATTAAATAGCATATTTTTTATTTCTTAATGAATGTTCTTTTTGTTAAAAACATAATTTAATAGTTTAAAATCACCATTTTAGTGGGGTTGTCAGAGATTTTCCATTAGGGTTTCCTATTGGGAAGGTTTCAATTTTGATCCGTACGAAGTGCGATATGTACACAATGAGAGTAAGCACCACTGGGAATGATTCGAACTTGGGCAGAGTTTAAGAGCTTGTTCTCGTGAGAAAGTTAACGAGTGTCTTCGATTATAGCTGCATTAGCCGTTAAAAAAAAATAGTTCTGGAATCAACAATTTCGTTGGCGAAAGTGTAGGCTTAGACTGGTCCCACATCGTTTTGTTTCTATTTTGATTTTCCAAGTATAACATGTGTTATTGGTGGTATCGTTTGAAGTAAAATGTGAAAAACACTATACCTAACTCCAAAATAGAGAGTTGGCATTTCTTTGTTGCACATAACGTGTGATTGCATTTCAAGCCTTGTTTGTTTTTTATCTAGCTAAAATTTTCTTTTTACCTTTGTTTTCCAATTTTCAATACCTACAAAGAAGAGTGTGGGCGCCAATAGTTCTGGCCCTTTATTGGGTCATATGGCGGCAAGAGGAATAATGTCAGATAGCTGTCTGTCTGGCACTCCTCCATTGGTCCAATTAATTTAAGCTTTTATCCTTCCTTTAAAATTACGATTTTGTCATCAGTTTAAAATTACGTATTTGCCCTCAGTTCAAAATAAAATGACGCTTTTGCTCCCAGCTAAACCTCTCAATTTTGCCCTTGGTTCAAATTTACGGTTTTGCCTCGTTGCCTGGCACTCCCCCATTAGACCAACCAGTTTATTATTTTATACTCACTTTAATATTACGTTTTGCCACCAGCTTAAAAATACGTTTTCGCTTCCAACTCAAAATAAAATTATGCTTTTGCTATCTTCTCAAAATTACGAATTTTCCCTCGGTTCAAAATTATGAATTTGCTCTCCCCCCCCCCCTCAAAATAACATTATGCTTTCCCCTAGCTAAAAAATACGATTTTCCCTCTGTTCAAAATTATTATTTTGCCCCCAGTTTAAAATACAATTAAGCTATTGCCCCAAATTCAAGATTACAATTTTGACCTAAGTTCAAAATAAAATTAAGGTTTTCCTCCGGCTTAAAATTACGATTGTGCCATTAGTTCAAATTCATATTACGATATTACCCCGGGTTAAAAATTATGCATGTGGCCCGACGCAAAATTATGATTTTGGTATTGCCATCACTTTAGCTTTTGGAAAACAGTTAAAAAATACAACTTTGCCCTCGGTTAAAAATTACAATACTGCCATTGTTTTGGTTAATTTTAGCAACACTATAAAAGTGTTTTGTTTTCATTGGTTTACTCGATTTAATTGTTTTTCATGTCAAGTAACTGCTTAACATTCGCTCATTAGTCCTGACAAATTACTGTTTTGCCCTGAGCTCAAAATTACGGTCTTCTCATCGTTGTAGTTTTTTTAGCAAAAGTATATGATTGTTTTTTAATTGATTGAGAATTATTCGGCAATCGCCCCGCAACGCGGGCGGGGCATTAACTAGTTTACCACATATACAAAACACAAATGGGGGAATAGTGTCAGGCAGCTGGCCTGACACTCCCCCATTTGACCAACCGTTTATTAATTTTTTTACACTTTAAAAATACGGTTTTGCCCCCAGTTTAAAATTACGTTCTACCCCCTGCTCAAAATAACGCTTTTGTCCCCAGACCAAAATCTACGATTTTGCCCTCGACTCAAAATTACGATTTGACCCTCAGCTCAAAATTACGTTTTCGCCCCAATTCAAAAAAATATGTTTTGCCCCCACCTTAAAATTACGATTTTGCCCTCTCTTCAAAAATAGATTTTTCCCTGTTTAAAAAAATATGATTTCACCCTCAGTTAAAAATTACGCTTTTGCCCTGTCCAAAATAAAATTACGCTTTTTCGCTCCAACTCAAAATTACGATTAATGCCTTCGGTTTCAAAATAAAATTACGGTTTCGCCTCCGGCCTAAAATTACGATTGTCCCTTTAGTTCAAATTTATATTACTGTGTTGCCCAAGCTCAAAATTACGAATTTGCCTATGCGCAATTTACAATTTTGCCCCTGCTTTCAATTTACAGTACTGCCATCATTTAGTTTTTGGCAAATTATAATTTACCCTAGTAAAAACTATAACTTTCCCTTAGTTAAAAATAACAGTATTCCCATTGTTTTAGTTTTTTTAGAAAACTATAAAAGTGTTTTGTTTTAATTGGTTGACTCGATTTAATAGTTTTTCTTGTCAAGGAGCTGCCTAACATTTGCTCATTACTCGGCCATCGCCCCAAAACGCGGGCGGGCATCAACTATTAACCTACAAAACACAAGTTTCATTCAAAGTCGTACGACTTATAAAAATATTGATGCCTTCTTAGATGATTAAAGTGTGTATAGCTAGCAAGTACAAGTGACTATGGCATTATTGCATCGTCCTTAGCACAAATCTAGTCTAATGGATCTAGGTTTAGTGTTGGCGTTTAAATATTTTTCGTATTCAAATGTAACACTCTTTTAGACACTACATCAAAGAGATTAACGATGGTCTCTAACTTCATGATTTTAGAGTTGCGGGATCTTAATTAGCTCCCACATGTGTTATAATATTCTTGGTGCAACATATCTCTTAGCTAATCCAGTCTTTCATGCACCTACCGAACATGTGGAGATCGACTTCCACTTAAACGCGACGCATACAAAGATTAAGTTCAGTCCACCTCACACAACCAACATTCACCGACACCTTGATGTTTGTCTTTTATATTATAAGCTTCATACCATTTCATGTTAAAGAACTGTATTGCAGAAGGGGCTGTTTGTTTAGTTTTAATGAGAATGTTAATGGTTCGGATTTCTTACTGGTTCAACACTTAATGGTTCAGACTGTTTGTTTCGCGAGCATATGTCTTAATGATTCAGACATTTGCCTCTGAATAGTTAAGCATTATACTGAGTCTGAACTCTGAATGATTAAGACCTCTTATCTGAATTAGTCAGACATTTGCCTCTGAATGGTTAAGTATTATACTGGCTCTTAATGGTTCAGACCTCTTACTGGTTCAATACTTATTAGTTCAGACATCGGGTTCAACACTTACTCATTCAGAAGTTGCCAAACAGTCCCTAAGTCCAACAAATTACGGTATCCATGATTCTCGGTTCATGTTAGGTTACATTTATCTAAAAATACCTGATAGTATTATATCTTTATCTATCAATGCCTTACATAATGCTTTGTTAATACTAACTACAAAATTATTAAATTGTTACTAGTATATTTGCTATAAACTTTCATATTCGGTGGTTTACAAATAATATGATGACCAATCAATTGCTTTTATTATATAAAAATTCAAGTCTTGAAAGAACAAAAGTTGAATAAAAAAATTAACAAATTTGAAAATTGTAGGTTACAAGTCGAAACGTGAAAACAAAGCTGAAAAGTTGGAAGAGTGCATGATACCCCAACCACATTAAAAAAAACTTACACTTAATAATACAATCTTTATTTGAAAGGCTGCAAATTTGATTACTATGATATGAGAACATATATACATGTTACACTTAAATAATTGACAATTTTTTATTAATTCAATATAAAATGATTTCGAACTATATAGTAAAAAAATAGATATAATGCGACATTAAAAAAGACATTTACCGGCCTATAGTTTGATTTTATATTCATCTCTATATAAGAGACTTGTGAGATCTAACCTACAACTAAATATGTAAAACCGAGGACTAAAACGAGTTTACAAGTTTGTCATTTCAAACTACAAAATAAAAATAGGATTAGTTTATTTTATACAAATATTTTTAATAAATTTTAAAACTAATTTCTTGTTTTGTATTGTTTCCAACTAGGATTAAGCATCCCCGTGGCGGCGTGAACACCAATGTCACACTACTGCCAACGACCACCAACATTAAAGTTGAGGCGTGTTAATGCGAATAAATTAAACCGAAAGTAAAACATATAAAAGAATAACTAAGTCGATCTAGGACCTGCGCGTTACGATGAACCTGTTGAACGGAAAAAAAAAAGACAACGTAAAAACGTTTAACCACACATGCACATTGCGCCGTGTTAACTCGCAAAATTTAGAATGGAATGTAAAACGAAAATTTTGCAAAAAATGAAAAGCATAGAGGACCAAAGTTGAAAGTAAAAAAAGTTTTAGGGTTAAAAGTAAAAAAATCAAATAGTTTTGGGTTAAAAGTAAAGTTGAAATGTTTTGGGGTTAAAAGCCAAAAAAAATTAATAGTTTTTGGTTAAAAATAAAGAATCAAATAGTTTTTGGTTAAAAGTAAAAAAAACTTTTTTTTTGAAAAACCAACAAAGTATAAGGTACCACACTATGCCTAAGTATGTTACAAATTATAGTATTGGGTAATAATAATATAAAGCGTTGAGTGTTTGTATGCCATTGTACAATACCATTAAGGATAAAAAACAACTAAGCATGATGTGCAATAGTCTGAATGCATACAAGTGCTACAAATTATATCTATACTAGGAGCAATATGTCGGATAATGCCTAAGGGAGGGGCTTGAAGTTCAAGCCTCAGTGCACATGGTCTTATGCTTTCTACAGACTCACGCATTATCATGGGGCACCCAACGCAATAATCCTTTGTACTCTCCTATGACTCAAAGTTATAAACTCCATTGGGTACAAACATAAAATACATAATACATCTACAAAGCTTGATGTATAAGCTTTAATGCAATAAAATGTAGCAAATTAATATATTACTATTATATAATATATAATTGATACAATTCAATTTATTTGATCTCTTTTATGAAATTGTTGGTTTTAAATAAATATTTAGTAACTTTATATGAGAAAAACTCTTTTTATCATCAAAAGTTGTTTCCAGTTGATATAATTCAATTTATCTGATCTCTTTTATGATATTGTTGGTTTTAAATATATATTTAGTAACTTTATATTGGAAAAACTTTTTTTATTATCAAATTTTTTTAATAATATAGAGGTCGGTTAACGTACAATACCACCTTGTCGTGTGAAGCGTACGTGATCATCTCAACCACACATCTGACCTATATTAGGCCTTCAATTGAACTCGGTGGCACAATTGTAATTAACTTGATATAATTACATACGTTATTGCATAATTACGCATGGGTTGGATTAGACCCTGATTACGCACGTTATTAAAAATCAAAACCCACATGCCACCAAACATGAAAATTACGCATGTTAAACTCAAAATTATGCATGGGTAGTTTCAAAATCCTAATTACACGCGTTATATACATAATCACGCATGTTACAAAAAATTAAGGAATGACACGTGTCTCAATCTCTTGCTCGCGTGTCTTCGTACGATAAGGTACTATTGTGTTATACACTTTCTCTAGTTATATATTTGGCATAAAATATATCAAAGTTTTATTGTATGATTTGCTTAATTATAATTAGAGAAAAGTGCCCGGATAGTCCCTGTTGTTTGCTCTGTTTTCACCTTTAGTCCCTACATTTTAAAATTACAGTTACAGTTCTCAACTTTGCAAATTCGTTCTAGATAGTCCCTGAAGTTGGATGGAGGTTAGTTTTTTGTTAAGTGAGTGTGAAATGACCAAAATACCCTTCGTTATATAACAAAATATATTAAACAATTATTAATAAATATATATTGTGGGGCCAATTACAAAATGTATAAGACATATACTGACTACACATTCACATTCAGCTCTCCTCTCTCTCTACTCTCTCTCTCCCTCTAAACCACCACCACCATCTCCCTCTAAACCACCACCACCAACACTACTACAATCACAGATAAAAACATCATTTCGCATCAAAATTCCCATCATTCATAAACGAAAATTAAAAAAAAACAACCTGCAAGAGTCGCAACATGTAGATTAAGCCGAGAAGTATTAAACGGGAGATTATTCGGTATGTCTATCAATCGATTTTAAGTAACAATTCGAATGAAACTTTTTCGCGTACCATAGATCACAGCGCAGGTTAGCAACAAGCGGTAGTTCAGGCCATAACTGAGCTATCTCGGAGGTGGTGTAACGTGTAGGTGGTTGGTGGAGGAGGTGGCGGCGGTGGGGTGGTGGTGGAGGAGGCGGCATGGGTTATGGTGGTGGTGGTGGATGTGTGGAGGGTTTATTGTAGTGGGCTAACTGTCATATATTCTATGATTAGATCTGAGTCCGGCGACCACCCCAATTGGAAAGACATAAACAGAAGGGACAATGCTTCATTCCAAGATTCATTTTTTTTCTCCCCAATTATGAATACCCAGATGAACTATGAGTTATAAAATTCAATGCTTTCGATTAGAAGTTGAAGGGTGATGGCGTCAATGGTGGATGAGGTTGAAGATGATGGTGGGAGGGTGAGGTGGTTACGGTGGTATTTGAGGTGGTGGTTGGTGGTGCTTGATAAATCTAGTTGCAGACAAGGCGAAGGAAAGAAAAAAAGGGAGCGGGGGTGGGGGTGGGTGTATGGTGGCCCCATTTTCTTTTAATTAGATATGTAAATAGATAATTAATAAATTTTTTTATTAGTAAGGGTATTTTGGTCATTTCACATCCACTTAACACCAAAAACTATCATCCACCCGCTCCAGGGACTATCCGAGAACAAATTTGCCAAAGTTGGGGACTATAGCTGTAATTTTGAAAATATGAGACTAAAGATGAAAACGAAGCAAACCACAGGGACTATCCGGTCACTTTTCTCTTATAGTTAAACACATATATAAGAATTGCTAATGTGTTTAAGAAAATGTCAAGGCTAAGATACTTATATTTTTACTTTTTATAAGTGATTGGATCTTTATATTGAATAAAAGCAAAAAGTAGTTTCTGTATTTTATTAATGACTTATAAAATTTATATTTATATATCTTTATATAAAAATATGACTTAAATGGTTAAATGTAGTGATATATCAACAATGAAAACGTGATTTGATCGTATTCTAACATTATGATCAAAGTTAACACATGTGATGGTGGGAGTCTAAATCAGACCATCAAATCATTGGGACTCCATAATCAAACTTGATTTTTATAAGATTTTTCAATTGTAATGTTGTGCTTGATTGTTCTTTGAAAATGGGGTGATAGTGAAGAGTGCAACTAAGTGTACGATGGAGACAACAATGTGTGTGTTATATATGGCGCAGAAGACCACCAGAGATATGTTTGACGATTGTCCGGTCCAAAGAAGGAAGATAAGAAGGATAAGATAAGAGAGGAAGAAAAAACCTAGTATTTACCGATTTATATCTTGAAGCTTTGTAGAAAAAAAATCACATTATGTGTAATATTTTGTCATATTACAGCTTACATATAACTACAACTGTTTTCATCCCTTATATTCGGATTTTTTTTATGTTTTTAATAGGATCAAAACTCTCGTTGATTTACTTAGCCTACATCTGTGTTTGAACC
Source organism: Scalesia atractyloides (assembly GCA_947069175.1). NCBI lineage: Eukaryota > Viridiplantae > Streptophyta > Magnoliopsida > Asterales > Asteraceae > Scalesia > Scalesia atractyloides. Next base: position 92,625,760 of record CAMTDV010000025.1, read on the forward strand.
CCTTTTTAAATGAACAGAATTGAACCACCATTTTTTCATATAGTTTTATTGCACCATATTTGCATGAAAATGCAATACATGAATAGCCATTTAATGAAAAATCATTTATTTGAATATTGCAGTTCCTATTAGGGATAAGCATATAAATCCAATCACTAGATCATCAACTAATAATGGGCATGAGCATTGAAAAAAAAATTGTTTCTCCTTGAATCTGCGAATAACTTTTTTTGTAAAATATCGTCAATAACTAATAATAAGTTAAATTTCTATTGCAATACCAATACATACAAAAAGAACAGCATACAGGGATAGGTCTGAAACTCTACCTAATCTTAACAAGTAAAAAAAAGAAACAAATATATTCTAAAAAGCTAAAAATAAGAGAAAAATGAATTATAATACCAATGGTAATGTATACCCGCTACAAGCAATAGACCATAAGATCAATATCAGATAAGGAATAAAATTTGATTTATGATTTTATGCTTTATAACAGAAGGTGTATAATTTTGTATTATGTATGTATGTATGTATGTGTATTACAAATTATATTCATTGTTTGCTGGTGGCCAGACTTCTTTGTATCAAGAATGGTTATTGTATTTGTGTGGATTGTTTCTTGTCTCCAACATATTTAATTGCCTTTAATCAAAATGAGTCCCACAAATCTTGGATGGGACTAACATTCATACCTTCTTTGATATTAGACTTGTTTCCTTTCCATTCCAATCGAACTTATTATTTTAAGGGTAAGGATTCATTTATTTAAGCATCTTCATATGCATTAACAAATTGATTTGAGTGACTTAGGTGTGGTTTGTTTTTTAAGATAAATTTCTACAATCTGCGGATATCTACAGAAGAAGATGTGGACCAAACTCCTGCAGTCTTTAATAAAAAGGTTGTTTTTTTTTCACGTATGTAGACTTCTGAAATAACTTGGTGGTGGTGGACGATGGTGGGTGGTGGATGGCGGTGGACGTGGCCGATGCGTGGTGGACTATGGTGGGTGGTGGATGGTGGTGGTGGTGGGTGGTGGTGGTGAACACTCTGCAAACTTAGAAGATCTTAAAAGTGGTTGGATCAAATCTGATCAAGAAGAGCTTGTGCAGACGTTTTTTTAATGAAATGTTTTCGAAAAACAAAAACCACCTTGGTCTGTCATAAAATCATATACATGCATGCATACGTATATACACACGTATAAGGCTCGACCAAAATTAAATTTATAATTTGCCAAATTAGTGTAAAAACCTCGCTATTTTTCGAGACTTAGGCCGACAATATAAACTAAATAATTTTAGGTTGACGGAGTTAGAGACTTAGTGGGTGGTTCAAATGAGGAGAACTTTTTTTTCGTAAAAATAGAAAAATAAGTTTTAAACCAATGGAAATGCTACATTTAATATGTGTATTTAATGTTATTATAAGGTCACATAGGTAAATTTATAATTTTAATTAATTTATTGTATTCTTGAAATTAACTAATTAATTAAACTTATAACTCATTTGTAAAATATATTCTTTCAAGATAGCTTAATATATGGTGAAGAACAATTTTTTACATGTGTAAGAAAAAATGTAAAATAAATATGGATAGAATATAAGTGTATGATAAATTTCGATACGATATATGATATATATATATATATATATATGAAAAATTTTAATGTGCGTAAACTATGTATGTGCAATTTCTTCTTTTACCTCTATGAAAATCAAATTATATAACAAACTATAAATTGTCTGTATTTACTTTTGAAAGAATGAAATAATATATACTAAATTGATCCCTCAGCTTTAGGCTATTGGGTATAGTGGGTGGGGCTTTGGGGCATGGGTTGAAACGTGGGTTGGGTGAGTTTCACTGGCAGGACCCAAAAAATTGAGGGTATGATGGGGCTTGGGTTTGGGGCGTGGCTTGGCCAAATTACTTTTTCTTTCTTTTTTTAAATTAATGGATAATATAGGGTAGGGTGCACCCAATGTCCACCTGCCAGCTCAGATGGGTAGCCCGCTCAACGCCCAGGCTGAAACCCCCGCCCAAACCCAAACCCACCCGGAATGATCACATGGACGTTTTCCCCAACCTACGTTCAAACCCCCGTCCTATACCCCATAGCCTTAAGTGTATACAATAACACAAATAGTAATCCCTCCACTTGAAGTGTATACAACACAAATAGTGATCCCTCCGCTTTAAGTGTATCCAATAACACAAATAGTTGATGTGGTATATTTATATTAAAGTTGCGGTCCCTAAGTTTAAGAAATAGCCTTTTAAAAAATAGCATGCTTAATTGTAACTCTTTGCTCAAACGCAACACATACCCTTGTATTAAGAAAAAAACAATTAAGAGAATTCAAATACCCTTGTTTGGTTATTTACCTTTAACTTCAAGTTTGATTTATAATTTTTAATTTTTGCAAGTTCTTAAATTGGGTTTTTGATAGGGACATGAAATTGGGTTTTAGACGAGGACACGAAATCTCATTCTCTATTCACGACAAGCCACAAACAACAACGATTTGGTGGTGAGTCAATGCAATTTTGTTTAGATTGATACATATGGTTTACGCCGAAGAAACAATTTGTAGATTCTGGGGAAATTACCCTTCATACCAACTTAATATTGATCATTTTTTTCATTAGGAGCTAACATATTTGTTTTTGGTTATTCAACTGGAAATTGCAAATGAGGTTGCCATTATGGATTGTTCACACTCAAGCACACTCAACTTTGGTGTTTAACTCCCATTCACGACCAATGCACCTAAAACGCGTTGGTGATATTTGAGGCGGGACTTTCTTTATTGTCGAGTACATCTTTTATGGACAAAACAAAACATAATGAAGCAGGATTTAGCTAAGGTGTCACAAACACTCCTCCTGGGATTCATCGTCCCCGATAAGGCTGACCTACCATCATAACATAACATGAGTGGCGCTGATACAATTAGTAACATCCAACATCTTAAACCAACTAATATTCTCAGTTTTACCCGCCACTCCGCTAGGAACTCTCGCGAATTTATTTGGTTGCTTGTGAGGAAATGTCCACTAAGTTCACCGATCATGATTTGCTCTCACACAAGCATGTTTAACTATGGAGTCATCTTCTCATCTACGCCCATTGCGCCCCTCATCCATGGATAATGCGCCTAACATCTCTCTTGTGGACATAACATACGATAACAGGATTTCCAAATATGTCACAAAATAATAAAACACAATAACATAACATAACAATAGAACAGAGTAGAGAGAGCGAGGGATGTATAAACATCGGTTACTCACAGTGGTGGATTGGAGCTGGGAAACCATAAGGGAACTAGACAATAATACATCAAGTACCGGTATATATTACCATTGTTGTTGGTGGCACTGAGCCGGGTGGGTTGAATGGTTAAATGGAGCTTGGGTTGGGAGAAGACTAGACATGGGGTTCTTAGTAATTTTCTTTTCTTTATTTCTTGATTAGTTTCTTTAAGAATAAGAGTAAATTAGACTTTTCACATGAAAACAACAAAAAATTAGAAAGCCGACACACTACATGATCATCCATCTATTTTTTTTTTCTATTATTTTAAAGACATACCTTCCTGCAATTTTTTTCATGCGTTCAAGCGTAAAATTTAACAAAATGTTCAAAATGCATAAAGGAGTGTAGAAAGGAGATATATCATATATATATATGCACTTTGTTTGATGGCTTTTATTAAAAATGCACTTTGTTTGATGGCTTTTATTAAAAGCACTTGTTTGATGCTTTAATTACACTCAATGAAATTGTACAATATGAATTTTAAATCATGTATCCGTCATCTCTAAGAACTTGGCTCATTGATCTTGTTGACAATATGAAGTTTGTTGTTGTTATATTTCATAGATTGTTAATTGTTATCCTGTTGGTTATTCGTTTAAAAACTTTGCAACATGATAGTATTCTTAGAAGAGAGTTATCAATAGTCGGATCTTTATATTCAAAGTTATATTTAGAAAAGGGATTTCATTGATCTTCTATGAGTTCCTAGCAAGTTTCAACTAAATTTCAATAACTCCACCCAATTTTTTAACGACAAATTTAGATTACTGACGGATCACTGTAGTATTATCGTGCCACCAGTGGAATCACCCGATCATATCCATCTCCACTAGGCTATAATGGTTATACACCAATTCAGGATGAAACTCAATAAATGTAAGAAAAACCCCATTATAGAAACCAAACTCAGGACTTTATGATCCGTAAGTCTTATCTCATATTGACGATGTCAGTAAGCTATAATGCAATGGAATAACTTCGCGCAATGTTTGAAAATTTTGTCATCGTATTGTTAACCCATTATAAATTTACAACATTGTGATGCATATAGTAGTTGTACTCTATGTTTAAGGAGATTTTAAAAAAAATTGATAAAATTACACTTTTAACTTATAACTATTTTGGTTTTTTACTTTTAACCCAAAGCTTTCTATCTTTGTCAAATTAACCTCATAACTTTTTTACTTTCAACTTGGTACTCTATACTCTTCATATTTCGCAAAAATTCGGTTTTACTTTTGTTCTAAATTTTGCAAGTTAACACAACACAGCGTTCATGTGTGGTTCAACATTTTTACATTTTGTTTTACGTTTCGTTCTAAATTTTGCGATTAACATTACGCAACGTGTATGTGTGGTTCAACGTTTTTATTGTCGTCTATTTCTTCCCGTTTGATAGGTTCATCATGGCGCACGGGTCCTAAATCGACTTAGCTATTATTTTCTATGTTTTATGTTTCGATCTAATTTATCCGCATTAACATGTCGCAAATTCAGGTGGTCGTTAGCGGTGTTATAGCCTTGGTGCTATTTGTCACGGTTTTATGCCCTCACTGGAACGCGGGGAATGAATACTAGATTAGCTCATAACACATCATCTTTATTTATTTATGTATATTTATGGATTATATAAGGCCTACCATAGTGGGGCGCCCTTTGGGCGGTTTGGCATACGAAAACGCCCCATAGCGCTGCCACACCATTACGGCGGGCGCTATGGGGGAAAAATTGGTGGGTGACGCCATGTTGATAGCGATGTTTTGGGGCACGATTTCAAAAAAACAACCATTGACAAACGGTTATATTAAAAAAAAAACTTTTTTATCTTAAAACTCAATAAATACTCCTCCATCTCTCATTTTTTTATAAAAATTCAACACACTTCACATACTTTCATCCTATTCTTTCCCTTTTTTATAAAAATTTACAATCTTTTAACCATGAATCCTTTCAACCGAGGTTTCATTCCTCCATGTTCGAGCGCCGATACGAACCAAGCTAGCCACTCTACCCGTCCCGTTTCTCCGGTACCCACTCGGCCCACCCCATACGGTTCCGGTTTCGTCGACTTAAATCAAAGTCCCCACGAGTTCTTGAACCTTTTGAACCAAGCACTTTCATGGGACCCAAATCTATACGGTTGGAACCCGAATCAAAACATGGGCGAAATGGGGTCTTCTCAAGCATTTGGTTCCGCACAAGCTTTCGGGTCGCCGTTACGCGAGCCCGAGGTTGTTCCAGAAACACAACCGGAAGTAGCGGAGACGCAAAAAAGGAAAGCAAAACGCTCGCATAAAAAGAGAGGCGAGAAAACCCGAGAACCGAGCGAAAAAACGTGCAATCGTGGGATGAAGAGGAGTTATACACGTTACCCGAGCTTTCGTCGACGTACCGGACGACCCCGTAATAGGTATTATTTCTTTGTATAATTTTTTTGTGTTTTAATTTTTTTGTTGATTATTTGTTTATTTTGTAGAAAACAACCAAAATAAAACCGTCTTTTGGAACCGAGTCCGAGCGCTTTTTTTCGGCCTAATGGGTAGGGGAGACGAATACCGGCCGACGGACTCATTATCGGGCAAATGGACGGATATCAACAAGAAGTGTACAAATTTTCATACCGTTTACCAACGAACAAAAAACGGATGGAAAAGTGGGCACAACGACGAGGACATTACACAAGCCGCCTTAATCGAGTATCAAGAGAAAAATGGTAGTTTTGCGTACATGAAGTGTTGGCAAGTTCTTCGGAATAGCCCCAACTGGGCCGACGTCCCTACGGTAGGAGCGAATTCGGGTCGGTCGGCGAATAAAAGGCCGTCGAAGAGATCAAAAACCAACGAGTCGGGTGAACCCGAAACGCCGACTTCCGACGCATGAAACATCGACGTAAACGATAATATTCCGGAGGAAGAGCCGGTTGAAGAGCTACCACGACCCGCCGGACGGACCGCTTCAAGAAGCGGTGCGAGATCGAAAAGGCCCGAGTCATCGTCGATGTCATCCGACATGACTAATGCATTTTTTGGGAGGTAAACCGACGCCTACAAGACATACACGACTTAGGGACTAAACGTATGGAGGAGAACCGGAAGTGACCGAGATTATGCGGGATAGGCAATGGGCCTACGACTTTGAATTCTATTCGAAACCGCATGACCACCTAACCGGTAAAGCGTTGAAGATGGCGTTGGCACAAAAGGAGCGAATCGAAAAAAAATATAATCTTTGATGTTTATTAGTTGATTTTTTTTTATTTTTAGTGTAACTTTTTTATTTTTATTTTAGTATAACTTTTTTATTTTATTTTTTAGTGTAATGTTTTTTTATTTTTAGTGAAATGTTTTTTTATTTAGTGTAATTTTTTTTTTAATAATTGTTTTAATTTTATAAAGTTATAAAATTTAATTATAAAATTGAAATTAATAATTGAGTAATGATGAGGTAGGGGCATTATGACTACGGCCTCTATTGGCATAACGCCACATAACACCTCGTGCTGAACTTGGTACGCCACATGTTGCAAAACGCCCCTTTGAGGGCATTATGACTACACAAGGCTTAAAATTGACTTTTATAAAGTAGTAATAAATAAAAGAACATGCTTCTTGGTTTTCACCCCCCCCCACTACTTACCCATACAAAGGGAGGGGATATTCTCTCATTTTATCAAGGGTGCTACAAAATACACCCCTCTAATTACTAACTATACTCACTTCCTATAAAAACATCAAATCATTACATCATAAATTAATATTTTATTACTTCTTTTTCTTTCTGTTTTCTTTTCAATTATAATAATTATTATTTACTAGTAGTAATCATTTATTATTATTATTATTTTAAAAATATTTATTTGAATAAAAAATATTTATTAAAAAAATTGAACGAAGTCGGTTTTTAGTGAAAATATATCGTAATGTTAAAAAAAAAGTAAAACAAGGCTGTCTTTTCAGATTTTTTTAAAGCAAAATATTAATAAGTTATTAAAGAAAAGCATATTTTAGGTGAAATTAATTGTTATAAAAGAGGAATGAAAAACAAATTTTATATATAATTTAGTAATTTTTCGTAATTAATTTATATTAATTATAACTATTATTTTGTATATAATGTAGTATTTTTTCATAAATTATCTAATTTTAATCATTAGTATTTAAATATATATTTAATATAGTAGTTAAAAATATATAAATAACAGGCTCGCAAGCCAGCTTGAGCTCGATAAGCGAAGCTCGGGCTCGTTTATTAAACGAGCTTGTTTTTTAGGCTCGGGCTCAAACTCGTTTAAGGTCGGCTCGTTCGATATTTTTTTGAGCCGATCTCGAGTAGCTGGCGCGTTTGCGCCCCTACAAGTGATACACAACTATATTGATCTAATTCAAAGAAATCTTCCATGCGTATGTGGCACACATAGATAACGTGTTAGGTTATGGAAATTGTGAGGTTTGGGCGATAAATTTTGCTCTGGGTACGCTGAAGATGAATGGTTATTTATCCAGAGGCAGGATTCTTGATTGCGAACAGGTTTAATGTAATCTGATAAATTCTAAGGATGAAAACGTTAATTTGCTGGATTTAGGAATAGAAAGGTCCGATTCGAGATAGGCGGTCTCCAATACATAGGTTCAGAAAAACAATTTTTAACAAGATAGCAAAACTAGAAACAGGAACAAAATATATAGAGGCAAACTCTGATGAAGCATTTATTTTCAACCAGCTTTTCAGCATCCCCACCCTACTAACTCCCTCGTAATCACCAAACTTTACACCATCCTTGCCCCTTTATCTCCTCATATTCTTGATCAGGTTTGAATGGGTCAAATCGGGACCCGTAAACAAAGCAAAGCAGCTCCAGTGAGTTTCCTTGGGCTGACCCGACTCCATTTGATTTTTTCGCCTTGAATAAACTCTCATAGGAGCCGGGTATGTATCAATACTTCCCTCTCGGTAAAACGACTTGTCCTCAAGTCGAAAATCTGGGAATTGGCCAGCCAACAATCATAATCTTCCCAAGTAGCTTCTTCAGTAGGACGAGTAGCCCAAGAGACTAGTAACTCCAAAGTTGGTGGTTTCGTGGCATGAACCCAGCGATGAGCTAGGACTTGGGCCGGTTGCAAATCGATCTCCCAGTCTCTCGTAACCGGAAGTGGTGCAGCAGGTGTAGATGGGGATTGTCCATGAGCTGGTTTGAGCATAGACACATGGAAGACCGGGTGTATGCGAGAATCTGGTGGCAACTCCAGTTCATAAGCTACTGGTCCCACCTTCTTAGTAAGTCGATAGGGACCAAAAAACCTGGGAGATAACTTCTCATAACGTCTTTTGGCCAAACTCTTCTGCCGATAGGGTTGTATTCGAAGAAAGACTACATCACCCACCTCAAAAGACAACTCCTGTCGTTTCAAATCAGCATGAGCCTTCATTCGATCTTGTGCTTTTTGCAAGTTAGCTCGAAGAAGCTGTAACATATCATCACGGGTCATTAGCTGAGTTTCAAGGTCAGCATTTTTAGTATCCCCAATTACATACGGATGCAATAGTGGTGGGTCTCGACCATAAACGGCTGCAAACGGTGTGGTGCGAGTGGAGGTATGATAGCTAGTGTTGTACGAATACTCGGCCCAAGACAAAAAGGAACTCCATTTAGTTGGTTGTTCGTAAGCGAAACAACGAAGATATGCCTCAAGACAGCGGTTAACTACCTTAGTTTGGCCATCCGTCTGAGGGTGGTAGCTTGTACTCATTTTCAAAGAGGTATGACCGAGACGAAATAACTTCTGCCAAAAATTGCTTAGGAAGATGACGTCTCTATCAGATACAATGGACCGGGGATATCCATGAAGTCGAACAATCTCCTTACAAAATAGTGCTGCAACTCCCTTAGCTGAAAATGGATGTGCAAGCGGTAAAAAGTGTGCATATTTACTCAGCCTGTCAACCACAACTATTATAGTATCAAACCGATTAGATGTAGGTAATCCCACGATAAAATCAAGTGAGATGTCCTCCCAAATCTGGGTGGGGATTGGTAATGGCTGTAGTAAACCCGCGGGTGAAAGGGCCTCATATTTATGTTGTTGACATATTAGACATTGTTGAACAAACTGCCGAATGTCTTTTTTCAATTGGGACCAGAAGTATTGGGTTGTTACCCGGTTGTACGTTTTTAGGAACCCCTCGTGGCCCGCCATAGGTGTGTCGTGCGCCTCCTGTAAAATGGTGTTACGAAGTGTCGGATCATCGGGTACCACCACCCGTCCTTTGTACAATAAAGTTTGGCCCACTAATGCAAAGTTTGGTACAGAAGACGGATAATAATTTCTGAATGATCTCCCATGTATAAGGATCTTTCTTGAGCCCCTCTTGAATCTCAGTTAAATTCAAGCAGTGTGGTAGTAATAAGGTATAGAGTTCAGCATTTGAGGGCCTGCTGCGAGAGAGGGTGTCAGCTCCTCGATTCTCTTTACCAGAGACACAATAGAAAAATCATAAGGCATTAGCTTCAAAAGAAGCCTTTGCTGTTCAGTGGTCGTGACCCGCTGCTCGAGTAAAAACTTGAGGGTGTAATGATCAGTTCTGATAAAAAATGCCTGCCAAGAAGGTAGTGGCTCCACTTTTGCACAGCTAAAACCAAGGCAAGTAATTCTCGATCATATGCTGACTTTAAACGATTATTCGGAGAGAACCCTTTGCTTAAATAAGCAACCGGGTGGTCCTCTTGAATCAGGATTGCACCCAACCCTTCTGATGATGCATCACATTCAACAATGAAAGGTTTTGAGAAGTCAGGCAGCCTTAGAACTGGTGCTGTCATGAGGACCTGCTTCAACTTATTAAACGCCAAAGTAGCTTCCTCGGACCACTTAAAACCCTCCTTCTTGGTAAGGATTGTAAGGGGTCGTGCAATCAGACCATAGTGCTTGACAAATCTGCGATAGTACCCAGTTAGCCCCAAGAATCCACGTACTTCTCTGACATTAGTAGGTACTGGCCATGAATGAACACTGCTATCTTGTCTTGGTCAACTTGTACACCCGCTGCTGAAATAATATGCCCCAAAAATAATACCTTAGATTGACCAAAACAACACTTTGAAAGTTTTGCGTAAAACTGCTGATTAGATAGCAGCTCTAGGGCTGTTTTCAAGTGATTAAAGTGTTGTTCCATAGTTGGGCTGTAAATAAGAATGTCATCAAAAAACACTAACACAAAGCGGCGTAAATATGGTCTAAAGAGGTCATTCATGGCTGCTTGAAATGTAGAGGGGCGTTAGTGAGCCCGAAGGGCATGACTTTAAACTCATAATGACCAGAATGAGTTCGAAAAGCAGTTTTCTCAATATCAGGTGGGTTGACTCGAATTTGGTAGTAACCAGAACGCAAGTCAATCTTTGAGAAAACAGTGGCCCCATAAAGTTCATCTAATAACTCATCAATGTTGGGAATAGGGTACTTATCTGCAATGGTGATTTTGTTTAAGGCTCGGTAGTCCACACACAATCTCCACGTCTCATCTTTCTTTTTTACCAATAATATCGGGCTGGAAAAGGGGCTTTTACTCGGTTGAATGAAATCAGCGGCCAACAAAGCATCAACTTGTCTTTCAATCTCAGTTTTTTGGGCAGGGGGTATCAATAGGGTCGGATGTTGGGGGGAGTTGAGTTTGGGATAAGAGGGATGGAATGAAAATGGGTTCGAAAGGGTGGCAGGGCTGAAGGTTCCTGAAATAAAGGTGTAAAGGTGGTGATCAGGGGTTGTAGTATGTTGGGTATAGGAGTTGTGGTATCGGGTTCAAGACAAATATGTTGAAATTCAGCAGATTTTTGTGGACCCGAATCAACTCCCTGTAGTTTATATTTTTTACCATCTAAGGTAAATATCATGAACATTTATTTCCAATTGGCTTGAACCGTATTCAATGTAGCCAACCATTGAATACCCAAGACCAAATCAGCCCCTCCAATTGAAAACGGATAAAAATCCTGAACAATTTTGAGATCGGAAACTTGTAACGAGAGATCTCGGCAAACTCGGCTACACCGGATAATCCCGTTTCCGATTTGGACACCAAATGGTGTCACAAGTTGGGTGGTGAGTTTCAACTCGTTCACAAGAACATCAGAGATGAAATTATGAGTTGATCCTCCATCAATCAAAATGAGTATTTCGGTGGAATTAAGCATACCGTAAACCTTCATGGTAGTTGGTTTCGAGTTGCCCAAAATTGCATGTAAGCTTATCTCGGCAACATTATTCTGAATTGTATCAGTGTTAGTGATTTCATTAGTTGGCTGCTCTTCAGAAAATTCATCAGCTTCTAACACCTTCAAAGTGCCGGTTTTGCAACGATGGCCAGGGCCATATTTATCTCCACACCTGAAACACTCTCCCTTAAGATAACGGGTCTGTTTTTCAACATCGCTAATACGAAAGGGAGTTTTTGGCTGGGTCGAATTCAGGGATGTGGGTGTTGGTATGGGTTTCGAAACGGAGTTGGCAGGCTTAGGGTTAGAGGTCCAACTGGAACTCTTCCCAGAGCGTTGATGTGTGGTTTTAGATTCGAACTCCATGGCAAGACTCATAGCATTGTAAACTGTACGGGGTTTGTGAATTCGTACATCGGATTTTAATTCGTCTTTAAGTCCGTTTAGAAATACCCCTAATAGGCGATGGTCGGGCCAGTTTGAAACACGAGATGATCTTTTAGCGAATTCTTGCCTATACTCTTGGACCGATCCCGTCTGTTTGATACTACAAAGATACTCGTCCGGGTTTTGAAACTCAGCAGGACCAAAATTGGTTGTAAAGGCTTGAACCAATTCCTCCCAGAAAGTAATCGGACGGTCTGCTGATAACCACGAATAAAGATCTAAAGCGTCCCCTTCTAAATGCATTGAAGCTATCTCCACTTGTTCATCATCTGGTATTTGGTAGTACCTGAAGTACTTCTCAGCTTTCAAAAGCCAGCCTCGTGGATCTCCGTCATTGAAAGTAGGAAATTCAATTTTGTTGTAGGGCTTGAAGGGTTGTCGATTGCGCCATGAACTTTCCCCTTCATCATATCTGCTTCCTTTGGATTTTTCGCCGGCTTTAAGGGCTGCAATATCTTCTTCATCGTGTCAATTGACTCTAATTTTGCAGCAATGGCTGCTAATTGAGCAGCAATTTGATCAGGGTTTGTGTCGCTGTTGTCACTACTCCGGGTATTCACCATCTTCTTTGTTTCCCGGCAACGGAACCAGTGATAAATTCTAAGGATAAAAAAGATTAATTTGCTGGATTTAGGAATAGAAAGGCCTGATTCGAGATAGGCGGTCTCCAATACATAGGTTCAGAAAAACAATTTTTAACAAGATAGCAAAACTAGAAACAGGAACAAAATATATAGAGGCAAACTCTGATGAAGCATTAATTTTCAACCAACTTTTCAGCATCCCCACCCTACTAACTCCCTCATAATCACCAGACTTTACACCATCCTTGCCCCTTTATCTCCTCATATTCTTGATCAGGTTTGAATGGGTCAAATCGGGACCCGTAAACAAAGCAAAGCAGCTCCAATGAATTTCCTTGGGCTGACCCGACTCCATTTGATTTTTTCGCCTTGAATAAACTCTCATAGGAGCCGGGTATGTATCATAATCGTTTATTTTTATCTAATGAAAATAGAAACATTTCGAACTGTTTTTCGCTTTGAAGAGACCCTCATCAGTTCACAGAAAAAAAAATATAATTACAGTTGCACACGTGAGACCGCTAGGTGTGGGCTTGAGATTTGGCGTGCCTGGCCAAGCAACGCCGCTATGGCCACACCGAGCCAGCGTGGGTAGCGGCGTTGTCCCGCTGGTGTGGTGTTGGTGCTTGGCGTGGGGCGGGTTGGCGAGATGAGCTGGACCGCTGGGATTGGCTGGCTGTTGCTGATCGTTGGGGCTAGCCGTTGGGATGGTGGTTCCCTTGTTAAAAACCAATTTTTTAAGGGTTGGTGAATTGGACTGAAGAGGAGGAACTTGCGCTCGTGACATCGATCGTCGACGCGCAACGTGCATTTGTTCGGGGTCAAACCGCGTACTAGGCATAAGCTTTTGGTCAATATCAACAACATGTTGGTAACACTCGTCACAACTTGAACGCGTGCTAACATAAGTGGCGTGAACTAAAACCGAAGCTGGAAAGGTTTAAAACATGCTACAATCGTGTCCCTGCGGGCGAGCTTAGTCACGATGATCGGGTGGAGATCGCCAAAATCGACTACAAGCACGATGGGAACTCAGAATTTAAGTGGGTTCCCCATTTTAATTTTATCGTACTTTGTAATTTTTATTTTTTAGGGTTTATTACTTAGTGTTTTATTATTTTTTAGGATTTATTAGGACTTTTTTTTAATTTGTTAGGATTTATTAATTAAGTTGTTTTTTTCTTAATTTGTTAGGACTTATGTAACTTTTTCTAAAAAATTTAGTGGTGTGTTTTATTTATAAAAGATATTAGTATAATATATATATATATACACACATATATATATATATATTCAATATCCACATGGCTGGCTACGCCAGCCTACACCGCCAAAAACCCACGCCAGCCATCCCCTCGACTAGACCGCACCTCCGCCACATGTCAACCCATGCTCTCAACCTAAGCCCCACCACACCCTATAGTCTGAATGGTGACCATTTTATATAGGTAGAATTGCAAGGAGAGTATCCAATTGCAAGCAGAAACAACCTATAGACAATAATGAAAGAAAATGATGCAGCTGGCTAAGAGAATATATTTTAATCACGTCAAAATATGTATAGTAATTGAATATCACAACATGCTACATATTTTGTTATAGATTATAACTTGGTTTGTAAACTTAAATGATAACAATTTTCTAAGAAGATGCTTATTTTTATATTTTTTTGTTATTGCTATAAATATAATTTGATAAATAATAACACCTAAAGACTAATAATATTTAATAATCATTACTAATAACAAAAATACATAAATAAATGAAAAACTGCATACTTAATTTATTAATTAGTTATAATAATAAATTATAAATAACTAATTACTAAATAATATATTAAAAAAGACAACTAAAAAACAAAATAAAAGTAATTGATTGATTTGATGTTTATATAGGGGAGGAGGTGTAGTTAGTAAAAAGAGGGTGTGTTTAGAATAAGCCTTTATCAACAACATCTACGATCTACCCTTTCTTAGATCGTAACATGCATCAAACCAAACCAAACCATCTGCCTACTTAATTACAAATTAATTAAACAACTTGAGACGCATGTAGCAACTTGTACCTTTGGGTCTATATCTTGTAATTTAACAACTACCTCACACTTATCAAATTAATTATACCTATTACGTTTAGCCAAACAACTTCCCTCTAATTAGGGTAACATTTTTCTTGTTTAGTTATTATTTATTATACAAACGGCGCCGGTGGAGTTAAATTATTAACTAATTATTTAATATAAAGTAAATTTAACATAAAACAACAAATGAAGAAATTAGTGAAAAGATTAAAGATGTTGCCATGATAATTAAGAAACTTTCTTTGGAAATTTTAGTTAATAAAAAGGTTTTTTTTAAAAGAACAAAACCTTAAAATCAATGGCTTTTTTCTGATTAACATACAATTTTGTAGTTTAATTTAAACTATCAACAAGTTAAAATTAGGGCCCTTAGAGATCGAAACGAGTATGGCGCTTAAAGATCGAAACACTGATATTGAAGACACCTCTTGTCCGTTGTTGCAGATCGAAGGACGAAACAGTTGAGCATGTTTTCACTTCTTGCATTGTAGCCTCGGTGGTGTGGCATCACATCGCGGTGTGGTGTAAAGGGACTCCGTTTGTTCCGCATTCTTTTAGGGATCTTTTGGAGCTTGTAATCATGTCGGTTTGAGCGGGACGACGAAGGAGGTTTTTCATAGTATTATTATGACATGTTGTTGGAGTATTTGGCGTGCTAGGAATGAAGTTATGTTTTCTAATAAACATGCTTGGGTGGGAGACATCATTAGAGATATAAAATCAATTGGGTTTCTTTGGATCAGAAGTAGATCAAAAGCGAGGTCTTTATTGTTGACCGATTGGTGTAATTTTGTATTTATGTCGTTTGTAGTGTTGTGGCCGCCTCGTTTTGTGGGTTTGGTTGGTTCTAATGAAGTTTACGTTTCAAAAAAAAAAGTTAAAATTAGGGCTTTGCTAATCCTATGCCACACCTCCGAGCTCAAATGGTTATTCAACAAACGACTAAAATTGTCGTTTGTAGGTAGGGAGGTATCACGCAAGTCCAAACCAAGCAAACCTCAAACGGCCGTTCAAGCACAATGTGTGAGTAATTGTCATGTGCGTATGCAATTATGTATAACAAGCCCCTAAATTTATAATTTGTCATAAATATCATGAAACTAAAAATTCTAAAACAGAACAATTGAACATAATCTATTTCTATTTGCAATTGAGAGGAATAATTAATTCTCTTTATTAGCCCAATGGCCATTTGATTTAAAAAATAACAATTATACAATGTCTGATGTTTGTTTGGGTGGCAATTGAGGCGCATCTTTTCGAGCTCGGACATGACACCTTGAATTCTCATGGTCGGCCTTGTTCAAACGATCTTCCAAGCAAACCTCAAACAACAGTTCAAGCACAATGCGTGAGTAGATTGTCATGAGTGTATGCAATTATGTATAACAAGCCCTTAAAATTATAATTAGTCGTAAATATCATGAAACTAAACATTTTAAAACATGAACAAAAAATTTTAAAACATGAACAATTGAACATAATCTATTTCTATTTGCAATCAAGGAATACTAATTCTCTTTGTTAACACCTTCAAATAATTCACATAGTTCACTTCACAATAAAATAAAAAATAAAATAAAATAATCAATAAAAAATAGAAAAAAGATAACATGTTAGCACTAAGTTGATCATCATCAACCGATAGTGACATCGGCCTTCTTGACTTTCTTAACCCGTTCGCCGGCCCCATCATCTCCCGCCAAAACACCATTTCCGGCAACAACCCACCGGAGGAACAAACATCGCATCGAAAATCACCATCAAATCGACCGAAATTCTCGAAACGTTCGGCGTCTTTCTCTTATTCCCCACCGGGATCAATCTTGGTTTCCTCGGCGCCGGCGGACACGTGGCAGGCGCCGGAATTTTGTGATCTTGTGACGTCGGAGTTGTGGGCTCATCGCCGGTGTCGATTTCTTGATTGGAGGATGGTAGTTTGATTGATAAAGGTGAAATGTTGTTGTTGGTTTGATGTGTTTGAGGATGTTGGGATTTTAATGTGGTGAATTGTGGTCGTGTTGTTGTTGTTTAAGGTTGTTGGAGTTGATCATCGTAGGATGTTTGCCGGAGACGGCGCTGACCGGAGTTGGGCTCTGAAAACAAGGTGGATTAAGAATGGAGATTGGATGTGAAAGATGGAAAGAGAGAGTTGTGTCGTATATGAAATGAATGTGTGGTTTGTTTGAGTGTCTTGCAATCTAATCATAACTCTTTTTTGCCTTTTTTATGGTTTTTTTAAATGTTTTTTTTGGATAAACAAGTTTTCTTTTGTTATCTAATTGTTTAAAACTTAATCAAATTTCAAATGTATTTATGTTTATCTACAAAACTATGTCTTTTTCTCGGTAACTTAGGGACGGTTTTACAAGGTTGTGCTGAGTTATTAAGAGCCCTGATCGACTAATTGGTATACTCTAAATCAGTCGTTATGTTATATTTCTGAAACTTAATAATTAAGAGATAGATTCTGAATCAGTTTTTTTTCACACAATAACTAAACGTTTAGTTAATTGGTCTTTATAATTGAAACAACATAACTATGTTAACATATTAATTCATACAATTATATGGTAACATGTTCTATATCTAGTTATAGATATAAATTACACTTATAATTGGATGCACACTATAGTGTCAATAGTGTGTTTACTTATAAAATGGAGAATTGTGAAACACACGTAAACTTTTTTATGTACGGTGACCAGGGTGGATTTAGAAAATCCTTATAGGAGTAACGTTTCAAAAAAAGGGTAAAGAAGTCGAAAAAAGTCAATTTTATGTAGATATATGTAGTGTGTATTATATGTGGTGTATATTATATTAGTGTAGATCATACACTACCGGCGAAGCGTCAATGAGTAGCGGAGGCTACCCCTGTTTACAAGCTATATCCGCCCCTGGTGTGACTATATTATAGTTATAAAACACAATTCTAAATGAACTTAGAATTTGATGCACACCATAGTATGATCCATAGCGTGTTCACTATTAAATAGAGAATTGTGAAAAAATACACATTTATGTAGCTATATGTAGTGTATAGAAATACGGTTACATAACCATCCTATATATAAAGACTCAAAGTTGAAATAATACACCAATATATATTTGTACGATTATAAATTTGTTTTGCTAACCAACTGTCCTAAACTATGAGGGGATCAAAGGTTATCCATGAACAACATTTACAATAGTGTAATTTCTTTACAAACTTAATTATTTGAAATTTAAGGATATTTATTAGGTTTTGAAAAGGAGTAGAAAACGAAGGAAAAAGTGGCGTTAATACATACACCTGCCATAGCAAACAAGAAACCGATTAATTCTGCAAAGGATCCAATGCAATACAATAAACACTAAAAACAAACACAAAGACACATGTACCCTCAAGTCAGACATTTTTAAACCTCTTTTACTTCTACATTACATATACAATCCCTCTGGTTTCTTTAACTCATTAATCCACCCACATATTTCATTTTTTATATAGTGCTGCTACTTGCAATCCTTCAAATCAGGACGCCAATAGGACATATATTGGTACTTTCAATCCTAAACCCGTTTGTAGAACAACATCCTATACATGTCATAATACCCGTCAGATATTTGTCAGGTAATTACTCATCAGGTATATGCTTGTGTGCATTTCTTTTTCTTATCACATAAGAATGGCAGGCAAACGTAAAACTATTATATAATGGTCAATGGATTATAAAAAAAACAAAATATAAATTTTTTGTTCATATGAATCGAATAATGGGGTATGTAATTTCAGGTAATTGGGTTGTGTATCACCAAATACCATACCCATACACAAAACCCACAAATGTTTTTTTATCAATACAATACGTGTCTCATTATTCATCACGAATATATAAAAACCAAAATTCGTTGTAGCAATAATAGAGTTGTTGCGGATTTGTTATTACTTCAAAACATGAATTACATAGTATGATGTATTTGTTGTTTCAGATAACACGATTAGATCATACAATGATCTTGTCCATCGTTTAACAAACGAGATACTTTATGTGAGTTTATAATAACTCGAGAATTGTTGCTTTTAAAAAATACGATCACATCCCGACTAGTCTTTGTAGTTCTTTCGTACACAACAAAAGAATTAGGGCAATTGATGTATTTCTGTCATATGCAAGAAGTATACATTTCCTAAAATTAGCCAAATGTAATTTTGGAGCTGAATGCCATCATCAACAAACATAAAGTATGTGATTGTAAATTTAAAAAACATTAGGGGTGCACCTTTGCTTTCTAATAAATTGGATGCATAATCTTTTTTATTATTATTTCTTTATCTATTTTGTAGCTTTTTCGGTGATCTTTAACACTTTAATGAATCTTTTCACGTGTTTTTCCCATATATCATATGCCCGTTAGTTTTAGGTCAATATAATTTCATAGATCTTGCTCATTTAACTAATTATATTATAACTGAAAAAAGGATTATTGGATTTAATAATTTCAATTATTCGTCGTTGGCCACCAACAGTTCCAACTTAAAAAATAACTACTAATAGCTCCAACTATTGACATACTGGCCACGAATGGGGCCTGACTAATAGAATGCTAACGTCGTTACTCTCAGTTGACGGAAAACCGTTTTTGGGCAGAAAAATGTTTCCAAAGGTCGATCTAAAGTTACAAAGAGGTTTGGGACGAAATGTTGAGGTTTCGGGCCAAAAATGAGTTTTCTGGCCAAAAACGTTTTTCCGGCGACCAAAGACTAATGAATTAGGGTTCTTTAGTCAAGGTCCATTGGAGGCCAATATGTTAATAGTTGGGACTGTCAGTGGTTATTTTTTAAATTGGGACTGTTAGTGACCAATGATAAATAGTTAGGATTATTAAAATTCAATATTCCTTAAAAAATAGTTATATATATGATATGAATTTTTTATTATACACATAACATATATTATTAAAGAACTTTAATCAGATAACCATAGGATTTATTATAAATTGGAAGAAAAAAAAAGGCAGGATAAATGATAATTTGATTAATAATTTTGATACCTATGTTTGTGTTATGCATGGCTACTTAAATCATTTTGTTAACATAATCATGTGGTGTGATAAATGTAGTAACATTTTGCTGTTAATATTAATGATGCTATGAAGTTAACTTAAAACATAAACAAGATTTTGACTTTCTTCATCAGGCATGCTTGTCGTGATACTTTAAATTACTTTTATATCATATTAAATATTGCACAAGTTTTATTTACTTATTAATTATCATAACTTTTTCTGTACTTTCATTAATATGTTTTAAGTTTTAATTTCTATTGTTCAATACACCATTTAAACCGGTGAAATTGATCAAAAAAATTTTTGAACTGGATAAGCATTCTGGGATAACCTCAATCGAGCAAATGCACTCATTCTTCCATAACGGTCAGAGTTGGATGCATACCCGAGCCACAAAGCCACCGTTCCGGGGAAAGCCCCCCCGCCCGAAGGCCCACTATGGTAAAACCCGGTTCGGCTCGGTTTGCCACCACTAATGTCCTTCAAAGTGATGCTAGTGGGAGTTGAACTTAGGATCTTAAAAAGAGAAACCAAGTGACTAACCACTCTTGTTAGGACCGAAATTGATCAAATACGTCACTAGTTTAGTTTTGTAGACAATTTCTATATATTTTAAATCAGTATTTCTCTCTAAGGCGAGCATAAGTTTTTTTTTTTTTTTATGAGGCCGTCTTTTTTAATTCTAATAACATTACAAAGCTAATAATATGGTACATAAATTCTACAAGTTTTGTCATATTACTTTATTGAAGCTTTTTATCTTTTTTGGTAATCTCATACCCATACCCGGTTATAAAATCCGACCCGGTGGAACCTACCTGGGACCGGTTCCGGTTCCTACCCGACATATAGTAGAACGGTTCCGGGTTCAAAATACCCGATGGTTCCTACCCGGTTCCACATTTTTGGAAAAAAATAAGTTCCGGACCGGTTCCAACCCGTACCCGGGTTGTACCCGTAACCGGTTCTTATCATACCCGGTTCCTACGGTAACCTTCCAGACCCGGCGTCAATATATTTTTAATGTGAGTTTTTTTTATAAGTCTTTGCTAGAACAAGGTATAATACATAAACATAAAACTATTTATTACGAGAAACAAGTACCCGGTTACACAAACAACCTAAACAAGAAACGTTAAACAAAACATATAAAACACTAAACATACTAATCATAAAACACAAATGGGTTTACAATACATAAAACAAACTAAACTTTCGATGACCCGGTCCCGGATACTTCACCCTTTTCATTGTTTTTCGCCTTTGTCACCGGACAATGGCGGTCGGTGTGTTTCTTGAGCGTCGAGTTGGCCGACGCCTTCATGAACTTCCCGCACCCCTTGCATCCAGCCATTTCATGGCTATCCGACATCAAGCACAAGTCAAAGTGCTTCCAAATAGCGGGGTTTCTTTTGGTTTCCAAAACATCCACGACCTCATCGTTGCAAGCCATCGTTATCTCTTTGATAGTATTAGATTTGAAGTGGTTAAAGTGTTGATTTTTTTGTAGTAAGTAAATGAAATTGGAAGTGGTGTAGAGAATGAGGTTAAATTATAAGAAAAAACCGATTTTAAGAGTAATATTCAGTTTCAATTATTAGGAACCGGTTCCTAATAGTAAATGCAGCTTTTTATGACAGAACCGGTTCCTAATAGTAAATGCAGCTTTTTATGACAGAACCGGTTCCTACCCGTACCCGGTTCCTACCATACCCGGTTCCAAATTACCCGGAACCGGTTCCAGCCGGTTCCACATTTAAAAACTTATACCCGGGTACGAACTGGAACCGGTTCCACAGAGGAACCGGGTCTACTGACTAGCATGAGGAACCAGGTCCGGGTATTCAAAAGACCTGATTTTACCCATCTCTATCTACTTCTGCATTTGAAAGCTGGTCCAAAACAGGCCGGCACCCAAAGAAATTTATCTTAATGGGCAGTCACTTGATCCAACTAAAATAGCCCAACCCATTTTCTAGCCCAAACACAAAGTCACAAATATCGTTCTGTACTTGTGTAGCCCTCTCCGACGTCGTTTCTTCACAGCCACCGCCATCAAACCAATTTGATCTCCAATCTCCGCGGCATCTTACCCTCTCCGACGTCGTTTCATCGATCTTTCACACCATAACCATCTCCCCCTTCATTCCCCCAATTCACAAACCCTAAAACCACTTTTTCAATCCAAAACCCTAATTTCAACCTCAAATCGCCAATGGGAAAGAACGAATTCCTAACCCCAAAGGCAATCGCGAACCGAATCAAAGCAAAAGGCCTCCAAAAGCTCCGATGGTACTGCCAAATGTGCCAGAAACAATGCCGTGACGAAAACGGATTCAAATGTCATTGTATGAGCGAATCTCATCAACGTCAAATGGAAGTCTTCGGTCAAAACCCTCACCGGATCGTTGACGGATACTCCGAAGAGTTCGAATCCACTTTCTAGACCTCATGAAACGAAGCCATAGGTTCAGTCGAATAGCTGCAACGGTTGTTTATAATGAGTATATTAATGATAGGCATCATGTGCATATGAATTCGACGAAATGGGCGACTTTGACTGAGTTTGTTAAGTATTTGGGGAAGACTGGGAAGTGTAAGGTTGACGAGACGCCGAAGGGTGGTTTATTACGTATATTGATCGCGATTCCGAGACGATATTTAAGGAGAGGTTGAAGAATAAGCGGGCGAAGGCGGATATTGTCGATGAGGAGAAGCAGGAGCGGGAGATTAAGCGGCAGATTGAACGGGCCGAACAGGTGGGGTTGGGGAATGTCGGTGATAAGAGTGTCGAGAGTGAGGATAAGAAGCTGTTGGTGCGAGCGGATGACGGTGGTGAGAAGAAGATTAAGCTTAGTATCGGTGCGGTTAAAAACGCGGGTAAAGAAAAAGGCGAGGGGAGCTCGAGATTCGTTTTTGACGACGTGGATAATGTGGACAAGGTTGACAAGGAGAAAAAGGGGAAAACGGGTGGAGGGTCGGGGTCGGCGTTGGATGAGTTAATAAAGGAGGAAGAGAAGGCGAAAGAGAGGATGAACCGGAAAGATTATTGGTTATGTGAAGGGATAGTTGTGAAGGTTATGAGCAAAGTTTTGGCGGATAAAGGTTATTATAAGCAAAAGGGTGTGGTTCGGAAGGTGATTGATAAGTATGTAGGGGAGATTGAGATGCTTGAAAGTAAGCATAAGTTGAGGGTGGATCAAGAAGAGCTTGAAACGGTTATTCCTCAGATTGGTGGACTTGTGAGGGTTGTGAACGGTGCGTATCGTGGGTCGAATGCAAGGTTGTTGTCGGTTAACACGGATAAGTTTTGTGCGAAGGTGCAGATTGAAAAGGGGGTGTATGATGGGAGAGTTATCCAGGCGATTGAATATGAAGACATATGCAAAGTTGTTCAGTAAATGTTTGGTAAGATCGTTTGATGATGTTGCTCAATAGAGGTGTTTGTTTGCAGTTTCATATCTTGTGTAATAAACATATCAAGAATCATTTCTGTTAACATGTTCTTGTAATTGAATGATTATATTGAGCTTTATTAGTTTACGTTTTAGATTATTTGTACAATTGTGTTCGTTTGTTTGTTATACTTCTGCATACATCAGTAAACCTTTGCTTAAAACTGGTGATGATTGCAAAACCTGATGGCAGAAGAGGCGATAGTGCGATACTCTCTGGATGCCACCTCTAATTTGTTTGTTTTACTTTTTGAACCAAAAATAAATGAAGGCCCGTTATATTAATTGTTTATCTATTCGGGTAGTCCGACTCCGACCCATTCTCATCTACAATGTGCGCTAGGCGCATTTTAGATAGCAACCACAACAGCCTGTCACATGGATTAAAATCCGCACAGATGCAGCATGGATTATGTTTTGGGACTGCACTCGTTATTGGTAATGTCAGACTCTTGTCTCGATTTTAGTTTTTTTTTTTGTATAGATTGCGTGTTCGTATCAAGGATTTGTGAATTTTAAATGTGGATATGGAATCACAGGAGATATTGCACTGCTTGGGAAAGGAGATTGTACAAATCGTTGAAGTTTACACATAGGCGTGTAAAGTATACCAAAAAATCCACAACAGCATCTACTGTTACTTAAGTTAGGTATGTGAATCTGCAATCTGCGTTAATTGCCTGAGTTATTGTAGTGGAGTTGAACTTTATATTGTTCGGGTTTGATGGTTATGAATTGTTAAAAGAGGAATGATCGATAGGGGGTTACTGGTAGTGGGACTAATTTTCTTGCTTGTCATGTTACGCGGGATGGCATAAATTGATTACTTGTGGTGAGGCCTAGAAGGATGCGGTTTTGGTACCCAGTTTCCCCTATATCGCTCTAAAACTTAGATGTAGGTTGAAAGAAAAGGTTTAAAATCTTTGGAGGAATAAATGTCCTCCAACCGTACACATTCCATGGTGATACTAGTAGCATTTGCAGCTATAGACTTTAATGAATGATGGTGTACTGATTAGTTGATAAGTTTCTCACTCAATAAGTAGTTGCATCTAGTTTAATATGAAATAAGTTAAGAGAGTGATGCATGGATCCAAGACGATGAAATTGAACATCTAGTGATAAAATCTGAAGATTTAACCCAATGCCGTTATATTTATGCTTGGTTATAACATTGTGGGCCTGCAATAGGTTTCTCCATTTGAGCTCTCTTAGATTACGCGATTATTTGTACAACCGTGTTTGTGATACTTTCGCATACATCAGTAAACCTTTGCTCAAAATCTTAGCATGGTTCAGACTACACCTGGCAACTTTTGACCTGAGGGTCCAAATATGCGCTGATATGGAATTTAAAAAAGAAATCCATGCGCTGTTTTGGGTTAACATTTATACTTGAGGGGTTAGAATGGACATATAAAAAATTAATTAAAAAACTGAATGGGTCAGGATGAACAGGTTAACAAAAATGAACGGGCCAGGATGGGTAACCTCAAACATCAAAATGAGTCTTTAAGATAATCGTTTTCAAGCCTGAACGTTTCGACCCGAACCCATCCTGACCTGAACAAAAATAATCATTTTTTAAATCAGCTTGTCCTGACCCGTTACCCCACCTAACCTGACCCACCCATTTTCCCAGGTTCAAATGTCGGCAGCTTTATGAACCTGAAAAGACTCATAAGAGTGAGGAATCTAGGTGGCATAAATCTGTACAACCACGAGGCATAGTTGTCAATAACGAGCGTGGCAATCGCTATATGCGCTACGTACGTATAGGTCTAGGCTCGCTATTAGGGTTGTTGCGATAGATGGAGATAATAGTGACATTTTATTTTATTTTTGTTTTTTTTTAATATAAATAGCAATTAAATATAGCTATAAAATAGCTGGATCTTAGGTTTTTGTTAAATATACATGTAAAGTAGCATACATACCAAGGTATTTTGATATAATATACATATAAAAAAATTTAAACTTTTTTTTCTAGTGTATCGCTATTTATAAAATAGCCGCCTGCTATTTTCGCTATTCGATATGTAGCATATAGGTACCCTATCCCTAGTCGCCATTAACAACTTTGCCACGAGGTATCAGATAGATTAAAAGGCTCAGATAAATCAGTGCGCGAGAAAGATGAGGCCGGTTACCATGTTTCTAGAAGCAGTGACAGATTCAATGATGAGCTTGAGGAAACTTCAGGTCACGAAAACTAAACACCCTGCAATTGGCTCGTTACTCAGTCCGTCTAACTAGCTCATCGTGCCACTTCTGTATAACCTATTGAGTTCAATAAGCACTCAAGATGAGTCGTTAAATGTGTTGAATATCTGTAGCTACTAGCTACTATAGTGTACTTACCATTGTATGTTATCTCGATAGTTACAACTCTCGTTAGTAGTACTCTTGTATGCTTACAGGTTACTTCTTAGCTTTCTTTTAGCTATATGTTTTTGCTAATTGGATTATTATAATATATTATTCTATGCTATACTATGCATGCAAAAAATGTTATATTTATTTTGTTTTATCATTTCTTGGAACCGTGGGCCTCAACGAGTGTAACCTCTCTATCGCTTGGGATAGGGGTAAGGTATGTCCCCATCACTCCGTCCCTAGACCCTACCAATAGCTTTACTATGAATGGGATTATACCAGGTACCTTTAGTTTGGTTTGATTATCTGATGTTCTCTTTCTTTCTACAACTCTTCCGCTTATTTTTTTCTTATTTCTTTGGTTGATTTTAGGCAAAATTGTTGATGGCTCCTTATAATCTATCTGGCTGTTAAGTTATATATATGCTTTTATGTCTTTAAAACACGCACATACACCCCCCCCCCCCCCCTCCTCTTATAACCCACACCTAATCTTCGTTCTTCAGCAACACTATCTATAATCATAGACTGAAGTGCAACTTTTCCAGAGTATTGCCTCTTCTACAATCAGGTTTTGCAATCATTGCCAGATTCTTTCGGCAACTGTTTAAAACTATTACATATACTTTGATTTTAGATTTTTTAAGGTTTTGGAATTTGGATGCATGTTACACTTTACAGAAACTATTTTTTTACAAATTAGCGATACCAATATGACTCGACTATGGTGCTTTTTGGTTTTTTTAGACTGTATTATTCAAAAGCGTGCGCAGAAAAGGATTTGGGGTAGACATGTACAAAAAACCGGTTTTAGGATCGAAACCGGGTTTTTAACCGGTTTTTAAAAAAACCGGTTCGGGCTCAAACCAACCTGGCGGTTTGTAGACCGGTTCATATTCGTGATCTTTGTAACCAGTTTAAAACCAAACTGGTTGCGAAAAAACCAGATAAAACCGGTTATTTTTTGTCCCAAACCGGTTTTAAAACTGAACCTAACTAGTTCATACCAGTTGGGATTCTCCTCGTATCAAACCGGTTTTTGTGCCAAAAAACAGAAACCGGTTAAGAAACCGGACCAGTTTTTTAAAAAAACCGATTTGTCCACCTCTAGTTAGAGGCAGTGTATGGTTATTCTCATTTACTTTTAGGGTGAAGGGGTTGCACCCTCAAGAGTTGGGGGGAAAATTTCAACCACCCAATCATAATATGCCATGTCATTTCCCCTCTCATTCTCCCCTCTTGCCCAAAAACACAAGGGGTGCTTTCCCCCAACCCATTTAAAAAAAAAGGTATGATTGGTTTTAAGACTAGTGGTCCCCACCTTTACACCCTCTCTCTATCTTCCCCAACCCTTTCCCCGCTGTGGCAACTGTTCCCCGTTCAACCTCTTTCCCGCGCGGCATCTCCCCCACGGCGGCACCCTCCACTCGTGGCAAAACCCCTCCCGCTCTCATTCACCGCTTATCACAATTTGGATATTACTTTAACTGTCGTAAAGATGCGTGGTGAATCCAAACAAGTTTTTACCTTTGTACAGCAGTTTCAATATAGAGAAGTAAAGCCAGCAGCTTGATGTCATATAGCAGGCTGCAACTATTTTAGATTGTGAAATATGCTTAGCTAAGATGCAAATAAATTAATATAAATATTTTCGCTTAAATTATTGGCAGTGACTCCGAGTCAACAAAGGCATCTTTCATCTAGTATCACCAGCTGCAAAAAAAATATCTTTTGAATTGATAATGGTAAATGATTTTGTTGAGAAAGATATCCACTGTCACCCACCTGAGCTTTGACTTTCTGAGTCAACATTGGTCTTTGGTTCTTAGAAGTTAGAGTCTCGGTCAAAATCCGATAATTCATTTCTGCTTGAGTTTTTGAGTACTAGGTGGATTCATTTCTGTTTCAGGGGTCTATCTCAACTGGATCCATTGAATTCCAATCTTTGCTGATCATATATTGACTTTGATCATGCAAATTTTGCGTATCCTATCCAGACTAGGTACAAACTGTGTCGGATATGTAAAAATCTATCAAAATTTCAAAAACAGGGCCGGCCCTGGGGGTGGGCGAGCCGCACCCCCTGCCGAGGCCTGATTTCCTAAGGGGGCACAAAGCAGATGGTACAAGCTATATTCATCATCGCAACACCGCAGACCATGAGGGCCAACGGCAACGAGGCTGGTGACGGAAACAGATGCCCTCTGCCACCCGTACCTGTGACATGAGCTGCGATTGACGACGTATTTGAGGTTCCGCATTTGCTGCTGAGATTCGTTGGTGGTGTCGACCAGCGTACAAAGATTATGAAGATGATGACAACGTAGGTGAGCTAATCAGTTTCTTTACAACATAATACTACATCGGTCCCAGATTATTTCCATAATCTCTGGTGTTTTTCTGGCTGCTATTTTTCTCCTGCGTTAGACAGGACAGAGGAACAATTTGGGGACATGTAAGCTAAAAACATAATTCAAAACCTAAAATAATATAGTTACAATTTTCTTTCCTCCAGTTTACGAGATAAACTAAGTTTATTAAATATCTTTTTAACCTTTACATTAGTTTAATTTACATTTTGCCTTTAATTTTTTTCCTCATTGGATCATTTATAACTTATTATATCTAATTTATTACCACTTTGTTTACTTTAAAGTTGTTGATGTAAATATATGTATTGAAACTTGAGATAAGTGAAATATACCCATGTTTAGTCGTTACTTTTTTTCTCCTATGCATAAAACACATAGATATTACTCTAGATATTATTTAGCTATGTTACAGCTTTGTCATGAAGAACCGATACCGATTATATTCCTTCCACGTCTTAGCAGTAACGTGCGGGCCGTATCATCTACTTTAGAACATTTAGAACTAATGGGCCATCTTTGATACATTTATAAGACTCAACCTTATTACTTGTTTTTCTATGAGAGATTCACGAATTATCGCTTAGCTTTTAGACTTTTACGGTATGTAATTCTTATAGTCAAAACATGACATAAAACCCTTTTTTGTTAAGTCCTTCGATATAATGTTAATCGTTGTTTTAAAAGAATTATTACTTTACATAATTCGTTAGGGCCTAAGGGCCCTTTTGTGGGGCTCGGCCGAGGCACTTAAATCCTTAGGACCGGCCATGTTCAAAAAGAATTCATATTGATTTTGAAGTTGCTTGACCTTAAATTTCTTACTACGAAGTCTTCATCTATTTTCGGGTAACAGGATGAGGATAAGTAAGTAAGCGAACTTGGTAAAAATATATCAATTTGGACGTCAACCGGCAATGTTATGTTTATACACAAGCAAGTCTCTCTTTGAGTTAAATTAAGATAGGATTCAATGAACACACACTCCTGCTCTTCAGTAAGATATGGTTGGTTTGTTTTTCACTGATTTTGCATTAAAGGGACCTGGCAAGAGTTGTGACTTGTGAATCCCTGACTAGTACATAAATTACTTTTTTTTTCATTTAGAGAGAAAAATTGATATATATATATATATATATTATATTTCCACTGATTTTGCATAAAAAAGGATCTGATTACTGATAAATATCAAATATTGCCCTATCTCTGAAAAATGGAACATGACTCATTCGTTCATTATCTTCTGTATGGTTTTATGATACTAAAAGGTCCATTTTTTAGTATTGAATGATGTCAAAAGGTAGGATTGTCTGTGTCAGTGTGTCACCCTTTTGCTACCTTAGACCATGCGTAGTCGTTGGGGTGAATAATGCCCCACTCTTGGGTTGTCCGCCACGTGTCGTCCTAGTCAGCAAAGGGGCGTTTTTCTAAAACGGGTGTAGCGGGGATGTGGGTATTATGTTAATAGGGGTGTAAAGAATTAAATAAATAAATAAATAAATAAAACATGAAAAAAATTGATTGGACAAAGAATAGGAAGATGAAGGGTGATTGGGCAAACGAATGGGGGCAAGGGCGTGAAATATTGGACGCCCCCACAAGATTTCGCAAAAATAACGCCCCGGGGGCTGATGGGGGCGTGTTTTGGGGCGTTTTGGCCCTCAAAACGCCCAAATTTGAACGAGTACAGGTGGTCTTACAGGTTAATTTGGTTTTGTTTTATCTTTAACCGGTCAAATAGGTTAAGCAATACTTTTAACCGGTCAAACGGGTTAAACAAGTTGATCGAAGTATGAGGGATGTGTTTTATCCACACAGTGGTTCATAGTTGTATCTCATAACCCGAAACACTTTTTACTTGATGCATTTTAATATTTTGAAATTAATAAGTTTGTTAAATATGATTGTAAGTATTGTTTTTTAGTTAAATGATTTTGGAGGTGTATTGTAGATTGATTACTTTCTGTAATAAGTTATGTTGGCTTCTGTATCTTGGAGAATCCATATTTGTATCTGCTCTCACTTTTGATTGTTTTTCAATATAATTGTTGTTACCTGCAAATTAATTTATAAAGGGAATAAATGATTTCTTTAATAAACTTGTTTAATTTATGATTTTGTAATATATAATTTTAAGTTCTCAGTTAACTGCAAAAGCTTTGATGGGTTGATGTAGCAGCTAGTCAGCTACTACTACCTTTCACCATGGATTTTTTTCCATCCTGCTTTGTATAAGGCGATGCGTAGTGGGGAGTTATACAGGCACTATATCAGGCTATAACCCCCCAAAACGCCGGGAACCCCCCCCACTCCCAGGCGTTATGGGGGGTTATAATTCCAGCCGTGATATATAGGGATCAGCATTTGGTGCCGTTCTCATCTAATATCGATAACGTCGCTACACATTGGTTTCTCTCACACACACACACAATATATATTTGAAGGGGTTATTACATAACTAACCACTACACACTCAAGTTATATAACCCCATCTTTCTTACACATTTGTAACTTGTCACATACCCCCCCCCCCCCCCACCAAAGTCGCTATATCCACATTTCAAGGCATACAACCAGGATTTGCAACTATATGTACGAAAAAATTGTTCGCCACCGCCGCGTAGCATGGGTACCGCCTATACGTACAAAAAACCCTGCTTGCCCCGCCGCTTAGCGCGGGTACTAACACTAGTTTAAAGACAAAAAAAGACGAATAGAATTTACCCACACCCATCCTGGAATTACTCATCCTCAAGAATACTTTAGTGTTTTTCTCTCATCCACATGTAATACGCTTAAAAAGCATCGGTGACATTTGAAATTACACAATGCTTATGACTTAGGTCCTGGCATTTATTATGTGGATGAAACGCTATAGGATATGCCCAAGGTGTCACAGTGTTAACAATTGATACAAACCAAATCATTAATCAATGGTCCAAGAAAATAGAGTGAAAAGAAAAGAGGGAAAGTAGATTTTACATTCATTTTATCATTCATGACTCATACTAGAACAAGGTGGCTGTTATATAGCCATTACAAGTGACAAAATGGAAATAACTATTAGACCCACTAACTCGCTTAATATCCAAATGGACTAACTGGGGAATATTGACCAAACAAGTACATGCATGAACTACTGGTGGAAAAATGGAAGGTGGTCACGGACGGACTTGTACAATGGGTAACCCTGTTGCCTCTCGACGCTCCAACGGTAGTATAAATTTTGAAAAAAGTTAACGTTTTTCGATTTCGTTAACCTTTTTTTCTTGAAACGTTGCCCCTATAAGGATTTTCTATATCTGTCACTGGTCAATCTACTGCAATAGTGCACATAACAATTGTTTACATTTGTTCATCTCTAATCAGGAAACATTTCTACGAAGAATTCAAGATCACTTCTATCAAAACACATGTTTGTAGCAACATTGACATATGTGAAAACATTAACAAAAAGATTCACTTCCAGTTGTTTTTTTATTTTGTTTTTCCCACAACCACATAATACTTTTATATGATCACATATATATGATCTCTCTCTCCAAAACACATTTGTATAACAAGAGGATTGTTACAACAACAAATAAAACAAACAAAATATTTCTTCTTGCTCCATTTGATCAAATCAAAGACATT
Source organism: Scalesia atractyloides (assembly GCA_947069175.1). Lineage (NCBI taxonomy): Eukaryota > Viridiplantae > Streptophyta > Magnoliopsida > Asterales > Asteraceae > Scalesia > Scalesia atractyloides. The sequence continues at coordinate 92,657,294 of CAMTDV010000025.1, forward strand.
TTTGCTTCGTTCTCTTCGTCGTTAAACGGATGATCCGCTTCATCAACCATAACCCGTAAATCATTTTTCCGATCACCCAACAAAGGATTCGATTCCCCTGATGGAACAAGAACATGATCCTCTTTTGGAACCATATTTTCTTTCAAACTCCATTGACTTTCCAATTTTTCCACTGTCACATTGTCACTCGAACCAGTAGCAGAACCCGAATGCTCATTTTTTAACTTGATGAGGTTTCTTGATTTGGAATTATCATCTTGGATCATGGGTAAGATCTGATTTTCTTTGATATTTTGTTGCTCAATAAATTGGGAATTAGACCTCTTGAATTTTTCAAGAAAAAGTTGTTGTTGAACACCATTTTCTGAAGAATTCCTTTGGTTAAAGCTACCAAACCCTTCAATTCCTCTGCTTAATTTTCTTGCTTTTGCTCTTTCTTCTTTCAAGATACTCAAATCATTCAGAAATTTCAAGATGCTTTCTGATTTCATTCTTACATTAAGCCCCCAATTGAATCTGCAACATAAAACATAACAAAAATTGAAAAAAAGTGATCAAAAATCAAATCTTTATAGTAAAAAGATAGCACCCAGATCACAAAGAACCTAAATTAATCAACAAAGATTAGTTTTTTAATCTCTAGAAATTACAAAAAAAGAAAAAAAAATACCCTTTTTCATCAATATATTGAAGTACCCATAAAACATAACAAAATATGAAAAAAGTTATTAGAAATAAAATCTTTATAGCAAAAATATGAGACCCAAATCATAAAGAACCTAAATTTATCAATAAAGATTAAATTTTAATCTCAAGAAATTACAAAATAAGAAAAAAAAAACTCTTTTTCATCAATATATTGAAGCACCATACAACATAACAAAATATGAAAAAAGTTATTAAAAATCAAATCTTTATAGCAAAAAGATAAGACCCAGATCATAAAGAACCTAAATTTATCAATAAAGATTAGTTTTTTTATCTCAAGAAATTATAAAAAAATTACCCTTTTTCATCAATATATTGAAAATTGGTCATCTCTAGAATAACATCTTTATGAGTCTGAAACTCTTCAGCAACACTTTCTGGGCCATGTGTCAACAAGTATTCCAACACCACCACAGCTTTATATGGTATCCTCCAGTTTTTAGTATCAAATCTACCCAATCTGTACTTTGACTGAAAAAGTCAACACTCAAGAACTCAAAAAAATATATAAAAAAAATAAATCAAATCAAGAAAAAACCCGTTGTGAAGAACATTAACAATTCTCCAGTAATCATCAATTTCAAAAGCAGCTTTTGATATCATCTTCAAGGTTCTTGCATCTGGTGCCCATGGATTATCATTAGTTGACTCTTCAACCAATCTTCAATCAACCATAAAAAAGTCAAAGATCATGAAAAAATCAAAATAAAAAAAAAGAGAAAAAAACAATTGAAACTAAAATAAAAATAAAGATTGAGAATTTACAATTGTGCAGGGGTGACATCAGTCAAAGCTAATCTAGCAGTCTTGATCTTCTCTTTGAAGAAGAAAGAAGCTTGTTTTTTGAATTGATGAAAAGATGATGAGCCCAGATTTTCATTGTTGTTGCCTAAGATTGACATGTTTTTTTCATAGGAGAAAAGTTTGAAAAAAAAATTAAGAAGATAGTGAAGAAATCTATGAAATTGTTGGAGTGGGTCAAATCTTGGAATTATTTGATATTTTGAATTCAAAATGGTGTCACGCTTATATATTTTTTTATTTTATTTAGAGTCCACAAAAGTGGCACATGTGTCCTTGGACTTTTGTGTGTAGAAATATACTCTTTGGTCTTTATACTTTTTGAAATATAAACAGTTTATTCGTTTAATTCATTTCTCAAACATGTTTCTATATCCTTTTGTTGAGTCTGCATAACTTATATTGTGTTACAAATTAATTGGGCCGTTATTGTTGTTGGGTTGTTACATGATCTGTTATAGTTGTTATGGACCAAGGACTGATTATGTGCAGGTATACAAGTATAGGGGCTGTTGAGATGCAATATGAAGTCTTCAAGGTTTCAGGCGTAACAGTTGAGGGACTAAAGTGTAACATGGTTTTTATCTTGTATAAAAGAGATGAGAGAGAAGGAGATCACTGATTTGCGCAGATATTTTCTAGGGTTTCCTCTTTTCTGTTCTCTCTGTATTTTGAGTTGTTCATCTAGTTGTTCAGATCTCTGTGTTGAGACTCAGTAGTTTAGAGAGCATTTTGATCTCCATAGTCTATTTCTGTTGTATTTTGTTGGATCTGTCAACAGATTGTTCTTATCTATTGATTTTGATCTTGTATTGTTATAGATCTCATACTTTTGAGATCTAGGGTTTTGGTTAGGTGTTTTTCTGGGTTTGTTAAACTAATAAAGTTTTCGGTCACCGTTTTGTCGCTTCCTCGTTGTTCGCTGTTGTTTCATACCATTTTACATGGTATCAGAGCTTCATGGTAGCTCTTGTGTTTGATTCTGGAGTTTCCGCTGCTTTGTATACGGTTTGATCTTTGTTTCTTGTGTTTTTTTATAAGTATTGTGTTATAGAACGTTTTTTTATCCTTTCTTGGAGTGTGTGCAGGTATAGATCTGTGTAGATCTGACAAGATTTGGTATTACTGGAACCCTAGCTAGGGTTTGGTGGTGTCACAGAGAAGGAGATCCTTATTGTTACTGTTAAACGCTGTGTTGGTCTCTGAACCCTAGAGGTTCAGGGCAAACCAACCGGAGTTTCTTCTTTGCTTGTGTCTATTGTGTAACCCTAGAAGGTTATACGATGGATTAGCTTGGAGGGAGTTTAACGCTTGTTGTAAGGATTTTTCTATCCTACTCTCTTTATTATTGTTGATCATTACATAAGTTGGTCTAGGCATTACTGTTACCGGACTAGTCGGTTGGTACTTGATTGAGTCTGTCTGTTTGGTTCTTGCATTTCTTGTGTATTAATCTGTTGGTCTGCAACTGTATTATGCTTGTCCAGACACCTATAGAGTGATGAACCTGGAATCTGGCCTCTTATATAATCCTGCATTTGTTTGTTGTTGTAATTGATATTCTTGTTGTGTTGTTCTTGATTGTGCTGTAAAAATGGCTGGTGATGATATTCCTAGTTCGTCTGTGACCTTGATTAGTAAACTAGATATTGGTGTCCTTTGTACCTTCACCCTAGTGATTCCAGTGCTTTGACTGTTGTTAGTGTTAAGTTGAAGGGAACTGAAAATTATTCTGTCTGGTCTAGTTCTATGAAGTTGGCCCTAGAAGCTAAAAACAAGTTTGGTCTAATAGATGGTAGTTGTAAAAGGTCTGAGGTTGATGAGGTTCTTGCTAGTCAGTGGGATAGGTGCAATTTGTTGTTCTAACTTGGCTTTTAAACTCTGTATCAGAGGAACTTTTCTTGGGGCAAGTATTTTCTAAGTATGCCTCAGAGGTTTGGGATGATTTGAAGGAAACCTATGATAAGATAGATGGTTCTGTGGTATATGATTTGTATAAAAAAGATAAATTGTATTTCTGAACATGGTAGTTCAGTTGCTGATTATTATAATAGGTTAACAACTATGTGGAAACAATTTGATGCAATGCTCAAATTGCCCACATGTTCTTGTAAGGCAGCAAAAGATTATAATGATTTTTCAGCATTAATTAAACTGATGCAATTTTTAATGGGTTTGGATGATGTGTATTAGCCAGTGAGGACAAATATATTAACCAGAGAATCATTTCCATCTGTCAAGGTTGCCTTCTCTGTGGTTTCTAGAGAGGAATCACATAGGTTGTCCAGTGGTAGTTCTAAGAGTCAGGGGGTATCTTTTGTTTCTAAACCTAATCAAAACTTTGAGTCTAAAAGAAGAATGAATAATCAAAGAGGACCTAATCCAAACCTAAGTGTTCACACTGTAATATGATTGGTCATACTGTTGATAGATGCTTTGAGATTGTAGGTTATTCCCCTAGTTTTAAAAAGAAGTCTAATAACACTACTACATCTGTTAGAAATAATTCCATTAATAAGTCTAATGCTACTGTTGGAGCATCTGCTAGTGTTTCTTCTCCTAGTTTGCCTTTCACGATATGAACAGATTTCAAAGTTGTTGAGTTTAGTTGGTGAAAAAAGTGGTGTGGAGTCATCAAATGTAGGAGGTGAGTCTTTCACTGTTAACAGCTTTGTCAGTTGCTCTAGTTCAATAAGTTTTAGGGGTGTTGTTTTTAATTGGATAATTGACTCTGGGGCTAGTCAACACATGGTCAGTAGTGATAAAGAGATGTTTGATGTAATAGATGTTTCTGAATTTGATATCAAAGTTGGTCACCCTAATGGAACAAATGTTAAAGTCTTAAAAATTGGTAGTATAAAATTAATGGATAATATCATTTTACAAGATGTGTTCTATGTCCCAGGGTACCATGTAAATCTGTTGTCTGTTCATAGGTTAGCAAAAGATAATAATATTAAAGTGGTGTTTAACGAGGATAGTTGTATATTACAGGATTCCAAATCAAGGAAAATCCTGGTGACTGGTAGTCAAGATAGTGGTTTGTATTATGTTGGTAATAATGGTAATTATGTAAATGCTTGCTTTAATAATGTTGTTAAATCAAGTTTGTGGCATAGTAGGTTAGGTCATCCATCTGATCAAGTTCTAGCTGTGTTAAAAGATAGTTTTGATGTTAAAAGTATTGAACATGGTCCGTGTGAAGTGTGTCATAGGGCTAAGCAGGTTAAGGTTCCATTTCCTTTGTCTAAACATAAAACTCAGTCTATTGGTGATCTAATTCATCTTGATTTGTGGGGACCATATAAAGTTACCAGTTATGAAGGATTCAAATATTTTTTAACGTTGTAGATGATTTTTCTAGAACAGTGTGGTGTTATCTTTTGACTAATAAAACAGAAGTCTTTGAAATCTGAGTAACTTTTATGAACTCATTTTAACTCAGTTTGAGAAAAAAATAAAGTAATGAGAAGTGATAATGGAACAGAATTTGTTAATAATCAAATGGGATTATTTTGTAAAAATAAAGGTATATTGCATCAAACGTCTTGTTCCTATACACCACAGCAGAATGGTGTGGTGGAAAGGAAACATAGACATCTGCTAAACACATCTAGAGCCTTGTTATTTCAGAGTAGGTTGCCACTTAAGTATTGGTCTGATTGTATTCTAACTTCTGTTTACTTAATTAACAGGTTACCTTCATCTGTCTTAGGTGGTAAAAGTCCTTATGAAATTGTATATGGTTTTACACCCTCTTTATCTCATTTAAAGAACTTTGGATGTCTTTGTTTTAGTACAGTTTTGTATGAATCTGATAAGTTTGCTTATCATGCTGATAAGTGCATCTTTATTGGATATTCAAATGTAAAAAAGGGGTATAAATTGTTAAGTTTGGACAATAGAAAAGTGTTTTTTTCTAGAGATGTAAAATTTTATGAAGATGTGTACTCTTTTAAGTCTAATTTGATAAATAATCAAGGTCTGGGTGAAACAACTGAATTAAGTCATGTTAACTTTTTTGATTATTATGAAACAATGTCATCTGAAGTTCCTACTGTTCCCAATGATGAAGAGGGTACAACTGGTACTCATGATCACTTTAGTGATGATCAGCAGCCATTGTTACCCTCTACATCTACCACTGCTCCAGAGGTGGTTCCACCTGAGAGTGGGCAGCTGAGTAGTAGTTATCCGGGTAACAATGGCGGGGCAGAGGACACTGTAGGATCACATGATAGACCAACCTATCTGAGGGACAATCTGTTAGGAGATCTTCTAGAATATGTCATTTCCAAAAAAATTTGATGAATTTGTTGTTGAAGGTAGGGTAAAGTATGGTATTGAAAAGGTTGTTAACTATGCTAGTTTATCTATTGATACTATGTGTTTAGTTGCTTCTTTGAATAAAACAGTTGAACCCACTTCATATAATGAAGCAATTAAAGACTCTAGGTGGATATAGGCCATGAATAGTGAAATGGAAGCCTTGTTTAGGAATAATACTTGGGTTGTTGTGGATTTGCCTAAAGGTAGAAAACCTATAGGATGTAAGTGGGTGTATAAAATAAAATACAAGGCTAATGGTGAAGTCGAAAGATATAAAGCCATATTGGTAGCTAAGGGCTTTAACCAGAAGGAAGGTATAGATTTTGGGGAAACATTTTCTCCAGTAGTTAAAAGGGTTATTGTTAGACTAATAATAAAACTTGTTGTTAATAATGCCTGGCCTTTATACCAACCGGACATAAATAATGCTTTTCTTTATGGGTCATTAACTGAGGATGTTTACATGACATTGCCACGGGGTATTACACTAATGATAAAACTAAAGTTTGTAAATTAATTAAGTCCCTGTATGGACTTAAACAAGCCCCAAGGCAATGGAATGAGAAATTAACATCTGTGTTAACCAGTATGGGCTTTGTTCAGAGTGTGTGTGATCACTGAATGTTTATACTTAAAGAAAAAGATGTGTTTTTAGTTTTGTTAGTATATGTAGATGATATTGTTATATCTGGGAATAATAATACTGAAATAGAAAAGGTTAAGAGGTGTTTAAATGATAATTTTCAATAAAAGATTTAGGAATTCTCATGTACTTTCTTGGAATAGAAGTGTTATATTCAAATGATTCAATTTGTCTATCTCAAAGAAAATATTGTCTAGAGCTTCTAAATGATTTCGGGTATCTGGGTTGTAAGCCTGTTGGAACTCCTATAGAGCAAAGTCATATTGTTACTAATAAAACTAGTAAAGAGTCTAAATTGTTAGAAAATGTTAATGGTTATCAAAAGTTAATTTGTAAACTAATATATTTGTCTCTAACAAGACCCGATATTAGTTATGCCGTTCAATTTTTAAGACAGTTCATGCATAAACCATATCAGTCTCACCTGGATATAGCTTTGAAACTGTTAAGGTACTTGAAGCAAAATCCAGGTAAGGGAATTATGTTCAGGAAAACAGTAGATTTAGGTTTGTCAAGATTTGTTGATTCTGACTGGGGTAAATGTACAGGAACTAGAAAATCTTTAACTAGCTATGGTATATTTCTAGGAAGTTCTCTAGTTTCCTGGAAAAGTAAAAAAACAAAGTGTAGTATCAAGATCTACAATTGAAGCTGGATATAGAGCTATGTGTTCTGCTACTTGTGAAATCATGTGGATTTTGAATGTCTTGAAAGAACTAGATACTGAGTGTAACTTACCTATGCCGTTATTTTGTGATAGCATATCTGCTATATCTATAAGCTTAAATCCTGTTTTCCATGAACGAACTAAACACTTTGAACTGGACTTGCATTTTTTGAGAGAAAAAATAGCAAGTAATATAATTGAACCAAATAAAATTGCTACTGAAAATCAGATAGCAGACATTTTTACAAAGGGCTTGAGTCAAGTTCAGCATAATAGTTTGTGTGAAAAGTTAGAACTATATGACATGTTTGCTGTATGAATTATGGGGGGATGTTGAAATATAAACAGTTTATTCGTTTAATTCATTTCTCAAACATGTTTCTATATTCTCTCGTTGAGTCTGCATAACTTATATTGTGTTACAAATTAATTGGGCCGTTATTGTTGTTGGGTTGTTACATGATCTGTTATAGTTGTTATGGGCCAAGGACTAATTATGTGCAGGTATACAAGTATAAGGGCTGTTGAGATGCAATATGAAGTCTTCAAGGTTCCAAGCGTAACAGTTGAGGGACTAAAGTGTAACATGGTTTTTATCTTGTATAAAAGAGATGAGAGAGAAGGAGATCACTGATTTGCGCAAATATTTTCTAGGGTTTCCTTTTTTCTGTTCTCTTTGTATTTTGAGTTGTTCATCTTGTTGTTCAGATCTCTGTGTTGAGATCTCAATAGTTTAGAGATCATTTTGATCTCCATAGTCTATTTCTGTTGTATTTTGTTGGATCTGTCAACAGATTGTTCTTATCTGTTGATTTTGATCTTGTATTGTTATAGATCTCATATTTTTGAGATCTAGGGTTTTGGTTGGGTGTTTTTCTGGGTTGGTTAAACTAATAAAGTTTTCGGTCACCGTTTTGTCGCTTCCTCGTTGTTCACTGTTGTTTCATACCATTTTACATACTTTATAGCATTTTATAATTTTAATTTGTGTTTAGGAAGAAAAACAAATTAATAATATGTTTGCGTAATCAAATTGTTATTTTTTATATTATCATTATCATTATCATTATCATTACATTAATTTTCAAACGATTTGAACAGTGTTTTATAAATAAAAAAGGAATAGTGCCAGACAGCTGACCTGGCACTCCCCCATTTGACCAACCGTTTAATAATTATTTACGCTTTAAAATTATGGGTTTGCCCCCATTCTAAAATTACCTTTTCGCCCCCTGTTCAAAATAAAATTACGCTTTTGTCCCAAGCCAAAAATTACGATTTCGCCATCAGCTCAAAATTACATTTTCGCCCCTGTTTAATATAAAAAAAGGAATAGTGTCAGGCAGCTGGCCTAGCACTCCCCATTGGACCAATCGTTTACTATTTGTTTACGCTTTAAAATTACGGGTTTGCCCCCATTTTAAAATGACGATTTCGCCCTGTGCTCAAAATAAAATGACGCTTTTGTCCCCATCCAAAAATTACGACGATTTGAACAGTGTTTTTATAATAAAAAAAGGAATAGTGCCAGGCAGTTGCCCTGGCACTCCCCCATTGGACCAACCGTTTAATGATTGTTTACGTTTTAAAATTACGGGTTTGCCCCCTTTCTAAAATTACCTTTTCGCCCCCTGTTCAAAATAAAATTACGCTTTTGTCCCAAGCCAAAAATTATGAATTTGCCCACGACTAAAAATTACGATTTCGCCTTCAGCTCAAAATTACGTTTTCGCCACTGTTTAAATATAAAAAAGGAATAGTGCCAGGCAGCTGGCCTGGCACTCCCCCATTGGACCAACCGTTTATTATTTGTTTACGCTTTAAAATTACGGGTTTGCCCCAATTTTAAAATTACGTTTTCACCCACTGCTCAAAATAAAATTACGCTTTTTCCCCATCCAAAAATTACGAATTTGCCCACGACAAAAAAATTACGATTTCGCCCTCAGCTCTAAATTACGTTTTCGCCCCTGTTCAAATGGAAAAAATAGGTTCTCGTCCCACCTAAAAATTACGATTTTTCCCTCTCTTCAAAAATAGATTTCCCCCGTTTAAAAAAATTATGATTTCGCCCTCAGTTAAAAATTAAGTTTTTTGCCCCTATTCAAAATAAAAATTACGCTTTCCGCTCCAACTCAAAATTACGATTATGCCCTAAATTCAAAATAAAAATATGGTTTTGCCTCCGGCCTAAAATTACGATTGTGCCTTTTGTATAAATTTATATTACTGTGTTGCCCTAAGTTCAAAAGTATGAATTCGCCCATGCGCAAAGCCGCAGATTTACACTTTTGCCCCTGGTTTCAATTTCCAGTACAGTAAGTATAATATAAACAAAGGAATAGTGCCAGCCAGCTGGGTTGGCACTCCCCTATTGGACCAACCGTTTATTATTTCTTTACGCTTTAAAATTACGGGTTTGCCCCTATTTTAAAATAACGTTTTTGCCCCCTCAAAATAAAATTACGCTTTTGGCCCCAGCCAAAAATTACGCTTTTGCCCACGACACAAAATTACAATTTCGCCCTCAGCTCAAAGTTACGTTTTCGCCCATGTTCAAATGGAAAAAATATGTTCTCGCCCCCACCTTAAGATTATGATTTTCCCTCTCTTCAAAAATAGATATTTCCCCGTTTAAAAAATTATGATTTCGTCCTCAGTTAAAATTACCTTTTTGCCTCTGTTCAAAATAAAATTACTCTTTTGGCTCCAACTCAAAATTACGATTATGCCCTCGGTTAAAAGTAAAAAATATGGTTTTGCCTCCAGCCTAAAATTACGGTTGTGCCTTTAGTTTTAATTTATATTACTGTGTTGCCCTAGGTTCAAAAGTACGAATTCGATCTTGCGTAGATTTACACTTTTGCCCCTGGTTTCAATTTCCAGTACTGCCATCACTTTAAGTTTTGGCAAATTACGATTTTACATCAGTGAAAAAATATAACTTTCCATTAGTTAAAAGTAATAGTATTGCCATTGTTTTAGTTTTTTAGCAAAACTATAAAAGTGTTATGGTTTTATTTGTTGACTCGATTTAATTGTTTTCCGTGTCAAGGAGCTGCCTAACACTCGCTCATTTTTCGGCCATCACCCCGCAACGCGAGCGAGGCATCTAACTAGTTTATATAATAATTGTGTTCGTTAGTGAATTAGTTATTTAAATTGTTGTTTTTTGGTTTTCATGGTGTTAATAGCTATTTGGATAGTATATAACAGTTGCCGTATTAAATTATTAAAATAAACATTTATTTTAAGATATATATATTAAAGTGCATGATGATCTCTATGTTTACCAAAATTTTAGATTTCGTTCCTAGCTTTTTAAAAGTATACGTATGGTCCCTATGGTTTGCATCTATAACACATTTAGTCCTTAACTTTTTGCCAAAAGTACATGGAGGGTCCTTGTGGTTTGCACTTTGTAATGCATTTGGCCCCTAACTTGGACATGTTAAAACCTTTAGATTTGTTAGTTGGGTACTAAATACGTTACTATATGCAAACCACAGGGACCATTCATGTAGTTTTTGAAAATTTAGAGACCAAATCCAAAATTTTGATTAACCACAGAAACTATTTGTATACTTTACTTTATATATATATATATTAAATTATCAATACATTAATTTTCAAACGATTTGAACAGTGTTTTTATAATAAAAAAAAGGAATAGTGTCAGGCAGCTAGCCTGGCACTCCCCCATTGGACCAACCGTTTAATAATTGTTAACGCTTTAAAATTACGGGTTTGCCCCCATTTTAAAATTTTCGCCCCCTGCTCAAAATAAAATTACGCTTTTGTCCCAAGCCAAAAATTACGAATTTGCCCACGACTAAAAATTATGATTTCGCTTTCAGCTCAAAATTACGTTTTCGCCCATGTTTAATATAAAAAGGAATAGTGACAGGCAGCTGGTCTGGTACTCCCCCATTTGACCAACCGTTTATTATTTGTTTACGCTTTAAAATTACGGGTTTGCCCACATTTTAAAATTACGTTTTCGCCCCCTGCTCAAAATAAAATTACGCTTTTGTCCCCATCCAAAAATTACGAATTTGCCCACGACAAAAAATTACGATTTCACCCTCAGTTCTAAATTATGTTTTCGCCCCTGTTCAAATGGAAAAAATATGTTCTCGCCCCCACCTTAAAATTACGATTTTCTCTCTCTTCCAAAATAGATTTCCCCCGTTTAAAAAGTTATGATTTCGCCCTTAGTTAAAAATTACGTTTTTGCCACTGTTTAAAATAAAATTACGCTTTCCGCTCCAACTCAAAATTATGATTATGCCCTCGATTCAAAATAAAAATATGGTTTCGCCTCCGGCCTAAAATTACAGTTGTGCCTTTAGTTTAAATTTATATTATTGTGTTGCCCTAGGTTCAAAAGTATGAATTCGCCCTTGCCCAGATTTACACTTTTGCCCCTGGTTTCAATTTCCAGTACAGTAACTATAATATAAACAAAGGAATAGTGCCAGCCAGCTGGGTTGGCACTCCCTGTCACACCCAACCGATGGCGGAAACATCGGGGTTAGTGGCACCAGGCGACCAGATTGTCTCATGAGAATTCCATAACAATTATCTATCAACATCATTTAACATTTAACGTCCCATACCATTAAACACAATACTTCAAAATAATCATTACAGAAACTTGTTTTCCCACAAAACTAATCGGGTTCAATATCCCTTAGATTTCATCAATTCAGAACTAAACAAAACAAACTAAACTAAACATTCTACGTCCAAAGCATCCAAGCTAAAATCCTCAACCTGTTACATACGTTAAAATACAAGTCACTACAATTAAGTAAAAGTGAGCATACGAGTTTTGGTAATACTAGCATAATAGGGAAAACGCTCGCGAAATAGTCTAATTACATATCATGATACACCAAAACACATCACACAGATAAACATAGGCTTATTTCTCATGCTAACTACCGTGAGAAGGCTTGCGCGTCCATCCTAACTCGACCCCGTCAGGTGTTAGCCACACTATAGTACCATACTAGCTAAGGAGGCAAGTTAACGAAAATAAGTCATAGTCACATGTTTCTAGTATCACGTATTGAGCATATGATTTGTGAGGTGATTTTGATATAGGAACGTATGTAACACCCAAAAAGTGCATTAAAGCGAAAATGGGTCAAGTATACTCACAGTCCGTGCGTTTAGGAGAGAGTAGACGACTGTCGGAGAGGTGAAGAGGAGCGCCGGATCAGCCTGCATACGCGAACGGAAGTGCATCAGTCTCCGAAAAGCTGAAACGGTTAAGTTTGGGTTGAGCAGTAGACAAGTTCGGCCGAACTTGTATGTAAACATACAAATTCGAGTGAACTTGTACAGGATTGCTGAGGTTTGAGTCAAGTTCGGGCGAACTTGTAGGTTTCCCAAGGAAACTTGACAAGTTCGGTCGAACTTGTGAGGGTTTGTTAAGAGGTGAGACAAGTTCGGTCGAACTTGTGAAGTTCCTTGGAAACTTTGCAAGTTCGAGCAAACTTGGGGGTTTTGTGTTGAAAAGTTGGTCATCAGCACTCAAGTTCGGCCGAACTTGACCCTCAGAGGGCAAGTTCGAGCGAACTTGACTAGTGAGCTTGTACAAAATCAGTGAAATCTCGAGCGAACTTGATGTTTTCGAGTCCAAAATCTTGCGTTTTCGCATCGTTTGCTGAGTAAATCGAGTGTTCATCCCTCAAACCCTGTGCTACTGAGCAAACTTGGGTCGGAGAGGTCTTTTAGAGCGGTTTTAGCCGTTTTACAAAAGCGTGGGCTAATCCGGGCGAACTCGTGGTTCGTTCGGGTTAGTCCGGCTTGTGTAAACCAACATAGACGTTCTTGTGCTTCCAGATCTGGGATCTTGAATGATAAATGCTTCGTTTCATATCAGAAATGAACAAAACATCACCAAAAGTCCGTATTTTGTGTAAAAAACAATGTTTAAAAGGTTTTACTCAGATCAAAACATAGATCTGAGTGGAAAACAAAAGTTTTATGGAAAAAGATGAAGATTTTCGTAAACAGAAGAGATTTGATGAAAACGAATGCAAAGCCTTGTGCAAAATCGTTGTAAAACGTTGATAAACATTATTCCCATTAGGTTTCAGCAGTTGAGTCTTGCATACGATAGTTAGGTGTTACCCTTTGAACCTTCGCTCATGAAATGCACTTAGCCCACTGGCTCTAGAGTAACATCGATGTCTTTGAACTCGTCTACATTGCTGTAGTTGAAATTGGTTTGATTCTTACTTAGAAAACAGAGGGTTTCGGGTTTCGGGAGCTCAGAGCGCAGTTGCAGCAAGTTCAAATGAGAGGAAGGGGCTGAGTATTTATAAGTGAAGGGCTGGTGGAGTCAAGTTCGGCCGAACTTGCATGAATTTCATGCAAGTTCGCGCGAACTTGTGAAATCTTGGAAGGGAATGAGTCAAGTTCGGCCGAACTAGGGGTCAGTTCGAGCGAACTTGAGGTAAACTGAAGATTATGAGTTAGGCAGCCAAGTTCGGCCGAACTTGGGTTACCAAGTTCGAGCCAACTTGACCCAAATTGTTGGGTTTTCTTCGTTTTTTTCGTTCGTTTATCGATCGTTTAGCGATGTATACGAGTTATAAGGTAATCTTAAGCGATTAAGCGATATATTTAGTGTTATATTTGATATAATAGTGTGATTTAGCGATTCGAGTGCGCGAGGGCGATGCGATAGCGAGTGTAATCATTACCACAAACACACATAACACATAAGTAATATAAACCACATAATTAACTGCGTTTTGCGATGCGATGAGATAAGCGATGCGGTTTAAAAAGCGACTAGATGTGATATAACATACATAGTTGTATTTAATGAACATAAACTTCATTATAAACCGAATCTCGGGATTACAAAAGATAGATATAACGGTAAAACAATAGAAAGGATAACAACGGAAATTCCGAATTGTTACACTCCCCTATTGGACCAACCGTTTATTATTTCTTTACGCTTTAAAATTACGGGTTTGCCCCTATTTTAAAATAACGTTTTTGCCCCCTGCTCAAAATAAAATTACGCTTTTGGCCCCAGCCAAAAATTAAGCTTTTGCCCACGACACAAAATTACAATTTCGCCCTCAGCTCAAAGTTACGTTTTCGCCCATGTTCAAATGGAAAAAATATGTTCTCGCCCCCACCTTAAGATTATGATTTTCCCTCTCTTCAAAAATAGATATTTCCCCGTTTAAAAAATTATGATTTCGTCCTCAGTTAAAATTACCTTTTTGCCTCTGTTCAAAATAAAATTACTCTTTTGGCTCAAACTCAAAATTACGATTATGTCCTCGGTTAAAAGTAAAAATATGGTTTTGCCTCCAGCCTAAAATTACGGTTGTGCCTGTAGTTTAAATTTATATTACTGTGTTGCCCTAGGTTCAAAAGTACGAATTCGATCTTGCGTAGATTTACACTTTTGCCCCTGGTTTCAATTTCCAGTACTGTCACACCCTGACCCACGGCGGAAAAGGTGACCGGGGAATGATTGGGTTATCATCAAAGCTCATGACATTTATTATAACGTTTCATATTCATTAATACAATTTAATGGGAAATTTACAATCATAAAATACATCATGACCTAACATCAATCTAAGCTTCTTTGTTTTCTTCTAAGGCATTTCCTATGTTTTCCTTGCTTCATCCTGTTCACCTGTATCATGTGTAAAAGGGTTTTTGGATCAACAAAAAGTTGGCGAGTGAATCCTATGGAAAACATTTGAACAAGTTCATTCAATTGATTATAAATAATGTGCATAACCACATATGAGTAAATGTAGATGTAAATTTATTCACATAACACATAATATAAAATATTGCACACACATACATCAAATGATTGTTTTGAGGCGCGCGTTGTTCGACTCGTTTCCCACGAGGAACTGATGGGCCTAATGAATGAGTTTTGAGGCACGCGTTGTTCTACGAACTGATGGGCCTAATGAATGAGTTTTAAGGCACGCGTTGTTCAACTCGTCTCCCACGAGGAACTGATGGGCCTAACAAATGATTTGCATACAACTTGTAATACATCACAACAAACAATATTTACATTCTAAGTTTATATCATATAATGGTATAGCACGAATTTGAATAAGCAAATTAATTTAAGCGACACATGATACACCCCAAAACATGAATAAAAAGGGGAATTTGTAAGAATTCACTCACATTGGGTGCGTTCGGTTGATGATATTGAATGCACGCGAAGTGGTTTTAACCACGAGTGAAATTAACCTAGATAAATAGCATCATGGTTCGGTAAGTAAACGGATTTTATTAATCCATTTTAGTAGGATTTGTTGGGTGCATTTTTGTGAGTTTAAGGCTATTTTCTAACCTTAAAAATGTTATTTTTAAGTATTTTTAATTGATTTTTAAATAAAATAATTAAATAAAAATAATAATAAAATTTGACTTTTTTTGACCGTTGACTTTGACTTTGACCGTTGACTTGACCGTTGACCGGTTCGTATGCGTATAGTTGTGCGCTGAGTGAGGCTCGAATCCGAGACCTCCCGTACGCGTGCACGCAGCTCTGCCAACTGAGCTACGTGTCTAACCCGAAATATTTCTGTTTTTAATTACTTATATATATTAATTAGATTTAAACAGAAAATCCTTTTTCTAAAAAACGATTTTAATTCAAGGCTCGGTGCGCTCCACAGGTCTCGAACCCGGGACCTGTGGTTTAGATTAACACACAGTCCACCGCTGAACTGTGTGTTTAACATGTTATATAAACCGATTTTTATTATACTTAAATACAAACTAAGTATTTTCATTTATGCCGCATTTACAAAAAAGTAGATAATTGTCCGAGTCGTTGCAGCAGACCGGACTCGAACTCGTGACATGTGATTTAAACATACACACAGTCCACCACTGGACTGTGTGTCTAACTTGGTTATTATTCCGATTATTAATAAACTTAACATATAACCGTGGTGACTCCGGTTCGGTAAAAAAAAGGCATCTTTATTAAGGCAGCGTGTGTGGAAACAAGATTCGAACTCGAGACCTTTGTGTGTTTAATGTGCACACAGTCCACCGCTGGACTGTGTGTCTAACCCGATTAATAACTTGATTTTAATTATACTTATACATTACAGGTACTTCATCTTCTTCGTTGGTTTTAACCAGAATCGGAAATCCGACTGGTTCGATGATTAATTCATATTCTTTAGTGTCAGATGGTTAAATACATGTGAGATTAAATAAAAAGAATGAAGAAATTAGGCGTGAGATAATACCGACTGGATTCCTCTGTTTCTCCGGCGAAACTCCGGCGACAGCAACTACCTCCGGCGACGTGTGTCTTGCAGCAGAGAGTCTTCAGAAAGCTTGAAAAGGATGTGGGTGACTTCGGTATAAGCTCAGGGGGTTTAGTAAGGCTTAGAAATGAAGGGCTCGGTTTTCCGGCGATGTGCAGAAATATTCCGGCGACTTGCAGCGACTGATTCCGAGTGTTTTAGCGAGTGTTTAAGAGAGTGTTCGAGGGATTAGACTGGTTGGATTGAGAAAACTAGTTCTGTATTTATAGGCTGCTTATGCCCTTGACTTCCTTGCCACTACTGCGGTTACGACCCGGAATTAAAGCTAGACATCGGTTATAACCGATGTCGTCGTTAATATAAACGTTAGGTCAAGAGTAATTGTCGCAAATTGGCGAAAACTTCGGATTTTCCGGCGTCTGCGGATTTGGGCGCCGGTTTTGAATTCGGAAACGCATGATATGAATTAAATGATTCTAATAACTAACAAAAATCACAAGTGGCGCAGTGGTTGAACGGCTGGGTGTTAAGTTGTTGTTGAACCGGCTACTGACCCGGGTTCGAAACCCGGCAGTGCCAAAATATTTTTATTTTGTGATTTTTAACAGTTTTTCAAAAACTAAATATATATTCACATATAATAATTGATTATGTATCGTTTAAAAATATTTTGGGCATTTAATTCGCAACGAAATTTTTAACTGATTGTTCGGTTAATAAACGGAGCGGGTTTGGTAAAATCCGTTTTTGACGAATGTTACAGTATCCCCTGCTTTTTAGAATTTCGTCCCGAAATTTAAATAGTGATATATTTGACTAAAAGAATGATGGTGTTTAGTTTGACAGTTACATGCTTAGAAGAAATAAGGGTTTAAGTTTTTGTTCGAGGCGGTAACGTTCCTTGTAAGGGTTAAGTACCCTATTACAGGAATCGCTTTTTGTTGCCTACTGTAAAAGTATTGATAAGCAGAATTGATTTGCTAACTTTGATTTCATGCATAAAAGTTTGAATATGCTTAGAAGGTTAGGGTTATATCCTAAGGCAAAACTTCTAATACTACAATCTACACAAATAAACACAACAACTAATAATTGAATCCACATTCTGATAGCATATATGTTTGAATGGTGACAGTTCCTCTCTCGTTTGTTATGATGGAGAGGTTAGTTTATGTAGAAATGGAACACAACCCAATTTCTTTAAATAGCGAGATGATTTAAATGTAACACAAATTTCAACCAAGGCAATACTAAATCCTACATGGAACTTCTCATAACCGCCTGATAACGCCTCTGATCCTTTGGCAAGAATACTTATATATAGGAAGTACCAGCGGCGTATCCACCATACTCTCGTCAAATTTTCATTGGTTTTATCAGTGAATTATGATTAGTCCGATGTGACTCTACAACCAATACAACAACTCATAAATACTGAAAATGATAATGTCTGTGCGATCAAGGCTCAATCAAACGGAGCCGATCGTATTGCATGTACTGAGAATGAAAATGTCTGTGCGATCAAGGCTCAATCAAACGGAGCCGATCGTATTGCATGTACTGAAAATGATAAACTTAATCTAAACAACAATCACACAAACAGCCTATACATGGAACCTTTCATAACCGCCTGATAATGCCTCCGATCATTTGACAAGAATACTTATATATAGGAAGTACCAGCGGCGTATCCACCATACTCTTGTCAAATTTTCACTGGTTTTATCAGTAAGTTATGATTAGTTCTATGTGACTCTAAAACATAAACAAACACAACAACCAGCGCTTGAGTCTTAATTCTGATAGTATACATGTTTGAATGATGACAATACCTCTCTCGTTTTATTATGATGGAGAGGTTAGTCTATGTAGAAGTGAGACACAACTCAACTTCTTTAAATGATGAAACTGAGATACGTCGTGAGGTATGATGATATGAATATTAAATCAATGAGTATAAAACAAACTGAACTAGTAATTTGCATTAAAATTCTTGGATAAATTTCAAATTGAGATACGTGAAAATTGAGATAACATAAAGAAAAACATAAAAACTAAGTGGTTGGAGTTGAATCTTGATTCTTGGTGAGAGAAGGCTAGTTAAGTGGTTTGTTTGGACCGTTAATATCTTCAACATGATTGGCGTTGATGTTATAAACTCTTCCTCTTGCTGGCGGTGGAGCTGGGTTTGTTTGATTTGCTTGGTTAACTGGGTTTGCTTGAGCTTGGGCGTTTATGATGTTAACCAAACGAGGGCACGTGTTTCTAAAATGGGTAGGGTTGCCACAATTGAAACAAGCTCGAACATATGGGAAACATGGGGTATTGGGGCTGTTGATATGTTTGGATCATGTTTTGAGTAGGGGGTGAGGTTTGGTTTTGAGAGGTGCGGCAAACCTTGCTCAAATGACCGTAGCGTCCACAATTCGCACATAGTCGACAGGGTAAGGTAGATGGATGGTGATAGAAACAGGTGTTGCATTGAGGGTGAGGTCCAATGTAAGGTTTCTTATTTGGGTAAGTTGAGTTGGGTGCTACTTGAGTGATTGGGATAGTTTGGGGAGGTACAACTTGTGAAGCTGGTTGGTGGCGTTGGGTGACGGCGAAGATTTTCCCATCTCGTTTTCTCTTAGAAATGGGTGGTGTAGAGGATTCGGTTCGGGCGGAGTTTGAGGTTTCGGTTGATGCTTTATCCTTCTTCTTCTCCTCCTTGAAATCTTTGTTCCGGATTTGGTTCTCGGTGAGCGCTGTTGCTAGCTCCATTGCTGCTTCCAAAGTTGCAGGCGATGTACTTATTACAGAGTCTTGAATCTTTGATGGAAGACCACGAATGTAGTGCTCGATCAAACGGTAGAGGGGAGTGAACAAGTTGGGAACCATTTGATTTAACTCAAGGAATCTCTTGTTGTATGTGGTGTGGTCGCCTTCCTTTTGTTTCAAAGAATGGAACTCATCCTCCAATTCTTGATTTCGCTTCTTGGGCAAAACCGTCTTGTCATGATTCCCTTCAACTCTTCCCAAGTCAAAGTCATCGTATCTTCAACACCTCGTTTGGTCTTCTCTGTATTCCACCATGTGAGTGCTGTTCCAAGTAAACGACCGGTAGCATAACGCACTTTGCGATCATCGGGGCAATCGCAATTTAGAAAAGTGTTCTCCATTTCTTCAAACCAATGGAGGAGAGCGGTGGCACCTTCAGTACCTTCGTATTTTGGAGGATCGCAGGATTTGAAATGTTTGTAGGTGCATTTAGTGACTTTTGGGGAAAGATTGACAGTGTTTTGATCTTCTTGGTGGGTTGGGTTGATGGAATTAGCGGTAAGGGCTTGTTGAACTTGAACTACGATGTTGGGTATTACGGTCGCCATTTGCTGAGCGATTTGGGCAGCCATGCGCTCACGGGATTTTCCTGCTCTCATTTTCCTACGAGCGAGGCTAGAAGACATCTACAAGGAATACATATCAAGAGTATGAGTTGGATGCTTTTGGGATCGTGGGTCGTGTTTGGGAATGAACATTCATAAAATAAATATAGAAAAATAAATCTACTACATTCATAGGATGTCTTGGGCTTTGCTCGTAATTGGGCCTTGCATGCCGCCATACTTCACCTTCGTAATCACGTGGGCCCCCATGATTACCGGGTTTTTCATATGGTTCGCATGTGTTAGCCTGGTTACGTACACTAAAACCCGGAGAAAATCGAGAAATATGTAACGTATGATATTCGGAATGTGCCCAGGTATGGACACGGTGACATCTCAAAGTGAGGTTAGTTCGAACGACGTTTGGTGTGGCATGCTTTGGCCTAATAGGTCCGTCGTACTCTCATCGTTAGTCCCCAGGTAGGCAAACTGGTCCGTTATTTTGGATTTATACGAATGCCAACCTAGACAGGACGTTCCGACTACCGGTACTTGTACCCTTCCGGTTACTACATGCCCGTCGCAGAACTTACTTTGATGAGATTTGAAAATTGCAACAAAATCTTTGAATAATGAGAGTATGAAAATGAATTGAATATATGAACATTGATATATGTATAATGAATATGTATATAAGTATGTGTGTTTGACTGTAAGTATAAACAAATATGAAACAATAAATATGATAAGTTTGTATGTAACCACCTAGACAATTAAAATTTAGGCAGACTATAGTATAAGCTCTAAGGGTCTAATAACATATCCTATATCCCTATAGTCATGGCTCTGATACCAATCTGTCACACCCCGACCCGCAGCGGAAAAGGTGACCGGGGCATGATTGGGTTATCATCAAAGCTCATGACATTTATTATAACGTTTCATATTCATTAATACAATTTAATGGGAAATTTACAATCATAAAATACATCATGACCTAACATCAATCTAAGCTTCTTTGTTTTCTTCTAAGGCATTTCCTATGTTTTCCTTGCTTCATCCTGTTCACCTGTATCATGTGTAAAAGGGTTTTTGGATCAACAAAAAGTTGGCGAGTGAATCCTATGGAAAACATTTGAACAAGTTCATTCAGTTGATTATAAATAATGTGCATAACCACATATGAGTAAATGTAGATGTAAATTTATTCACACAACACATAATATAAAATATTGCACACACATACATCAAATGATTGTTTTGAGGCGCGCGTTGTTCGACTCGTTTCCCACGAGGAACTGATGGGCCTAATGAATGAGTTTTGAGGCACGCGTTGTTCTACGAACTGATGGGCCTAATGAATGAGTTTTGAGGCACGCGTTGTTCTACGAACTGATGGGCCTAATGAATGAGTTTTAAGGCACGCGTTGTTCTACGAACTGATGGGCCTAATGAATGAGTTTTAAGGCACGCGTTGTTCAACTCGTCTCCCACGAGGAACTGATGGGCCTAACAAATGATTTGCATACAACTTGTAATACATCACAACAAACAATATTTACATTCTAAGTTTATATCATATAATGGTATAGCACGAATTTGAATAAGCAAATTAATTTAAGCGACACATGATACACCCCAAAACATGAATAAAAAGGGGAATTTGTAAGAATTCACTCACATTGGGTGCGTTCGGTTGATGATGTTGAATGCACGCGAAGTGGTTTTAACCACGAGTGAAATTAACCTAGATAAATAGCATCATGGTTCGGTAAGTAAACGGATTTTATTAATCCATTTTAGTAGGATTTGTTGGGTGCATTTTTGTGAGTTTAAGGCTATTTTCTAACCTTAAAAATGTTATTTTTAAGTATTTTTAATTGATTTTTAAATAAAATAATTAAATAAAAATAATAATAAAATTTGACTTTTTTTGACCGTTGACTTTGACTTTGACCGTTGACTTGACCGTTGACCGGTTCGTATGCGTATAGTTGTGCGCTGAGTGAGGCTCGAATCCGAGACCTCCCGTACGCGTGCACGCAGCTCTGCCAACTGAGCTACGTGTCTAACCCGAAATATTTCTGTTTTTAATTACTTATATA
The DNA here is from genome assembly GCA_947069175.1 of Scalesia atractyloides. Lineage (NCBI taxonomy): Eukaryota > Viridiplantae > Streptophyta > Magnoliopsida > Asterales > Asteraceae > Scalesia > Scalesia atractyloides. The sequence continues at coordinate 92,679,214 of CAMTDV010000025.1, forward strand.
TATTAATTAGATTTAAACAGAAAATCCTTTTTCTAAAAAACGATTTTAATTCAAGGCTCGGTGCGCTCCACAGGTCTCGAACCCGGGACCTGTGGTTTAGATTAACACACAGTCCACCGCTGGACTGTGTCTTTAACATGTTATATAAACCGATTTTTATTATACTTAAATACAAACTAAGTATTTTCATTTATACCGCATTTACAAAAAAGTAGATAATTGTCCGAGTCGGTGCAGCAGACCGGACTCGAACTCGTGACATGTGATTTAAACATACACACAGTCCACCACTGGACTGTGTGTCTAACTTGGTTATTATTCCGATTATTAATAAACTTAACATATAACCGTGGTGACTCCGGTTCGGTAAAAAAAAAGGCATCTTTATTAAGGTGTGGAAACAAGATTCGAACTCGAGACCTTTGTGTGTTTAATGTGCACACAGTCCACCGCTGGACTGTGTGTCTAACCCGATTAATAACTTGATTTTAATTATACTTATACATTACAGGTACTTCATCTTCTTCGTTGGTTTTAACCAGAATCGGAAATCCGACTGGTTCGATGATTAATTCATATTCTTTAGTGTCAGATGGTTAAATACATGTGAGATTAAATAAAAAGAATGAAGAAATTAGGCGTGAGATATACCGACTGGATTCCTCTGTTTCTCCGGCGAAACTCCGGCGACAGCAACTACCTCCGGCGACGTGTGTCTTGCAGCAGAGAGTCTTCAGAAAGCTTGAAAAGGATGTGGGTGACTTCGGTATAAGCTCAGGGGTTTAGTAAGGCTTAGAAATGAAGGGCTCGGTTTTCCGGCGATGTGCAGAAATATTCTGGCGACTTGCAGCGACTGATTCCGAGTGTTTTAGCGAGTGTTTAAGAGAGTGTTCGAGGGATTAGACTGGTTGGATTGAGAAAACTAGTTCTGTATTTATAGGCTGCTTATGCCCTTGACTTCCTTGCCACTACTGCGGTTACGACCCGGAATTAAAGCTAGACATCGGTTATAACCGATGTCGTCGTTAATATAAACGTTAGGTCAAGAGTAATTGTCGCAAATTGGCGAAAACTTCGGATTTTCCGGCGTCTGCGGATTTGGGCGCCGGTTTTGAATTCGGAAACGCATGATATGAATTAAATGATTCTAATAACTAACAAAAATCACAAGTGGCGCAGTGGTTGAACGGCTGGGTGTTAAGTTGTTGTTGAACCGGCTACTGACCCGGGTTCGAAACCCGGCAGTGCCAAAACATTTTTATTTTGTGATTTTTAACAGTTTTTCAAAAACTAAATATATATCCACATATAATAATTGATTATGTATCGTTTAAAAATATTTTGGGCATTTAATTCGCAACGAAATTTTTAACTGATTGTTCGGTTAATAAACGGAGCGGGTTTGGTAAAATCCGTTTTTGACGAATGTTACAAGTACTGCCATCACTTTAAGTTTTGGCAAATTACGATTTTACACCAGTGAAAAAATATAACTTTCCATTAGTTAAAAGTAACAGTATTGCCATTGTTTTAGTTTTTTTAGCAAAACTATAAAAGTGTTATGGTTTTATTTGTTGACTCGATTTAATTGTTTTCCGTGTCAAGGAGCTGCCTAACACTCGCTCATTATTCGACCATGGGCATCTAACTAGTTAAATTAAAAACATGGGCTGCATCTTCACATAAATAACTAAATAATATAGATACGTATATATTGCTTAGATCATCTCCAATGCAAGATTAACAATTTTACAAGAAAAATTGCCACGTCATCTTACTGTCGACTATCTTTTCTCTTTTTTTTGTTCATTTATACTCTCTTTCTATCTCCTCTCACCTACATATCATCTCCAACTTATCAAATGCATCATAAATGCATTTCATTGGGGATCGTCTTATAGTTATGGTTGCAAATGTCGTCAGACGCTCCCTAATCGGATTTGAGAGTACTCGTGAGGTACTCGGCCTAGACGAACAATACTTGGGTCTCGACAGTCTATTTTGTAGCGAGTACTCAGGGGGGTACTCGGAGCCTGAGCGGGACCTTTACAACCATGCTTACAATAGATGCTGGAATTGTGAAACATTACAAAAATCTAGTAGCAGTCAGTATGTTTTCTTGTATGCTAAATAAAAATACAAATATTTTTATATTATAAAGATAATTTCTTTTATTGTGATAGGTTAAGTTCAACCAAAGTTAAAAATGGTATAAAGATAATTTCTTTTATTGTGATAGGTTAAGTTCAATCAAAGTTAAAATTGGTAATTTCTAACACGATATAAATGTTACAAAAAACTAATTAGGTTCTTAGTTGTTTCAACTCGTTTAATAAAAAAAGGTGGTTCAATCTTAAGGGGGCCTGGAGTATATTCTAAGAATGTGATCTACTGCAAAAGTAGAAATATATTTTATCATTAAAAAAACCATCATAATAACAAATTGGGTAATTGGTCGGTAATATTCTCACCTAAACCTTATTGGCCATTAATAATCATACCTCGGAATATTACCCCCACCAGTCCCATCTTTCACCTATTTTTCCTACAATGGTCCCCGTTAAAAATTTTTAACGGAGTTAAGCTTTTTTCCAAATTACAAACAGATTTTTAGGGCTTTTGATCAGAACGATGATACGAGTCCATTGATGTAAAACTTACTTCGAAATGGTGCTGCAAGTGACTTGATTTTGGTTAATTGGAAATTTAAACACCCGAATTGAAGCGCCGTTTTCATTGTTTGGAGCACTGTTTCGAGGCAAGTTTTACATCAATGGACTCGTATCGTCGTTATAATCAAAAGCCTTAAAAATATGTTTGTAATTTGGAAAAAAGCTTAACTCCGTTAAGTTTTTTTAACGGGGGACCATTGTAGAAAAAATAGGTGAAAGGTGAGACTAGGCGGGGGAATATTCTGAGGTGATATTATTAATGGCCAATATGGTTTAGATGAGATTATTATAGGCTAATTTCCCTAACAAATTAAGATATAGATAAATCATAAATGAATGGATATGGAAAGCAACAACTGATCATTTTGCATCCCTACACATGTAATAAATAATATGGAATTTGTGTTGTGAAAATAAATAGCATACCATTATAATTATAAATCATAATAAAAGTTTAATCATATTTTTTTTAATATTAATAAAAGCTTTAATCATATCATACAAAATTCCATCTAATTCACCAAAAGTAAGAGTTGGTCAACCGAAAAACAAAATAGTCACTGATACCGACAATTTATCTTGGCTAGATGACAACATGAGTGGTTGCTTGTGTAAATAAAAAGTTCAAAAATTACATATGTTTTACAGTTATTTAAATATTACTAATCAACCCAAGCTTATGTGAAGCTCTCTTCACTATACAACTACATATGAAACTCTTAAAGCCCCTAAAAACACTTGCAATGGTCAAAATATGGGGCCATTTGAATGTCAGGATATAAGCCAACCACGTTTCCATTTAGATGCTATACCCACACTTGCATTTAATAGCAATTTGTGTTCGGATTAACTAGTTTAACTTGTTTAATTAAATTGGATTGTGTTCTTGTTGACTTGTTTCACCCGGTTAATTAAACGGATCATGATTGATTGACTTGTTTAATATGTTTTGTTAAACGTGTATGTTCGGATTGACTTGTTTAAATTGTTTACTTAAACATGTAGATCTAACTTGTTCAAAGTTATAATTAAAAAGACAATTTATAAAGGCAACACATTTAACTCACTTATTACAACTCACTAAATGGTTTATCCCACCAACAACTTGATTATAACACATTAACCTTTTTGGCTCGTTTATATAAATGGGTTACACGGGGTTGTGTTCAGGTAACACGCTTTTAAGTGTGCCTGGGTTATTTGTTGGTATGTTTGACACAAATAAATATACAAGTTGTATTAAGATTTATTTAAAGTTGAACTCATCAGCCCAATACGATTAACACCCTTAATTAAAATGTCATGTTATGCATAAACAGTAAAGTGAAAATTATAAAATGTTAGCAAGTTTTAATGTTATTTATTTTAAGAGATACCACTTGTATTATAATATTGTTGTGGTTGTTTTTATAAATTAGTAATTAAATATTTGCCGTTAAGATAAGGAGATCATTAATTCAAAATTTAATAAAAAAATAGTTATTATTCTTATCTAAATTATATTTAGTTAAACTATTATTTAATATAAAATAAAAAATAAAAAGACATTTGGAATTGACACGTGTAAAAAAATCATTTATTAGTATATCACTATCTTATCTAATCATACATAGTTCATAAATCTAATACTAATAAAAGAGTAACTTTAATGTCATATGACATTCTTTTATAAAAAGTATTTCATCAAAATGCCATATGACAATTTATTATGCTACTTCAACTATATAATATATATAATAAGTAAATTAATATAAAAATTATTAAATGATTGAATTTAATATATATTAGAATAATCTTATATTGTTAATTATACCTATTCAATATTCTTAATTCTTAATAATTAATATTAGTTATCTACTTACCTATACTTTAATATAATATCTCTTCTTTAATAAATAAAAACATACTTATCAAAAGAAGATGGATAACCAAAAATTTATACACCCATCACTATTTGACGTTATCAAAAATTTAAAACATTATCACGTTTATAATTTGTTATTATCGTTTTCACAAATGTTAAAGATAAGTATAAACAATATATGTATATATATATATGTGTGTGTGTTTAATATATATAATCTTAGATCATGAACTAATTCCATTCCATCTTCTACTTTGATAACACTTAATAAAATAAGAAAATATTATTTTGAAATAAAATATACTATGTATTTTGTATTCAAAAATAAAATTCTTACTTTGTAAACGCATCATTTAAAATATTTAAAATGAGTAATGTTATATTTTCTTTAAGTTCGTATGTATAGTTCATATTAGGGTTATATGTATTCATATCCAAATTTATATTATGATATGTGATACAAGAAATAATATGAAATATAAAAAATAATTTAAAACCTATAATCGTTGTGTCCTTCAAACACAACCAACCTCAACAATAACATATTTATTTTAAAAAACTCATTCAAGTTTATATAAATAGAAAACACAATTATTTCCCTAAAGAACTCAATTAACTTCGTAATTATCTTAAAACCTTTCATGTTGTATTCTAAAATCCATGTAATACATGGGTCTATAAACTAGTTAATATTAAAATACGAGTGGGTTTAGATATATAACTTCAATTGATTGAATATAGAAGTTACATTTGAATAACTTGTTCCTGATAACAAGTCAACTCTTAACTCATTTCAAAATAACGTTTGTTGAGACTTGAGAAGAGAGTTAAGAGAAAGATTAAAAGTTTATAAGTTTTTTATACTTATCTTTTAAGTTTAACTTTTGTGTTTTAATGAGTATTAGACGGGAAGTAAAGGAAGAAAAAGTCTAAATGATTTTTTTTAGCATAACAAGTTTATAAATTCACTCAAATTTACAATTATGGAATCCCAAACAAAGTTAAAATATTTAACCCGAGCTAGACAAATGTTACATACCAAACGAGAGAACTCAACCCAAAAGACTAGTTTTGTAGATGAGAGAGCTCATTTGATATATAAATTATAAACCCCACATTGGCTGCCCATACAACCGATGTGGGACAAGTTTCATACCTTGCAATGATATTAGTCCATAACAATCGACCCTCCTTAAGGGCTAACGTCCTCGTTGGTCACGACTGGCTCTTTCCAGGCTACCACTCCGAGCCTCGTTGGTCACGGCTGGCTCTCTCCAGGCCACCACTTTGAGTTTTGGCTTTGATACCAATGTTACATACCAAACGAGAAAACTCAACCCAAAAGACTAGTCATGTGGTTGAGAGCTCATTTGGTATATAAACCCCACATTAGTTGCCCGTACAACCAATATGAGACAAGTCTCATACCTTGCAATGGTATTAGTCCACAACAACAAAATAAATTAGACTCACCCGTCAACACGACAACACTTGTTTGTCAAATTTAAAATTTTAATATAATAAATGTATTAAGTAAAATATATAACCCATTTCACTTTTCCAAAGTTCTAGACTTTGATAAACGAGAGATAAAAACATATAAAACGATATATTTTTAGGCAAACTCACCAAAATCATTGTATATAAGTTTTGCAAAATCTTCAAGTTATTATTCTAGTTCTAGTATAGAGCACACAAAATCATATTGCTTAAGCCTATGCCTGTAAACGGACCAAGCAATGCGAACGAGACTTGTTTGTGTTTGTTGTGTAACTTTAACTGAAAAATGAACGACATGAACACTTAAACGATTGGATTAGTTTTTAAAAGACTTCGTTTTGTTATTTAAAAAGGGGTAACCGCGCAACTTGTTGTTTATCTTCTATCTCGATGTAATTTCCATTTGGAAACTTCGTATTTAAGATTATTGGAAAAAGAGAGTATAAATTATTAGTTCATTGAGAAAAAAGAAAGTTTTCGTGTTTGTTGATGTCCATTTGTTAAAATTCTAAAGAGTGTATCACAAACATACGATAAACATACACAGTCAAAGTTAATTGAACGAATACAAACAAATTTAAATTAAACACAATTAAAAGTAAATGTAAATATCCAAATTGATGTAAATAATATATCAATTTTGCCACTTCAAAGCTTGGATCGTTGATCTATTTTTCACCCAAAGGAAGGTCACAACCTTTACATCTTCCAACAGTTTAGTAATTGAAACTCTTATGTTGGAGAAAATAAGTTCGTTTCTTGTCTTCCATATACACCAACTAGCCTAGAGAATTACCGTTTGGAATATATTATTAAAAATGTTAAAAACTTTTATATTTAATGTTTAAAATATAGCTCTTGGTGGAGGCTAGAAGTGTCACTTAACAAACCTAGCTCCTTAGATGTCTCGCAAAACTTCGAGGTCGGCTTGAACTAATTATAGAAAGCAGAGAACTTGTGTGTCATTGTAAGGTGCGGTGCGATCATGTGTGAGCCTATTGCAAATTGTTCACAAAATAAGTAATATTTGTGTTGAAAAGTGTCATTGATAAATGAATATGCAATTTTTCTTCGAATTTTATAAAGTTGAGGGGTTTATGAACCTAATATTTTATTTTTGAACATTACCAAAAGTTAGAAGAAGAAGAAGAAACATCAAATGTTTAGAACATTACCTTGATTCGGTTTAACTTTGACAACCTAGCCTAGCTGTGATTCGAGATCGGCGTTCTTGATAATTTTAACCAAGTTCTAAAACGTAATTGTATAAAAGAGTTTATCATAAAATATAAATCAATGATTGAAAATGGATTACAATCATTGGTAAAACATTTAATTGAAAGGCCAACGTTTGATCGTAACATATGTGATTCTTAATAAAATGATTATTTTGGCTAGATCTGGCCTAAGGTGACAAAATCATGTGTTCATTGGCCAAATTGTCAACAAGGATCTTAATGATGTATAGTACTTCCATAAGTGTTTTCCAAACTTGTAAAATGACTTGAATGTTTTTGTAACAAACGCGGCTTGGTCATCTATGAAATTAATGTAAAAGCTCAAATTAACCCATAACTATCATTGTAAGTAAAGTGTATACTCGGAACTTGATTATCATGTTTATGCTTTGAGGACAAAAATCCTCATATAAGGCTATTAAGAACATCTCATCAAAATCACTAACTTCGGGACGTGTTTCTAACAAGGTTGAATTGAAACATTTGAATTTGATTCTCACTAACTTGATACCTTCCTTCCTGTAAAGCTAAATCAAGATGATTTGATTCTTACCGACGTAAGGACTTCACTGTCACATATATGATTAAGAGAGCATGTTATGGTATGCGTTATGTGTTTCAATTGCAACTTATTATGCCGATTTGAGAAAAAAAAATACTAACATATTAGGGCGAATTGAGCCGGGAGAAATTACAACATAGATTAAATTTGGTGTTTCAATTAATATAAAGCTTAAATTAGTTATTTAAATGGGGTTGGAAAGCAAATACGATAATTATTTATTGATATAAAAAAAATATTGAAATCTAACTTCATCATATGAATTATGAGCTTTGGAATGGTGGGCTGGATAATCAAAATGTCGACAAGAAAAGAAGATTCTATGGGCTGCAATACAAATCAAGTGGGCTGAAAAATATAAGGCTTTAAACTTTATGGTTATCCATGGGAAACAATGTAGGCAAATATAGATTATGTCTAGTGAAGATGGATATGATTGGGTGATTCCGCTGTGATCCAAATTTGCCGTTCAAACAAAAAACTTATTACATGATGACATACGTAACAGTAGAGAAGTTTGAGATTTCCGACTGAGGGGACAGAAGTCACCGAACCTAAAAATTTCTATAAAACCGGGGCAAAAAAATTTATACGAAATTACATGCTCTCCACTACCGAGCAAAAAGTTCCCGCCCTACTTAAGTTGCGCCCGGCATACGTAAACAATAATAAAAATGTAAATTACACATGTTGTCCCTTTATCTGGTTCGATACCTTCATTCTTCAATACCATTGATACCAGAGCCAGCCCTAGGGTGGGCGGAAAGGACCACCGGCCTGGACACAGTTTATCCCGACTCCTGAAGGCACATTTAATGAAAAAAAACCTCTATATATGTGTTATATGCATCGGTGGATTGACAGTGTAATTCAAGTTAAAAGGGAGAAGAGAACTGAAAGCTGATAAGAGTTGATATATCTGACGATTTTCCGATGATTAGTATTTGTAGTTGTGCACTTGCACTCCGGTGAAACTGTATGCAGAAATAAAACCAAGAAGCACGAGAACTGAATATGCCATAAGTGTTTTGATTTTACAATTCAATGGTTTACGGTATTTTCTTTAAATCAATCCCAATTTATTCAAAAACCCACTACAAAAAGTTAAGAAACTATAATTTTTTATTAACTTTTCCTCTTTAACGTGGAACTGCTAGATGCCTTGTTCATCTGATGCACTCTTATGGTGTAAGGGATGCTCCCTTCTCCCTCTCCACTCCCCGTTTGACACACCAACAGTCAAAAAATGGGTCGAATAGCATGCGGCGAGTAGTCCCTGGGAATTTCAGTTTATCACTACATTTAAGAAGTTGGCGACGATGTTATCGCGCAGTGAGCGGTCACCGCCACCGTTCCTCCTACTCCACCATAGATACCCTTATCACAATTCTGAAGGTATGCTATTAAAATATTAGTTATCTTTTTTAATTTATCGATAAACATTTTTCTCTTTCCTTCACATCGACCACAATGAGCTATTTTCTTTTTTCATTCACATCGACCATAATAAGTTGAATAATGTTTTGCCGTATGTTTATATTTGTGTTTGTATATTTTTTTACCTACTAAAAATATTTATTTGATGGTAAAAAGCTCTGTTGTCAAGGCTCACCTAGGCGCGTCTAGGCCACTTTTTAGGTTCAGCCCAACCTTAACGCTTCGTTTCAAAAGCCTACTTTCAAGCCTCTGGGCGCATATTTCAGGCCAAGTTCTGACGACATTTCGGCCAAAAATCGTTTGAACATGTCTCAAACAATTACACCAACCCTAAAAAGCTTGGAATCAACCTAAAACAAACCTAAACTAACCGTAAAGAAGCCTACAACATGTCTAAAACCCCTAAATATTCTAATTTTATACTATTTGCCCCGTCTAAAAAAGTCCTCGCGTTTTAAGCGCCTTGCATTGAAGCCCAAAACTTCCCTTTGAACCTTGAGTGCGCTTTGCACCTTAGACAACTATGGTAAAAACCATAAAATTGCAACAATATATTTTCCAAAAAATTAGTGCTAGAAAGTAATAAGTATACAAATTCTAATGCTATAGTTTCACACTTTCACATAAAGAAAACATAGTTAATTGTGACTCACATGCCTTAATACCATAAGATCCGCATTTCACTAAGCAACCAATCAAAACCCTTTATCATGAACACACAGATCACAATCCAACGGCCATACACCCACCACATCCCCTCAATCCAACGGCCAATCACCCCTCACACACCCCCACAAACTCCACTACATATACCACACCACTCACACTCTTCTCAAAACACAACACAACTCATATTCATATTCAACAACCAAACCAAACCAAACAAAAACACAAAATGTCAGGAAGAGGAAAAGGAGGAAAGGGGTTAGGAAAGGGAGGAGCAAAACGACACCGTAAAGTTCTCCGTGACAACATTCAGGGGATCACGAAACCGGCGATCCGTCGTCTCGCGAGACGTGGTGGAGTTAAGCGTATCAGTGGGCTGATATATGAGGAGACACGTGGCGTGTTGAAGATATTCTTGGAGAATGTGATAAGAGATGCGGTTACGTATACTGAGCATGCGAGGAGGAAGACGGTTACTGCTATGGATGTTGTGTATGCGTTGAAGAGACAGGGCCGTACGCTTTACGGTTTTGGTGGTTAATGGGTTTGTTATTGTTGGGTTGTTGTGGTTTGTTAGGATTCTGTTATGGTGGTTATTGTGTAGAAAGTATGATGTGTTAAGTGTAATTGAAGCTTGATTTGATGATTAAGTTGAAATATCTCTGTTGTTTCTGTGTTACATTTTGGGTTTAATTGATTTTTTTTTTCATCCATGAAACTGCTTTTATGTCATGTTTTTTTTTAGGATAATCAATTATATACCAAAGTAACAAATTACAAACAAGTGGCAGGTAAACGGGCAACAAGTTGCGCCGCAACCTCCTTTTGAATTGCAAAACCAATCCTACTAAAGACGAAACGGCCCTTAAAGGTTGAAAGATTACTATTTACAACCTGTTAGACCCTGGTTAGAAATTCCATAGTCTCTGGGGCTAGAGACCCAAATGTATCAAAAGCGAATGAGATAAACATGTATTGAATTGGATTAACCGGGGATTAGTTGGACATGATCGGGGTTAATTGTAATTGATTGGCAACTAATCGAGTTTAACTGGGGATTAATCAATGCTTAGTCGGGAATTTCGCAACCATGATAATAATAGACAATGATTGAGTGAGTGTATGCAGTATAATAGAATTTTGGTTTGGTTTTCTAAATAAATAATGTAATGTAATTGTCAAGGTCGGATTTTTGACACTGGTTCATTCTCTCGAACTAAATTGAAACTCAACAATGGCTCATTTCGGTACTGAAAGAACTTGCTTCCCGTATTGTTTTCGAGTGAGAGACCAACCTTTAGGTCGTCTAGGCTCCTTGCTATGTCAGTCTTAGTGTTTTGAGGAAAAAGAGCTTGAACTCGCCCCACTATTTCTTGGCTTTATGGTTTCGGTGGTTAATGCGCAACGAGTGTGATGTGTTAGTGTAATTGAAGCTTGATTGATACTTAACTTGAATTATAATTGGTTTCAGTGTTATATAAGTTTAACTGATTTTTTTGAGGTTCTGCGTTGATTTTACTTTTTGGTAACGCTTGGTCGGGAGTTTGGCTTTCTTTATTCATTAGGGAGGCAAAACTTCCGACCAGTAGAGTATATACAAGGAACCCACTTGTTCGATCGACTTTGTTATTGAACATTTTGCCTTTCACATTCTTCTACTAGCAAATTATGAGTAGTTTTGTGGATGGTTGTTCTCATTGACAACACCATTTTCAAGGACATGGTGTGGTGGTAGGTGTCTATCATTTGTATAGGGGAAATTGGTGTTAATATAAGTAGATTAGGAGTAGATTAGTCTGCCGTTCAAAGTTAAAAAAAAGAATTCAACATCACCCTTGAAAAATTGGCTTGATATTAGTTAAAAAGACGTCTTATATTTAACTAAGATTGCGATAGCCATTGTCCGTCTTAGCATTCAACCACGATCCCTCTCTTTGGATAAGTTTAGGGGAAATTGTCGACGTAAAGCCAGTCTTTCAAGGGTGAATAGTAGCGATGTCCGAGGACATTTATGGTATGGTTTGGTGGTACGAGAATGTGATGGACCGTCGGAGATAGGATGTACTAAAGATTGCTTTAATGTATCTTTTGGGAGTGCTTTAATGTATAGTAAAAACGTGTGACAGAAGTGCTTGCACTTTTTAGTACACCACTGGCTAGGTGTAGAGGCCACTCTAGTGAGTCTAAAACAAGGCGAAACATGTGAACTTTAGTTGTACACGAATAAAATAGCCGGTCTGATGTCTGTGAATAGTTAACAGTACTTTGGTGGTGTAGCATTTTATCTTTAATTACGTTACATAACCTTTTTTATTCAACTAATTTATAATACTGTGTTGAAGGCTAGGAGGAAAGTGGTTCATGCAATCGCCTTGATGAACGTTATGGAGAGTTCAGAAATATAGGAATGCTAGGAGGTTTGGCGACAATAGTGTATCATGTTCCAGAATAGTAGAGGACGTTAAAGAAGAGACGTTCTTATGGATGCAAAATAGGGCAGGGCTTAACAACCTCTCATGGGACACTTGTTGAACATTCAAAATTTCAGGTAGTTTAGTGTAACATGGTTAATCAAGTATGGGGGCATTTGAGTGGGTTCATGGATTGGTCTTCTTGGTGGGTGGGTGTTAAGTGTGTGTACTGTGTGTAGGAATCAAGGTGGTGAGCTCACTATCAAAGGTGTCCTTACGGATTGGTACCTCGTTCCATGTAGGTGTTTAATAAGAATTCGGGTAAGTTTGTTGTTTCATTCCACAGTATGTGTGTGGGGGGGGGGGGGGGGGGGGATGATACCCAATAGGAGGTTCCGAATGCTAGAGTCATTAGCAGAGTGGACTTAAGGGTAGAAAGGTCAGTAAACTCAAGATAATCTAAGGTCGAGACATGAAGATGAGGTGCAACTAATCGAATGAGGGCTGCTTGATTTCCTTTTCAATCACTCACTACACACGCTTTCAACAAATAACAAAAGGTTCTCTCAAGGAAGGGTATATAGATGCCCAAGGCTAGTGTGCTTCTATTTCAGTCATATTTGTTCAACTGTGTACTTGCTGGTTGTATTTTGATGGTATTTAGATATCATATATTCATATTAGGGTGGTATTTTGACGAGTCTCTGCATTTTGATCGAGCCAGCACCTTGCTGGGCTGAACCATTGTATTTCCAATTTGTTTAATGAAGTTCATTTTTCTTTTTTGCGCATCAGTTAGCTTGAGGGACTTAACAACAACAACAACAACCTTACCCAGTATAAACCCATCTATAGTCAAGCTATTGATAGGGTCTGGGGAGGGTAGAATGTAGGCAAGCCTTACCTCTACCCAGTTAGCTTGAGGGAGTAGAGTGTAGCAAAACGTAAACCATGGGGACTCAGATAGCGAGATTTTGAAAATAGGGACGCAAGTTGATCTTGTCACCAAACCATACGGACACAAATTACACTTTACTCAAAAAAAGTTTTAGCATGTGTCCATCCTTTTAAGACTTGCTTGCTTTCAGAAAAATCTTTGTACTTAAATATAGTATTCACTCTAAAGCAAGTAACCCAATCTAAAGTTGGATTTTATGTCTTAATTCACATTTACTCACCTAAAACATATACATAAAATAAAACTAAATGACCTCATTTATTAGAATATTCATGACAAAATTATATTTCATAAACATTGAGTAAAGTTTTTCACACCTTTACAATTCCTAATCACCAAAGTTACATTTCACAACCAAGTATCTTTTTTTAAGTTCTTGAGCTTCATTGCCATGTTACATAAGGCGACCAAACAAAAACGAAAAAAAGATAATCAAAAATGGATTTTCATTTACCCATTCGGATTTTCTAGTGACATATCGTCGGGTTTTTGGTTCTCGCTCACACACATGATCTCCATATCCTTCCTTCAAGTGAAATGACGATTATCGATACATCATCATGGTATCGCCTTCTGTCCCCTTGCGGTATTTCTAACAACTCATGAAAATCCATCCCTATAAAACCGAAAAAAATGCTATATCATAACCTTGTTGTAAAAACTTTTGCATCAACCTTTTTTTTATATTACTGGTATGAACTATTAGAAATAAACTATAACGTGAACCATAGTTGTTAATAGCGATGATAGATAGCGAATAGCGTAGCGCTGGATCATCGCTATCTGATGTTTAGCGTGAAATAGCGACAATTAGGGGTTTTTTTTACTTTTAATTAAAAACCGAATTTTTAGGCATTTTAATCGACCAAACAGCTGTAATCTTCACTGATTGCATCAAAAAACCTTAAATTCGTGAATAAAACTCTACTTTTTTTTAAATTTCTAATACGTTATCGCTAAACATCAAATAGTGCTCGCTATCTTATCGCTATCGCTATGTAGCGTATAGGTAGCTTATCGCTATTTCAACACAAAAAAGTTGAAATGATTCAGATGAACTATTACCAGCTTTCTTGGCTGCACGAAACAGAACTTCTTCTATCAAATGCTGAGCGGGATCGCCTTCTGGCGACCACTGAATAAAGAGCTCGACTTCAGAAACGGCCTCCTCGTTAGTAAAATACTGATAAAGCCCGTCTGAAGATAATATCAAGAACCTATCTCTCGGGCCTAGTTTGTGATGGTAAAGGCTCGGGATACAGTTTATGTACGGAGATTTCCCAACGTAATCGATCCTAAACGCCTCTAGAAGTGCATCATTCCATTTAGGCTGCAGCAAATCAAGAAAAAAATGAATATAAATTTTTTTGAATAATACTTTTAAAAGTCAATGTGATATTGACTACTGATACTTTTAAAAGGTTCAATGTTGATGGATATACCAATTTGGTTTGTTAATCCAAAAGGATTTTTGCCACTATTTATAAGAATATAACTTTTTATAGCACCCAAAGGGTATTGAATCCACATTGCTTTTGTAGAAAAGATTGATCAACTTGAACATTATTTATTGACAATTAGTGAATAGTCAAATACCTGTTTGAGGAAGCCAGCACCGAAAGCACGAGTGACCTTAAGCGAGCCTTTAACGCGATCGTTCATAACCGCACAAGCATCGTCAGGGTGTTCGCTCTTTATTCTTTGAACTTCCTGCAAAAAGATCAAACATAAGTTTAAGAAAACAATTATTAATAAGTTAATAACTTTTACCTCTTCAATGGAGGTACTATGATCTGTTGTAAGTTGGCAGGCGGTTAATGTCGGATTCGGGTTAGGGACATCAGTATCGAAAACCTCGAGATCATACAATGTTTCCTCTTTAATCCTTTCTAGATCATGTCTCCATAGACCGGGCTCGGGCTTTTGAGCTAAAACCGCTCGACTATCACCTACACTCATCACATAAACATCCTCTTCTTTCATCAACATGACGAGAACACACGAACCCATCAATGCCAGTTCAGGATTTTCATCGAGCATCTGGTCTGCAACGTTAAAATAAGCTTCTTCTGTCTTCTTCAACCCTTGAGATAAAGCTTTTAAGACGTCCGAATGGTTAATCGAATTCGACCCGGTTGAGTTTAACTGTTCTTTTAACCGCCGATCCAATTCTAACCGCTGGCGATCAAACTCGCACTTCCATCTCCTATGATTATCTTCCCATTTCTTCGACGCCCCTCGGTTTCTCCCCCTCGAATTTTTACTCCTTTTCTCCTCAACCGGATATCGTTCCTGCTGATCAACACACTGTTGATCATTAACACCATTAACACGCGAGTCAATCTCATCCACCGGTTTGACATCAACGTCAACCAAACGCTTTGAATTCGAACCCGAACCGTCATTCTCATCATCCCACAACAACCCCTTCAACTCTTTATGCACAGCAGGATACAAATTCGACAACAGGTAATCCGGTGCATCCGGGCCATTAAACCCATCATAAATCCCCACGAAAACCCACCCATGCTCCTCCGAAACAACAACATGAACCCGATCTTCACCCGCTTTCCCTTGAGCCCATTGAAGATTCTGACTCTGATTCTGATTATTCAAACTCTCATCATCATCAAGAAAACTGCACTCACTACTCAAATTAGCACTACTAATAGTCAACTCATTATTCTTCTCCACAACCCAATCCGGCACCTTCAAAGACCCACCCAAAGTTTTCCCAACCGGAGCAACAACCGAGTTCTGCCCACGGGTCACAAAACTCCTCGAAATCGCCCGTTGGATGACCCGAACCAACGATCTCGACAACCCTTTTCTTGATCTATGCTTAAACTTAAACCCAAGTTGAGAGTAACTCCTTTGTAACTGATCTTGACTACCCTTTTCAATTGGGCCCGAAAAGATCGGGCCCGATTGAAACCCCCGCTCAATCGGGCCCGATAAAAACCCCCGCTCAATCGGGCCCGATAAAAACCCTCGTTCAATCGGGCCCGAATACGGGACCGTACCAAACGGTAACGGTCCCGAATTAATCGAATTGGTTGAATTTCTAGGTAAAGGTTGTAACGGAATCGATGCGAACGATGTAGAGCTTTCGAAAGCGGAAGCTTTATCGAAAAAGTTGTATGAGTAATCGATTAGAGAAGTTGATAACGGAGTTGAGGTGTTGGCGGAAACGGATGCGCCGGAGATTGATCGGAACGTCGTCGTTTCTTCAGAGCAGTGGACTTTGGAGGATGTGAGACGAGATGGGTCGGGTCTAACGTAGCAAAAAGAGTGACCCAGATCGTCTAATGGGTCGTTTGATGAATCTTTTGTTGGGCGTGAAACGACGTCGTTGTTGCCTGTGAAACATTTACCTACTTTGTTTCCCATAATTATTTTTCGATGTGTTCACCAAATAATATTCATTGAAGAAACAACAAGAAGGAGAAGATGAAGATGAGATGAGATATGAGATGATGAGTGAATATTGTGGAAGTCAAAAGGAGGAGAGAGAGAATATGGGTTTGAAGAAATGAAGAGAGAGAGAGGGGTTGAAGATGGTGGTGGATGATGGATGATAGAGAAAGCGTTGACTTTTGGTGGAGGATTTTGAAATAATAAAAACAAAATTAAATTCTGTCTGCTCAACTTTCAATTTGATCATTCATTCACTAGTGTGGGTGTGTGTGGGTGTACAAGAGATCGTTGACTAATGGGTGGGTTCGGGGTTTAGGTGAAGTTAGAGTACGTCAAAATTTTAACTCTTAACTTTACAAGCCCACTTACAATCATGGCGCGTGAGGTTTACTTACTTTTCTATTCTATGTTTCTAGAAAGTTAAAAAGAGTTAAAAGACTAAGGCTGCAAGCCTGTAAACGAACTGAATGAATACGAACATAAATAAAACATATATCTTGTTTATGAACACTTATCGTACGAGATTTTATGGTCATGTTCGTTTGTTAAGGAAATAAGCTTGTTCGTGTTTTTTTTGTTAATGTTAGGCAACAAACGAAAAGTAACGTTCACTAATGTTTATGAACACAAATGAAAACAAATGTTGATGAACAAAATATATAATACACTGATAGTTATGAAATATTTTATTTTCGGAGCTTTGAAGTATTTATATAAAATATATAAACCAACAAGTAAAAACACTAATGAACTATCGACCACAATCGAATATAAACGAACACGTCATCTGTTCATTTTCGCTCATTTAACTAAACGAACGAAACTTCTTGTTCATGTTTATTTGTCTAATAAACGAATGGACACAAATGAACTACCCATAGAATGGTTCACAAATTGTTTGCTGAACGTTTGGTTAGCCCTGTCGATGAGTGGTATTAGTGTTTATCCTCATCAGAGTTTAGGTTAGACCTGCATTTAGACACCCAATGGCCTTTTGATCTTGTAAAACTAGGTGTTTATTCTCACTAAAGTGATACTACTTCAAGTAACACAATGTGGACATTCAGTGGATAATAGGGATGTGCAAAAAACTGAATTAATTGACCCATGACCGAATTAACAGCAAAACCGACACGAAAAACCGAACCAAATAAAAAACCAGTGCGTCGACTATTTGTTTTCCTGACAACCAAATGTAGCGGCTTGGTTATGGTTATCAACGTATGCATACCCACCATAAACGAACCGAATCAACATGTAGTAATATCTTTGTCGGATTTTGGAATTTTCACCATTTTTTAATATTTGATTTTTGGTTGAACGTATGTTTGAATTAATGGGATATATCATATCATTTTGGTTGAACGTTAGTTTGAATTTATGCATTATATTATATCGTTTTGTATACATATTTAGTAATAATAACGTTAATATTATAAAGTATACGTATTTTTTTACTACTATGTAATATACAAATATATAGAAATGTGTAATAACAGTTTATTCTTTGGTAAAAAAATCCAAGCCCAAACTTCAAACCCAAATAATGCACAATTATATTGTTTTGAACTATTTTTAGCTATGTGCAAATTCATGGTTAACCGAGCAGCCATAACCTTCAAAAACAATTAGTCAAAATTGTCATAACCATGGGTTAATCGGTGATGGTTATGATTATCCATTAACCGACATCTCAGTTATGATTATGATTTTGGTCAAAAACCGACCCAAAGCGACACTTGCACACCGCTAAGTGGATTGATTAGTAAATTTTAAATGGTGTGTGTGTTTGCCGTTAAAAAAGGACATACATTTTTAGACTGCTCACAAGAAAAAAAAATGTAGGTTGTATTTCTAACCACGTGTTGGTGGGCATATGGCGAGATAGGAATGATATAATATTCAACAATTTATTAGCATTTTTTCCTCTATTTGAAGACATAGAGAAAAATGGGTTCTTATGGATAAAGAATATGAAGAAGTTTCAACACTAGATTAACAAGATTGGTGTAAGTTTAGTTTAAGCAAATTCTGCTATTTTTGAGTGGATTGGAAGTTTGATGTACATGTTTTTATGCTCCTTGTTGGAAGCTATTTAAATTTTAGTACATAATATATTTATGTGGTAAAAAAGATATACATTTAGATGTATGTTTTTCAAAGATTATAAATGATGAATTAAGATGCTATGAACGATTGACTAGAGATTCAAACCAAACGAACAAATTCAACATTTGAGGCAATTTCAAAACCAAGATTGTGACATAAAACAAACAATGGTACATCTAAAACTATGCACATTTTCAATTTTGTTGAAGGAAAAATGTGCGTAAAAGTCGTATTTTGATAGTGATGTGGAATGTTAATTTACTTTTTAAATGTCAAGTAAATGCATAGGTTTCGTTAGCATATTCTTATATTCATCTTTTTATGTTATTCTTCGTTAGCATAGGACCATAAATAAAAGTCAAGTCATAATCTCGTGCTTTTCGGATGAATTTACGTTCACTGGTGTTGGATATTTAGCCTACAAGTTGGATTTCTTAGATTGAACAATCACAAAGGTTTTGAACGTCCAACAAAATCCGGTCACTCCGGTAGACCCATTAGCAAAAAGCCACACTTGCCTATGATCGTAGACAGAGCAGGTGACTCGACCAGTCATCAATTTTAGAGGAAACCCATGACTCAAAAGTCCACTGTGATAAAACCTTTAACCGCTCAAAAGTCCACGATGATAAGAATCATTATTTTCCTATTTTTCAAGCAAATAAAAGTGGCCAAAAACCATAACTAACATGACTAGGACTGAAGTTCAAATAGGCTGTTTTTCAAGGGTCTAACGGTAGTTTTCTTAAAGAAGCGCGTGAATAGATGAATTGTGAACCAAAATTGAATACTTTATGGTTTACTTATTAAAATGTCAAAATGCATACATTTGCTTCATAATTAATTATTGAGTTAATTGCTCGAATGGTCCTGTGGTTTTACGTTTTTTTACGTTTAGTCCTCACCTTTTGGAAATAGCAACCATGCTCCATGTGGTTTGTTATTTTGTTACTCGGATAGTCCCTTGAGTAAATGTCTGGGGACTATCCGAGTAACAACATAACAAACCATAGGGAGTATACCTGTTATTTTCGAACTAACTGAAATTTACTCAGGGGACTATCCGAGTAACAAATAACAAACCACATGGAGCATAGCTGCTATTTCCAAAAGGTGGGGACTAAACGTGAAAAACTTGAAACCACAGGGACCATCCGGGCAATTAACTCTTAGTTATTGATTTACTTTATTGGCGTAACTAATACGTGCCATAATAATCATAAAATTCACAGTCAAGTGACACATGTGACCTTTAATTTTTTATTGGCAAAGTTACTCCTTGGAACTCCACTACTACTAGCCCAGGAGACCCTCTTTCTACGAGGCAAGTGCATCTATTAAATGAGTTATCTCATATTTGCGTGTGACTCTCTGATTACTTTCGTGGTCGCTAATCCCTCTACTCTTACTTAAATTTTCAGAAATCCATTTCAAATAAAAAATAAAATCACTAAAGACACTAAATAAATTGTTTGTGTTATCATTTTCTGATGAGTTGAATAAGTTAAGTTGTTTGCAATGTCAAGAACGTTTCCTTGTGTTGCATATCGTGAAAATTGTTACCATACTGATGTTTTCCAAGAGTATTTCCCAAACTAGGGCAAACCATATATACCTTTTTATTTATTTATTTTTTGTGAAAAAGAAAAAAAAAGGTTATTCCTCTCCACTCCATCGCGCCAATTCAAACTGCTGACATCTTGACTTTGACAAGTTCCCTTTCGAACGACTCCTCCTGTTCTTAGTTCTCCCACGATTCAGTATGTCGTTCAAAAGAATTAATCTACTATTTGTTAGCCGATTTCGTTTTTGATCAAATCAATTTGCAAACAATTTAATTTGATGGCTCCATCAATTTGCAATCTATCAATTGCTTCCATTAGATTGACATTTCATAAGGTTATAAGGTGTGGTCATGACATTCATGATCACTTTAATCATCCATATCAGTTTCATGTCACCTACTTCTAATCCATCATCCAAAACCACTATCCTAAGGGTATTGTCATGACCAAAACCACTATTTTTTATTTAATTTATTTTCGTGAAAAGAAAAGGACATATTGAATAAGGAAAGGAGACTCATGGTTGCAATGGTTTAATCCATGGGAATCATGGTGGATGAGGCAAGAGGGTGGTGTAGCAATCCATTAATAGTCCTACGTGACGATTGATGACCCCACACCATCTTGTTTTCGCCTAAGAATCACTTTTTCATTCCATTCCTATCATAACTTGAACCAAGCTTGTCAAAAACCTCTACTCAAAAAAAGAAAAAAAAAACATAAAATAAGCCTCATATTGACAGAGTTGTAACCGTTTAAACTTAAAGGGTAAACAACTTAAATATAACTTTTAAATAAATCATCATCACCCCATAATCCCGTCTTAGTAACTATAGAGGTAATTACTTATCCTAGATATTCACCTTCTTTTCCTGTAATATAATCAAATTGTAGAATACAAGCTTATGAATTTTGGTTTAAAGCTTGACATGAACCAAAATTTTTACTTCTAGAAGTTTTCTTTGATGCACCAATGGCTATATTTTTTGTGTCAAATTTCTTGTTTTTGGGATTGTTTAAGCTCATTTCATCTACAACAACTTGACACTAAGGTGGTTTTTGTTTTTCTGAAAAACATCTGCGCAGGCTTTTTTGTTTGTGCTGCATAGACGTTGCCATCTGCAGACTGTTTGTTTTTCCGGACACGTTTCATTAAAAAAAATCGTCCACACGAGTTCTTCTTGATACAGATTTGGCCCAACCACTTGTAAGATCTTCTAAGGTCTGCAGAGAGTTAAACACCACCACCCACCACCACCACCATCCACCACCGTCCACCACCAACATCCACCACCCACTACCGTCCATCCATCACCATCCACCCACCGTCCACGTCCACCACCACCATCCGTACACCACCACCGTTTTATTTTATAACTCTACATACGTTTAAAAAACAAACAACCTTCTTCTTACAGGCTGCAGAGATTTGATCTACCTCTTCTTCTAAAGATGTCTGCAGATATGGTCCACAGACTGCAGATATTTTACCTTTTAAAAAAACAACACTTAAGATTGTTCTCTACTTTACTACTTAGGTGATGTCTTGGGCGGAACTAGAGGATTGGTTCCGTATTTCAACCCCCCACCCCATTGACTGCTTTCTATCCTCTATGTGAATAACATTGTAAACGGTGACTGAACCATATGAGCAAAAACAATGACTCGGCGAAAAAAGATGGTCCTAATCGGGTAAGATGTTTGTTTAAGTTTACAAGAAAAAAACAGTGACCCCTAAGCAGATTGAGGTTATTTGCCATTGTTATTTGCATTTGTATTTGATATTTAGACGATAGCGGGCAGTGCTTGCTTAGTTTTTATGTTTCTTATTTCATTATCTACCTTTATTTGGGATGATTATTTTAGTTACTCTTTAACATGAGTTGAATGTATAAATAAAAAGAAAATAATTATAATGAGTTGGTTAAAAAATAACAAAAAGAACAACTATATTGGTTGGTCGAAAGGAAAGTAAAAGTATAATAGCTTGATTGAATTAAAAAAAAATAAAGAAATAAAATCTTTTGGTTAAAAAATAATCGAAACTTTACATATTTGCTAAATATTTTATAAAAAAACACTATTTTAGTAAATAATTTTTTTATAACAAACTTTAAAAAGGTTAGAAGTTACGAGATAACATAATTGTGTATCTGCTTTGACTATATTAACAATTAAGACCACTAGTTATGTGTGTGTGAATGTAAACGAAAGATGATGTCTACTAAGGCTATGTGATGTGGTTAGAACCCAAATGACCACTATCATCTTCCACGTCAGCATCATGTCACCCCACCCTCATTCATCAACCTAATTTACCATATGGTGTGGATCATGACCTCCGCTATGATCCACTCTTTTCCCCACTAATCAAAATCCCCTAATTAATTGAAAGAAGGTCATGGTTGTCATAGATTAAACCATGTGAACCATCATATTTTGCATAGGAGACGGTGTAGCGATGATTCCATGGTTCTGCGTGGCAATTCATGACCCAAACCATCACCCATAGCTTATGAGGAGGCACCCTCACTCACACTAATAACAAGAGGTCTAAAATAAACTTAGTAACATCGATAAATATCTTTTCGGCTCATGGTTGAGTTAAATAATTTGCATAAAGTTTATATTGACAAGTAAAAATATAGAGAATATTAAATTCGGCAAGGTGGGGTGGTTGCAACTTGCCAAATAATAAAAAGACTATTAAATACGGCTAGAGTGTTTTAGGCAGCTTCACCATTATATGCATGTCTTTATGTTTTAGGCAGCTTCACCACTTTTATTTAATTACAATTTAAATTGGTGAAATCTGGACTATTTCCACCACGTATTTTGTAGGACCATCTTCCTTCTCCAACATTCATCATGCTTACCAATATTTTACATTAGAGTTAAATGCCAAAATGGTTCCTGAGATTTGATTAATTTTGACACTTTAGTCTAAAATCTAAAATTTTTAAATCTGGGTCTTTGTGGTTTGTATTTTGTTGCCATTTTAGTCCAAATTTCAAAATTGGTCAGATTCTCATCTGATATTTTGTCATTTACTCAGGGGCATTTTGGTCATTTTGATCCACATCATCTTCCCCAAATACCCTAACACAAAACCAAACACCCACCTCTCTCTCTCTAAATCTGTACACACACCACCCTCTCCTTCACCGCCACCACCTCCTCCTTCACCGCCATCACCGCCACCAACTCCGGCGGATTCGCCTACAACAATCCGGCAGCCAACCATCAATCACAATTACAATTATACGACACATGTTGTAAAAACAGTTAAGCAGAAGCAATAAACGGGAATTACCAATGGATCAAACGGCTGTCCAGTTGTCTCCACAGGAACAACACCAACCCAAAATCTCCACAAACTGCTTGTATACACTTTGGTAACTATTGTTAATCTTCTCCTCTTTCTCATTTTCCACTTTAATCGCAGCTTTAGCGCGCTCAAAGTTATCCAAAACAGGCAAAAGATTTTCCACAACTTCACCTTGTGCATTTGCCACCAACGAAATCCGCTCGCATTATGTCCTTTTTCTGAAATTGTCAAAATCGCACTTATTCACCTTGCAGGACTGTTGCAGGCGAATACGCCGGAGTTGGTGGCGGTGACGGTGATGGCGGTGAAGGAGGGGGTGGTGGTGTGTGCAAATTTAGAGAGAGAGAGAGAGAGGTGGGTGTTTGGTTTTGTGTTAAGGTATTTGGGGAAGATGATGTGGACAAAATGACCAAAATGCCCCTGAGTAAAATGACAAAATATCAGGATTTAAGTTGAGAATCTGATCAAATTTGAAATTTGGACTAAAATAGCAACAAAATGCAAACCACAGGGACTCAGATTTAAAAATTTTGGATTTTAAACTAAAGTGAAAAAGTGATCAAACCTCAGGGACCATTTTGGCATTTAACTCTTTACATTATTTATTATTTCTCAACCGAAAAATTAATTCACTTTTGAATTAATATATCCTTATTTTTATTATACAACTTTTCTATATTTAATAACTAGGTTATAACCCCGTGTAATACACGGGGTTGAATAAATAAATTTTATATACTAAATAATAAAACAATATATCTTTAAAAACCTTCTTTATTGCACGGGTTGTATAAATGTAATTTTATACATTAAAAAAATTATATAGGAGCCATATTGTACGGGTTTAATAGATGTGATTTTATATACCTAATAATGAAAAAAATAAAATCTTTAAAACCATGTGTATTACACGGGGTGAATAAATGTAGTGTTGTTACCAAATAATAAAATAATTATATTTTTAAAAACCCTCGTGTATTACACGGCTTGAATAAAATTGATTTTATGTACCAAATAATAAGAAAATTATATTTAAAAAAATTAATGGATATACTCGATACGCGATAGATATGGTGACTGGGAGATGATTATTGAAAATGAAGATACAGTGGTCAAACATATTATTCAAGAAACAAATAAGCAGTCATTTGAGTGATAAAATATAAATTATATTTAAAAAAACCCGTGATAAGTCTAATTTAAATAAACTAAGACTTTGTTATTGTTAGTAAAATCAATGAATTTATATTTGTAATTTTGTTTGGTATTATTTTATTATAAAGTGCATATTATACGTATAACTATATTATGTCTTAAGTTATTGATGCTATCCAAAATGTTTTCGATTTTATGTCTAACATTATATATACTATGGTAAAAGTTTAAAGTTTATTAGAGTTATAAGTGAGAAATATACATTAATTTTAAAATAAATAAGAATTATCTATAGTTAAGTAGAATAGATTAAACAAAATAATATATAGTAGGAGAGTTATCTATAATTAATTAAAAATAATTAAACTAAATAATAATTATCAATAAGATATTAAACTAAATAATATTTAAAAGGAGGATTATCTATAATTAATTAGAATAAATTAAACTAAATAATAATTATCTATATGACATGGCTTAATATGATAACAAGTGTCCAATAAGTGATTTCTTTTATTATATAGTATAGATAACATACCATGCGTAAATTTTCAATTTTGGAAATTAACTATAGAAATTATTTATAATAGAACCAACCATTGGTGTTTAAACAAAGTTAATGACTTTTTATCATCGTACTAGCTAATGGGATATATCTAATGATTTTAATTTTCAACTCATCTTCGCCCAATACCATGTTGACATGTGGAACTTTAGCAATTTTATTTTAAGAGACTTGTTAAAATTTTATTACTACTTAAAATTCATAATAGTAGAGTAAATTACAACATGGGTCCTTTACGTTTGTATCATATATTACAACTGGTGTTCTTTAACTAAAGATATTACAGGCGCTATCCTTTATGTTATATTTTTTACGCCCTATGTTCTTTAGCGCTAACCTAGTAAATTTTTTGGTTAAGTGTTACCATGTACCTCTCACATGAGAGCAACATGGTCTTTTCATCTCAGGTTTACATTTAAAAAATGGTGTTAAAAATGTAAATTTGAGATGAAAAAACCATGTTGCCATCATGTTAGAGGTACATGATAAGACTTAGCAAAAAAAATTAACTAGGTTAGCGCTAAAAGAAATAAGGCGTAAAAAATGATAACATAAATACGGCGCCAATAATATATTTAGTTAAAGAATACTAGTTGTAACAAGAACAAACGTAAAGAACACATGTTCTAATATACTCTATAGAATAATTTGTTAAAGTAGCATGTGATTTCTAGAACAATAATGTTTTGACGAATTTCAAATCATAAAATAAACTACTACAGTAATTAGTATGTATTCAAGCAAACGTCCTCTAAAATTGACAAGTAAACATATTATTATATTTTAAAAGGAAAAACACTATTTCAAGTTTGATTCATGCATTTGAACCAAAACAATAAAAAAAGAGTTGATACAAATAACACCAAAGTTAGACCAATGACAACTCGATTTACACCATTATAATAAAATTTACTACATTGTTAAATGTAGTTTGATGCAAATATATATAACAATGGATTTAACTATATCATATTGAATAATCAAACTCTGTAGTGTGATGTGATGTTATAAAAATGCACGTTAGTTTTTATTTTGTTTTTTAATTTATTTACTTAATTTTTTTTAACACAAATCAGTACATTATATGATACTAGTATACTATAAACAGTAACGGACCTAAGTTTTTTTTTCGGTGGGGTCTATTTTTTCGGTATTCTAAATTTTCAACAAAACGTTAAAAATTTCGGGTCGAACCTTATTCGAGTCGTGTCACCGAATTATATTTATGGGGTCCATATAAGAAACTCTACATTTGAACTAGATAAAAAAAAACAGAAAAAATACACTATATCAGGACTGAACCCATGACCACTTGTTGGTAAAGAGGGGTTTACCACTACATCAATTTTCCCTTTCTATGTATGGTGTCCACCTAATTATATTTATGAGGTCCTCATAAAATTTAATATACTAAATCCATTAATTTTTTTTAAAAAACATTAGGGTCCAAAGATCCCACCCGCTCTATGTAGGTCCGCTCCTGACTATACATTCATGCATAAGCTTATAATGCTTTATCAAATCCGTATTACAAATATGAAACCTGGAAGATGAAACCTGTCCGATATGTCGTAAAGCTTGTATGGATAAATACGGGGAACACACAGTTCATTATAAAGAGCTCACTGGGTTCAAATATCGGCATGACAGGGTGCGAGATGTTTTGTGTGACATCCTAAGAAGAGCTGAGATTTCTGCTAAGAAAGAGGCCCCTGTGAATTTCCTCACGGACCCTATGGAAGGGAGACCTACCATGCGACCAACGGATCTTCTCGTCTTTGGTTGGGCTGGGGGGAAACATGCTTGTGTAGACCTCACGGGGGTTTCCTCTTTGGTTGGTTTAAGGGAAAACGAGTTTGTAGCTGGACAAGTAGCAAGAAAGGCATAATCAAAAAAAGTGGATAAGCACGCTAAAGTTTGCGCAGAGAACCAGCATGTCTTTGTCCCTTTTGCCTTTGATACTTTTGGCTCCCTAGCGCCAGAAGTTATCCACTTCTTGAAGAGGGTTCAACGGGTCATCCACAACAATTGTTCAACCCCAAGGGGGCAGGGGTTTGTCTTTGGAAGGTTAGGTTTGCAATTCAGAAAGGGTTGGCGGCGCAGTTTTTGTCCATCTATCATCTGTTTTGATGTAACTTGGCAAATTTTCTGGTTTATATGTTACGGAAAGGTTAATAAAAAATATGAAATATGCATCAAATTTCACATTTGAATTATAGAGGTAAACACCAAAACACAACACATTCTTTTACTTATCTCTGAATTAAAACATACAAACACACATTTAAACAAATATAATTGAAAAGGACCAACTTTATCTCTACTAACGTAAAACAATTTACTTCGTGTTTTTAATGTTTTAAAGTGTAAATAACACCTTGTTTTTTTTAACAAAAGTTAATATAGAATTGTAATCCAATTATTAATAAATAATGTTCGAAATCTCGTCAACAAAATAAATAATCTTCTATGTATCATTTAAAGATTACTTTATACTGATAAATATATATAGGCTGTAATGTGTTGGAAAAAAAAAGAAAAAAAGATAGGCTGTGTTACAATATAATGTTTTTTCTTAGCGGGTGATTTCTAGAAGCATAATTTGACAATTTATTTGTCAAAATTGTAAACATGCTTTAATTAAGCAAATGTCCTGTAGTATCTCTTATATTATTATTAAATTTGTTCTTTTTATTATATTATATATTAAAAGCAAAATATACTCTTACAAGTCTGATTCATGCACTTGAACCAAAACCCTTAAAAAAACAAAGAGACGACCAATATATATTCAATTAATTCAAACTTTGTAATATCATTTTCAAAGGTTTTTAAGTGTCCAATTTCTGCTTTTCATATTATGAAAGAAAAATTCAACATTGACCTTCACCACGTTGTGGATTGAGTAACACATTGAATTGTGATCTTGTTTATTAAAAAAACAAAAGTCAAGAAAAGAAACTTCTCACATTGGCTTTTATCTAATTGTTTTTTTTACCCTTGATAGCACGAGGAACTTTTAAATCTATCACTTTCAAATATTTAAATGTTTAAATAGTTTTTTTCATAAGCAAACCATGTTTAATAGTTTTTTTCATAGCAAACCGGTTATCGAATTAATCTAGACCGTTGTATAAATAACTGAACAACAGGGTCGTCTATGGCCAAGTGCAGAATGGGCATGTGCACAGGGCCTAAACCAATACAGGGCTCGATATATATATATATATATTATATATATATAATTATTATATTTATATATAATTCAGTATGTTTTTATAAAAATTATTAGGCCTGTGTTTAAATGTTACAAGGCCTATTTATTAAGTTTAAATGGGTCTCTATTTAAAAGAACTAGTCTTGGATCCATCAAGTCCATCAAACTCCCTTTTGTTGAAATCAGAATCCAGTCTTGGATCCACCAGGTCCATCAAACTCCCCTTTTGTTTTAGAGAAACAACTTTAAGAATGGAAGAAATATAATGATAATAAGATTGAGGGTTAACCAGGATGAGTGGGAGTTGGTTAGAAAGCCTATGTTTCCTAGAAAGTCTAGGAAGCAATAGGGAGGTGACATGTGGCTTTTAATTTTTTTATTTAAAAGGGCATGATGGTAATTTTGATTATTAATTTAATTTGAAATATTATATATCCTAACTAACTATCCAGATATTTATGGAAACGTATATGTCTTTGACAATTTCAAATCATTACGATTTATTCACGCTGTGTTTTATACTGGGTTCATCACACTGTGTTTTAGTAGTTACTTGTTTCAGGTACTGTTTCATCACACTATGTTTTAGCAGTTACTGGTTTCAGGTACTGTTTAATCACACTGTGTTTTAGCAGTTACTCGTTTCAGGTACTATTTCATCAAACTGTGTTTTAGCAGTTACTGGTTTCAGGTACTGTTTCATCACACTGTGTTTTAGCAATTACTGGTTTCAAGTACTATTTCATCACACTGTGTTTTAGCAGTTACTGGTTTCAGGTACTGTTTAGCCACACCGTGTTTTAGCAGTTACTCGTTTCAGGTACTGTTTCATCACACTGTGTTTTAGTAGTTACTCGTTTCAGGTGCTATTTCATCACACTATGTTTTAGCAGTTACTGGTTTCAGGTACTGTTTAATCACACTGTGTTTTAGCAGTTACTGGTTTCAGGTACTGTTTAATCACACTGTGTTTTAGCAGTCAGTCACTAGTTCGTCAAAACACACTACGAATCTAGATCTGATTTATCGTTATTTTTTTGTGTGATTAGGTGGTCTCAAATGTGAGGGATTAGAGAGAGAGAGAAAAAAATTTGCGACATTTTTGGATGTGGTTTTATGATTGGTAGTTATTTCCTTATTTAAAACAACTTAAAGACACATTTACCCCCAATCAATTAAATAATCATACTTTTAAGACTCACATATTACTAAAGTGCCACCAAGATGACCTGAACCATTAAACACACCCATCGGATGACCCAGATCACTTCCTAGACTTTCTAGGAAAAACACACTTTGCGCATGATCCTCAACCAACCAGGAAATCATCATCATCATCATCGGTGCAGGAATTTTTTGGAACATCGAATCAAGGGTTTTGCGAATAGGGTCCAAATTTATTTCTTGCATAGGGTAAAGTTTTGTTTTTCCATTTTCGGAGACGGCCCTGTTGAACAAAATCATAAATAAATTAAAAACTTATATGTACAGAGTAATTTATGGAACTATCATGTTTTCTTAGTAAATTGTTAAAATGGTCAATGAGGTTTGGTCACTTTAGTTCAAAACTCAAATTTTTTGAATCTAGATCCTGTAGTTTCAATTTTATTGTCATTTTCAATTAACGTCCAACTTTTTTTTTCTTTTTCCTTCCTATTAATGAAGGACAAATAGTCAGATTTTTTTAATTTGTTATAATAAAACGTCAAAAGATCATTATGACCTTCATTAAAAAGAGAGGAAAAAGACAGAAAAAAGCTGGATGATAACTGAAAATCTGATCAGATTTTGATTTTAGATGAAAATGACAATAAAATTGAAACCACAGGGACCTAGATTCAAAAGATTTGAGTTTCGGACTAAAGTGGCAAAAGTGACTAAACCTCCAAGGACTATTTTGGCGTTTTACTATGTTTTTCTAATGCAAATTTAGAATGTCAATATAAGGTTTTCTTATATTTCACCAATAGTTCTTACTTTTTTTAATAATTATACGTTTTCTTCTTATGGTTCATTCAAACACAACACTAGTGGCCCTTAAGATGGATGTGCGTTAGTTTCTGGTGTTAAGTTCGTGTAAAATTCTCCTTTACCCCTAGTATTAAAATTCAAAAGAAAGAAAAAATAAAATAAAACGTTGTACGATTAAACCCTAACCCAACCCCTCCTCCCGTCTTCTTCATTCCAAATTCTTTTTTTTCTGGCAACATGCAACAACTTTGGACGATGTTCTCAATAACTTGTACACTAGGTTCGGAAGCTTTCGGTAAAGAATTGTTGGTTTCGCGAAGTTCCTACTTTGTTCCTTGTTTTTTTTCGGACAATAATTATCATCAGGAGAAACCTATTTGCAGGTGGTAAATTTCCTAGAGCACCGAAAAATTGTTTTCATATGGCTAAATTTTAGCAGAACCTGCCGCACTAGTGAAGAAGAATGCCGATTAGTTTTTGTTCACATCTTGACCAGAGACACCTTCAGGGTTTTCCATCGGAGATGAGATCACGACATACATACATGCATGCACGCATGCATACATGCATACAACACATAGACATACATACACACACACACACACAATACACATATGTACACAGGTACACAAGTGCTGACGTACGTACATACATACATTTGTACAGACAACACACAAACGTACATACATACACACACATAGGGGTGTTCAAAGTTCGTTTAAAACCGCGAAACCGCCCAAACCTGTCATCGGTTTGGTTTTATAGTCGGTTTTCTTTCCTATCTTTCGGTCGACCGGTTTAAAAATAATAATAAACTGTAGCGAACGGTTTATGCCAAATCCGATCGTATAAAACCGGAGTGGACAGTAAGACATGAAAATATATTATAGTTTTTTAGAAATTTCATTATATAAATATACACACACATTCTATATATTTGTATTAGGAATAATAAACTATTTATGTGTATTTAACTATCGTACATTTAGGCTTTATATCATTATATGGGGTATTTTTTTTGTTGACATTCATTTTCGCATTGCTGTAACATAATCACACATTAAGTTGTGACCTTAAGTTTCTAAATATCTCCCATTTCTAGTAGATTGTTTCACAACTTGCTTTTATTATAAAGTTTTAATAAAATAGTTTTGACCAATATATACACACACATATATACAATGAGCTCGAACCGTGAAACCAAACCGGTCACAAATCGTTACTAACAGTTCGGTTTGGTTTGTTTTGATTTTCAGCGGTTTGGTTTTAGTTTCCAATAATGAAAATCGTTAGTAACTGTTCGGCTTCTGGTTTTACCTAAAAACCGTCCAAACTGGACCACATACATCCTTACACATACATACATAGATACACACACGTACACAGGTACATCAACGTTCGTACATACACACATACATATACATGCAAATACACACATAGACATATACATACATGCATACATACAACACACACATACCTACCTACCTACCTACATATATACATACATACATACATACATACATACATACAAATGTGTGTCAAGGTATATATTAAATATTGTACCTTACACAATCAGGTTTTTAAATTGGAATCACCAAACTAAACCACACAACATGGCAAGTGTAATGGTTGTAGTGCACTACGTAAGGTAGGACCGAGTATCAATATATGGACAATGATACATAACCATTGGTAAGAAACCTTTTTTGAATCCTAGTCTAAGTAAATAAGCACGATTTTCTACTAAACTAATAACTAAAGAAAACCAGTAAACAAGTAATCAGAATAGTTAACGCAAACAGTAGGCTCAAAATAACTACATCAACGCAAACAGTAGGCTCAAAATAAATACACGAAGAGAAATCAGATAAGGAGATAACGAGTGTCTAGATTGAGAATCCTAGTGAGAAAGCTAATTTTGTTAGGGAAATGGATACTTGACAAGCGATCAGAATTTAAATATATATGGTAACTCGAGAATTACAAAGGTACCCTAGATCTCCTCTCGATCTCACTTAGATAAGCAAAACCTATACGTCGTGTGAAGCTCACCGGATAAAGAAAGTATCACCTCTCAGTCTCACCATGCAATAAATGTCTACACGCCCAAATATAAGATCTCTTCTTGGTGTCAATAATCTCTAAATACCTAACGGTATCAAAGGGAGAATCTAGTGGGTAAACGTTTGGGAAAATGGATATAAATGATATTGGGAAGAAAATTCACTCTCGTGCAATTTTTAACCTAAAAATCAAGAAATCCTAACAAACCTACAACTTATCTCATCTCGATCTCAAGGTAGGCAACAAACTGTGACAAGTCCAACATGTAAGTTATAGATCAAGTCCAACATGCAATTTCTAGATCCTAAGTTTACTTGACTAGTAAACCTATCAAATCATCAACACGAAACTGACAAAAAAACATGCTACTTTTAGTCTAAAAACACAAAGTAAATAAACTAAAATCATACATGGATAGAGAAATGCACATCAAACATAATCATTGTAACAAGTTGCAATATAAACCAAAAAGATACGATTTTTACATAAACAATTGCCAAAAAAATCTAAAATCCCATAATCATTCAACAATTCATTATTCATCCCTAAGCTGTACAATCCTAAAATATCTAGCCAATCATGGCCATAATATGCAAATATGAATAAGATCTAGGCTTATACATCATAAAAAGGTTGTCTAAAATAGGTCTAAATATATAAAAACAAGAAAACCGAGGTGAAACACCTACCTCCAACTTCTAGCCTTCACGAATTAAGTCTTCAATCCACAGGCCCCCCTCCAAGTTGCTCCAAAGTCTCCCTGTGCGTCACCTGAGCCAAGAGATTTTTTTAGGCAAAACACTCAAACTCCTTAAATAGGCAATTTGAAAAGAAAACTACTTCAGGGGGCTCTAGGCAGACTATGTTGAAGTGCCTACATGGTCCTTCTAGAGTAAGATGGTGGATGAATGAAGGTGATAACAGACCGTGTTGGCTGTCTAGGCGGTCCGTTGTCAACATGCAGCAAAGAGGATGGCACGTCAACCCATAGAATCCGCCTTGAATTCAGTGTTATAACTTGGTGAATACAAACTTTATTGAAGTGCCTAAACATTATCTAGAGTTGGCTAAAAGCAAATAGTGAATAGGAGTATTAGGCGAACCGTGTTGAGGCATCTAAGTGGTCTTCCAAGGGTTGGAGTTAACAGATTCTTTTAGTCTTCTATTTTTTTCTTCGAACTTCCATTTTGTACTCGAATTCCAAACCGAATCTATGCAATCTCTCACTGATTACTACAACTTAACAAAATAATCAATTAAGCACCAATTCATGAGGATTTGTAATAAAAAACTAACAAAAATGAAATGATAACTGAGGTAAAAATATATGACTTACCAAGTCTACATATATTTACACACATACAATTAAAAAAAAAAATTGAAAGATTCAAAGTACCACGGTGATTATTATCAGGGTCGGCTCTGAGGGTGGATGCACCACACTCCCGACCGAGGCGCGTTTCTCTTAAATGCCCTAAATTTATATATATGTAATGACCACAATGCAGTGGTATGCGTGATTTTTTAAACCTTTTGGTACTTGGACAATCTGATCGGTTGATCCATTGGCTTGCCATTATCTCTACAAATAATGGTGGTGGGTTCGATTCCTACCCTTTAACTTTGCTCGATGTTTTTATACATTATAATTTTGAATGAACATTTTTTATCTCATAAACAGATATGAGACCAAGGGTAGTGGACTGTCTGGTTAGGCTAAAAGGCTTCAATGGTTTCAATTAGCCTAACGCAGGTCGTAGGGTCCTCCCACGTTTGGAGCACGTGGGGTGGATCACTTGGTTATTGATCGCTTTTGATTCCAGCTCGAAGGGAATTCAAACCGGAATGTAGTTGTAAGCGAAGCAATGTTGTTTGTAGTGAAGAAGAGAAGCAAGTATGTAACTTGTTCTCAAGAGAAAGGAGAAGATCAGCGAGTATGAGTGCACTCAACTGATCTGGAATGTGGATGGTGGTTGTTAAGGCTCATTCTTATAGGCAAAGGATATTTTATAAGAAGAAGGTTGTGACCAAGGATCCGAGGCTACAATGGAGGAATTACCTGTTTGAGGGTTGAAGGCTTTGGACCTGCGGTTAATAGGTTGTTCTTTGTGCACAGACTTTCTTTTGCGGTTGTGAGAGGGTTGGTGAAGCAATCAGTGAAGTGATGGTTTACTGTTCCACATGCTTTTTACTGCTCACCTGAGTTCGCGGGTTATGAACCCTTTAGCCCTTTACCCTTTCAAGCGTTAATGTGTAAAGTCCATTTTATTGAGGCTTGAGCTACCCCCGTCATCAATATATATATAGTGTCAAGGTAAAATGAAAACTCATACGAGTTGTGAGAACTTAGAGAACTCGGCCTTACGAAAGGTTTTTTCAAAAAATCTTTTACCAAAAATCCTAAAAAAATAACTTTTCCAAAAAATAAAATTAAAAATACTTGTTTTTTTTCATTTACGGCAGCCGTAAATGCTATAAAAGGTGATGTCATGCTTATGTCATCACCTTTTTACAGCCACTGTAAGGGCCCGAAAAACCCCACTTCGATTTTTTTAAATTTTTTTACGGCAGTGTTTTCTAACGTTTTAATCTAGGGGTGTGAAAAAATGGGGTCGAAAATCGCACGGGAAAACCGAATTCTCTAAGTTCTCACAACTCAAAGGGGTTTTCTCTTGATCCTATTATATATATATATATATATTTAGGATTATGTGAGAAGCACCAAGCTAATTGAGAAACTTGAGAAGCATTATGGACCACACATTTTCCCAAAGCTTTTGTAATATATACATATGTATAGTTTAAAATTGACTATATACATATGTGTATATTACGAAAAGCTTAGTGAAATGTATGGTTCAGAATGCTTCTCAAAATTTTCAAATAGGGTGGACTTCTCTTAGGATCCCTATCCTATATATATATATAGGGGAGGGTTTAAATGAGAATGCTAAATATCGCGAGAACCGTGAGAACGAATGAAAAAACCACGAAAACTTGGTAAAAAACAATTCAAATTCAAAATTTCTTTTTACACTTATCATTATTATTCGAATACAATGTTAGAAATTTAATTTACACGTTTAAATTTATGTGAATTCGTAAATAAATTTTTTTACACATGTGTAAGTTTGTCATTTACACATGTGTAAATTTGTTATATTTACACATGTGTAAAAAATCTAATAAGAGTGATTTTGAGGAAAGAAATGAATTATTTGATGTTGTAAATTCTTTTGAATTGTAAATTCTTATTTTGATGTTATATTTTAATTACAATGAGGTTTCTATTAAAAAAATAATTTTGATTGGGTTTTCATTTGTTCTCACGGTTCTCGTAATATTTAGCGTTTTCAAGATAACACCCCCTATATATATACACACATATTTGAGATCAAACAAGTGTTTATTAAATAATTGTATACTTAGAAGAACACATATATTTCTTTTTTCTCTATCATAAAAATTATCACTATTTTCTTAGTTCTTTGGTATATCATACGATTATGTTTAGAATATATTTATACTTTATTCCCAAGCCCATCTTCGATGAAATCTTGTTTAAAACCAAGCCGCATCAAATATAATACATTCACTTTTTTTAAAATACGCTTGCGTGGTACTTAACGCTAACTTTTTACAACATAACCTTTTCTTGATACTATTGTAACATCTTTTTTTATCTTCATTTATTATTTTTTTTTTCAAATTTTATTAAAAATTGGTCCATCATACATTATACGGTATTACGGTATGTCATTATAATACAATGATTTTGCTATGTTTATTGCTATAACGTTAAACGTCGTTTAAAAAATTTACTTTATATAATTCATTAAGGTCTAAGGGCCTTTTATTATGGCTCGTACATGGTATTTGAATTCCCAGGACCGGCTCGACTCTGATTATTATTCTTAGGTTAAATGAGTTGAATGAAAAGAAACTCACTTGAACAACTCATGCATTCATGATTGGTGTTGAATGGCTCTAGATAGTAATGTGATTATGGTTAGAATGAGACCGATTATTGGCCGGAGAAACAAGATCTACCGGAGAAAAAACATCATTTTTTTAGGGTAACTTTGTAGAATAGTAACCAAGTTTCAAAAGTGTTTCAATTAGGTCACTCAAGTTTTAAAAGTGTTCCAATCAGGTCACTCAACATTCAATTTTTATTAAAATTAAGGGTTTTTTCATCCAGTTCATAAGTAACCGAGGTGATGCGGATTTTTGTTTTTTCCCCTTTCATTTGATGCTAACTGTTATTGGTGGAATTTTCTGACTCATATCCTGAGGATATATCTTGACCTTACATATTGATTACAGCGACCAGGATACTGAACCAGGATATTGGTAACATCCTGCGGGAGTATCCTACTCGTTACTAATGATTTTCTTTGGATGCAAGGTACCAACGTTCACAGGGCTTGGTCCTCCTGAAGACTCGGTCATGACGGTTGAAAGAAAGACGTTGGAGGCCGGAAGAAAGGGTAAAGAGGGAATATTCGAAGGATCCCTAAAATGTAGGATAGTTAGTTGGTCTTGTTTACTTTTTAAAGGGCACTTGGATCAGCAGTAGGACACACATCATCTCGCACTCTTCCACTTTCTGATTACAGAAACACTCGAAAACACTCACTGCACTCACATTATTCAAACATTGTAACACCTAGAGCTGATCCAAGCAGTATCCCGAAGTTATATCCTGCTGTTTGATCAATAAGAAGAACAAGGCAGTTGGCGATTGTCAGCTCCCGATGGTTTTATGCTGGCGATCTAGATTGATCAAGGGCTTTCCTCGTATATCACGTGTCAACCTTTACTTTATTGCATTATTTTTACGAATTGATATAGTTCTGTATCCTGGAACTATATCCTGAAACTGCTTATATTTTCAATCAAGTTATCACATTTTTATCTAATCTACATAGCACACTACCTCACAAAACTAATT
Organism: Scalesia atractyloides; assembly: GCA_947069175.1. Lineage (NCBI taxonomy): Eukaryota > Viridiplantae > Streptophyta > Magnoliopsida > Asterales > Asteraceae > Scalesia > Scalesia atractyloides. The sequence goes on from CAMTDV010000025.1 coordinate 92,716,867, forward strand.
TGATCACTAATTTGTTCGTAATTTTTGACCAAAACAATTTGGCCCCACCATGGAGCAAGTGGTGCTATTTCTAACCAAAAGTTTTCTAAAATCATTAATCGGTTTTTTATTCTCTAATCTTTTCACGAGGTTATCTCTGATGGCTTCTCAGTCAGGTTGGGTTCTTCTTCGGTGCCCGCATCAACCTCTACTGTAACTGGTTCATTGCCTCTTCCACCTCCACCGGCCCAGACTTCCCAAAGGAGGAATGAAAGCCAAGCAGCTCGAGATGCAACTACTAGCTCAAAATATCACTAGATCCGGAGTTTCAGGGAAAACTCCTCTTTTTGCTTCTAACGACGAAATTTTTTCTTTGTTTAGTAGTATACAGGGTCAAATGAAGCAACAACAGGAAACTAACCAGATGCTGATAAGAGAAATACAACTTTTAAAATCCAACCCCAGGAAACCTGCTGAGGATATTGTCACTCCCTTGCAACCCAGGATGCTGAACGTTAGTTTGGCAGTATACACTAGGATAATCAGGGCAACATTATACCGAGTCACTCCCGGAGCAATATCCCAGAGATCCCCTCATCAAACAGGATGTCAATTGTCAGGGATCCAGGATATGTTCTAGGATATGGCCAGAATCAACAGGATGGTAACTTATCTAATAATGTTAATACTTTTGCTACTAACAATGTTGGATCTTTCAAGATACAAGTGTAACCTCGCACTCTCTAGAGAGCTTCAGAAATTGAAGGCTATGATATCAAGTGTGCCTGGGGTAGTGCAGCCCATACCGGAAGTGTCCCAGGATAGTCATAAGATATCCCGCTTCGTTAGCCACATTTGTGATGCTGAAATCCCAAAGAGATTCCAAACCCCCTAACATGAAGCTTTATGATTGGACGATGGATCCGGAAGAGCATATTGCCCAGTATAGGGAGAGGATGGAAGTGAATCCTATTCCAACGGATCTTAAAGAAGCATGTCTCTGAAAGGGCTTCGGCTCTACTCTGACAGGATCAGTCTTGAAGTGGCTCTTAAGCGTTCCACCTCATTCAATTACATCGTTTGCTCATTTGGTTAATTTGTTTAACAGTCAATTTTCTTGTAGTAGAAGCTTTGAAAAACTAACAAATGACCTCTACAGGATAACGCAGAGACCTTAAGAATCCCTTAGGGATTACGTGAATAAATTTAGTAGGAATCCCTGGATATCCCAAACCTTGATGTGGCAGTACAAGCATTCAAGATGGGATTACAGAAGGATTCCCAATTTTTTCAGGATCTTGTGATGAATCCTTGCAGGAATCTGGATGAAGCTCGAAACAGGGCCCTGAGATATATCAGGCTTGAAGATGACAAGAAAATGCAAGAGAGGATGAATTCATCCTCAACATATGAATCAACTAACAGGAAGTCAAATCCTCGTACAAGACATATCGCCCTAAGCCATATGACAGGAATGACAACAAAAAAGTGAATGCTGTTGAGGACGAAGATCCTGAGGAGTATCCTGAGTTATCTGAGTACTGTTTTTCTGTTAATACTCCTGAACTAATATATGCATGCAGGGTTTAGGAGATAAAGCAAGATGTCCTAGGAAGAACCAACAAAAGGCTGATTGGAAGGATAAATCCAAGTGGTGCGCTTTCCATGAAGATTTTGGACATTTAACGGAAGATTGCATAGCCCTGAGAAAGGAGATAACATATCCCTAAGCAAAGGCAACTTGAAAGATCTTATCAGCAGGAAGAAAAATAAGGGACATGATACAGACAAGGATCCTGAACGAGCAACATCGCCTCCCTCAGATGCCAAAATAATCAATTTCATATCCGGAGGATCGATATATGTGGGACCTCTTATTCTGCCGCTAAAAGGCATGCCAAAGAGGGGATAAGCCAACAAGGATGACGATGCTCACAAATGACAAAGTCATAACATTCGATAGTGACGACCGTGATAACATCCAGGATCCTCACCATGATGGTTTGGTTATTACCTATATATCGCTAACCATTTTGTACGCAGGATATTAGTGGACAACGGGAGCTTGGTCAATATCATCCAGTTAGAAACCCTGAAAAGGATGAACATCCCAGAAATGGAGATTACCTCGAAATCCACCATGCTTTAGGGTTTTATGGAGAGGCAAAGAACACCGTTGGAGAGATAAAGCTACATGTCTACATTGAGGGAGTAAATTCTATGCAGCGATTTTGTGTTATGGGTTCATTATCCTGCTACAATATTATATTAGGCAGGCCATGGATTCATGATATGAAAGCCTCCTTCCACTTATCATCAATGTGTCAAGATTCCTACTCCTTGGGGGTAGTCAAGGTGGAAAGCGACCAACAAGAAGCAAAGGAATGCTATTCCTCCTCGATGAAGGCGTCAACAAAATCCAGGGCAGGATAGCAATTAAAGATACAAGCCCATGATATTGTGGAAACTTCTGAGCAGGATGTTAAAAGAGTTATCCTGGATCAGGATAATCCAGATATCTAGGTGCTTGTAGGGACCAATATCCCTCAGGATATTGAGAGTCAACTTACTAACTTTTTGAAATGCAGGATGTCCACGTTTGCATGGAAACATGAGGACATGACAGGTATATCGAAAGATATTATCTCATAAACTTGGAATTGACAGGTCTTTCAAGCCAATTCAGCAAAAGAGGAGGGAATTTGATCCTGAAAGAAATGAGATTATACAAGAGGAGGTTGAAAGATTATTGAAGTCTAGGATGATTAGGGAAGTCAAGTTCCCTAAGTGGCTAGCAAACGTAGTAGTGGTTCAAAAGAAGAATGGAAAATGGAGAGTTTGTGTGGACTACACAGACCTCAATAAAGCCTGTCGTAAAGATCCATTCCCATTACCTCACATAGATTCGATGGTAGATGCGACTGTTCGGCCATGAAATGCTGACCTTTATGGATGCATCTTCAGGATTTCAACAGATCCAAATGGAGCCATCTGATCAGGAAGATACAACATTCATGACACCTACAAGGTATATACTGTTATACTGCCATGCCTTTTGGTTTAAAAAATGCAGGTGCGACATACCAAAGGTTAGTCAATATGATGTTCAAAGACAAACTGGGGGACACAATGGAGGTGTATATTGACGATATGGTGGTAAAATCCAAGAAAGCTGAGGATCATCTTCAGGATCTTGAATGTGCTTTCAATATCCTGGACCAGTATAATATGAAGCTGAATCCTGCTAAGTGTCACTTCGGAGTGGGGGCAGGAAAATTTCTAGGATATATGGTGACCAAAAGGGGAATAGAAGCAAGTCCAGAACAGATTAAAGCTGTCCTAGATCTGAAATCACCATCCAATATGAAGGATGTTCAAAGGCTAACAAGAAGAGTAACGGCATTAAACAGGTTCATATCAAGATCCTCAGAAAAATGCAAGAAATTCTATAAATCTTGAAGAAAAACAAAAAGTTTGAATGGGGTGAAAGACATGAAGCTGCCTTGCAAAAGTTGAAGCAGTATCTTTCAAGTGCACATCTGTTGATGAAGCCTGAGGATGGTGAACCCTTATCCCTATATCTTGCAGTATCAGGGAATGCAGTAAGTGCTGTTATGGTAAAGGATCACGAAAGTCAGCAATATCCTGTTTATTATGTTAGTAAAAGCTTACTAGATGCTGAAACCAGATACTCACATTTGGAAAAACTAATATTAGCTCTAGTCATGGCATCAACTAAACTTAGACATTACTTTGAAACACATAGGATTCGTGTTAAAACCAATTACCCTGTTAAATATGTGCTTAGGAAGCCCGAAATGTCTGATAGAATGGCTAAATGGTCTGTTAAACTAAGTGCTTATGATCTAGTATATGAACCAGAAATGCTATAAAGTCTCAGGACCTAGCAGACTTTGTGGCAGATTTTAGTAGTGATATTCAAAATGAAGCTGACCTAGAAGTACAACAACTAGGTGAGGATTCAGGATGTTGGATATTGTGTACTGATGGTGTATCTAATATAAGGGGTGTAGGATTAGGAATACTACTGAAATTTCGCCACAGGGGAACATATTACACCAGGCTATTAGATGTGAATTTCCTGCTACTAATAATGAAGCAGAATATGAAGCCCTGATAGCAGGATTAGAATTGGCTAAGAATATGAACGTTAAGTGTTTGCAAGTGTATGTTGACTCCCTGTTGATTACTAACCATTTCAATGGATCTTATAAGTCAAAGGTGAAAAGTTAGCTGAATATCTTGAAATTGTTAAAAAATTAGCAGGATACTTCGAAAATTTTACATTTGAACAGGTACCAAGAGAGGAAAATGCGAGGCCAACGCTCTAGCAAATCTAGGATCTATTGTCAGGATACCGGAAGGAACTCAGATACCAATATTACATATCCTGTATCCTGCGACGGAACTCTTAAAGTTTCAGGATCAGGAGGTAACAACTTTAGGATCCTGGTGAAGAATATCCTGATAAGGATCCTGAATCCTGGATGACTCAAATTGTGAAGTACCTTGAAAAAGGAGATGCCCCAAAGGACGAAAATCCCAAGGCTTCAGAATGAAGGTATCCTGCTTTACTATAATAAATGATGTTTTGTATAAGAAATCCCTTGCAGGTCAATATCTGAGGTGCTTGGAAGATCCTGAGACCAAGGAGGTACTTCAGGATATACACGAAGGAGATTGTGGCAACCATACTGGGGGCAAATCTTTATTCTTTAAGGTATTGAGAACAGGATACTACTAGGCCGACCATGAGGAAGGACGCTTCGAAATATGCTCGAAGATGTGATGCATGTCAGAGACATAGCAATATACTACATCAGCCTGCAGAACATTATATCCTATCATATCTCCTTGGCCATTTATGAAGTGGGGGATGGATATAGTGGGAAACTCTCAAAGGCTCCTGGAGGAAACATTTTCATGCTAGCAATGACAGATTATTTCTCTAAGTGGGTTGAAGCAGAAGCATTTGTCCAAGTTAGGGATCAGGAAGTGGTGTCTTTTATCAAGAGGAATATCCTGATAAGGTTTGGGATACCGGCTGAGATAATCTGTGACAATGGTTCCCAATTTATCACAAAAGGACTACTGATTTTTGCAAAAGTTGGGGAATTAAGATGATCACGTCAACACCGGTGCATCCTCAAGCTAATGGACAGGCAGAATCTCGAACAAGATAATGGTCAATAACTTGAAGAAGAGATTAGGTGCTAAGAAAGGAAAATGGGCATTCGAAGCGCCGATGTTCCAGGCAGGGAATCCTCAATCATATCTCCTTTAGCTTCGCCTCCCAAGCGCCGATGTTCCAGGCAGGCATTCGAAGCCCGCAGCTCTGGCTTCATACGCCATTTTCAGTCTGGCTTGGAGGAGGGAAATCACAACAGAACCTTTGAGGCCTTCCCAATAGGAGTGCATATCCTGCTCGTGCTGAAGTTGAGCTGCATCCACCTTGGCTTGGGCATCCTGATTAGCCTTTTGGATGGCGGCTTTAGCTTCCTGAGTCACAGCCTTATATTTGTCCTCATAATGCTGAGACTTGGCGGCAGCAATCTTTCCCTGGTCCACGATTGTGACTTGAGCCTCCTTCAGCTTGACCTCTAGCATCTTGTTACCCCACATGCGTCCTCATAAAGTTGCTTTAGGCGAACGAGACCCTACAGTCCGAGATACAAGTATCAGTATATATATAATATAATCAGGATATCTATTCAGCATATATGTACAGGATACAGGATAAGGATATTCACCTGGTTGAGAGAATAAGTCATCAAGGCACTGGACTTTAGGAATCCCTGGTTCTCGTAGGGAAAAGCCTCACCGGTAGCAGGGGAGTCTGTTTCTTTTCTCTTTCGAGAGCTGGTGGCACGTGGCTTTGTGGCAGGGGAAGGCTTAGGCATGGCCGTGGCCTTGGAACTGGTGGCAGGCTTGGATGCATTGGATGGCTTGCTGGATTCCTTCTTCACTTGGACAGGGCCAGAGTAGCTGTCAAGTTCTTCAAGGTCAAAAACTTCAGGCTTTTTGACTGGATCTGCATAAAGGGGAGAATTCTTAATCTTAACTTTACACATAGTTATGTATGGAAATAGTAATCTCTACCAGACATATTGGATGAAGAGTATCGGCTTGAACTTGAGTGAAGGGACGTGAAACTTCTATCACTTTAGGGTAATTTGTAAATTGCTTTAATTCTTTCCTCAGACTCTATAGTAGGAGGGGCTCGTTCCTTGAGATTCACTGCAAGAAAAAGGAAATATCAAGATGTCAGTTCAGGATGTAAGATCGGGATACATTTGGGGATATCCCTAAAACCCTAAATCCTACCAGTGGTCAACCACTTCCTCGGAAGGTCAACACCTTCGTCGATGGAGTCCCTCTTAACAAAGAAGAACTTGCGTTTCCAATCATCCTCATTTTTTGTCACTTTGAGGATGAGGGGGTTGTTAGAGGTGGAAAAAAGCAAGAATCGACTAGAACCGTGTGATCTTAGGCGATAGGCAATGGGTATATCCTGAATGCACAAGTCAGGGATGTGATGGGTCTTGATCGGTCAAGTACAATCAATACCCTCCAGATCATAGGCATGGTTTGAGCAAACCTAAGTCCGGTGGTACGAAAAAACTGCATGATAAACTCAGGAAATGGTATCGAAGGCCTAAAGAAAAGGGGTAGGCTAGAAAACAGATCCACTCCTTGGATACCACATCTGATCGTAGATTCCGGTCAAATGGCCGGATAATTGCCCCGTCGGGAAAGGCGCCGGAAGCCCTGAGAGAGGCGATATCAGCGTTATCGAAGGAGTACACCTCCTTCTCTGGATTCTTGAGAAGATTCTGGTTCGGTGAAAGTCGGGGTGGAATCGCCGGTATGTGATCGCGTTCGGGTAGCCATGGAGGAAACGAGAACAGAACAAAAGAAACGAAGAGAAACTAGGAAAAAGAGGGAGAAAGTACCTGAGAATTCCGAAAATGTTATGATAAGTATCCAAAGAAAAGGAGAAGATATAGGCAAGAGATAGATAGCAATGAGTAAAAATCGCGTTGGAAGTTGCACCAAGTCACATCAATCTCTAATCCCATTAATAGCATCGAGTGGCGTAAAGAAAAAATATATCCGTTTGGATTAGAGAATCCCAACAGCTATATTTTTGGGGACAATTGTTATGGGTGGAATTTTCTGACTCATATCCTGAGGATATATCTTGACCTTACATATTGATTACAACAACCAGGATACTGAACCAGGATATTGGTAATCCTGCGGGAGTATCCTACTCGTTAGTAATGATTTTCTTTGGATGCAAGGTACCAACGTTCACAGGGCTTGGTCCTCCTGAAGACTCGGTCATGACGGTTGAAAGAAAGACGTTGGAGGCCGGAAGAAAGGGTCAAGAGGGAATATTCGAAGGATCCCTAAAATGTAGGATAGTTAGTTGGTCTTGTTTACTATTTAAAGGGCACTTGGATCAGCAGTAGGACACAATCATCTCGCACTCTTCCACTTTCTGATTACAGAAACACTCGAAAACACTCACTGCACTCACATTATTCACACATTGTAACACCTAGAGCTGATCCAAGCAGTATCCCGAAGTTGTATCCTGCTGTTTGATCAATAAGAAGAACAAGGCAGCTGGCGATTGTGAGTCCCGAGGTTTTATGCCGACGATCTAGATTGATCAAGGCTTTCCTCGTATATCACGTGTCAACCTTTACTTTATGCATTGTTTTTACGAATTGATATAGTTCTGTATCCTGGAACTATATCCTGAAACTGCTTATATTTTCAATCAAGTTATCACATTTTTATCTAATCTACATAGCACACTACCTCACAAAACTAATTTGATCACTAAATTGCTTCGGTAATTTTTAACCAAAACACTAACGTTGAGTGATGACGTGGATTTTAACTTGTTTTTTTAATTTTTAATGTAATTAAAGTATTTTTATTTTTAATAAATTAAATTTCATATATTAAAATAATCCGACCCTAGCATCTTATGCTTAATTTTTCTCTTGACACATGAAAAAAAGGACATGACTCGATTTGAATGTTAAGTTATCTAATTGGGACAAAAACGATACGAGTGACCTAATTAGAACACTTTTGAAACTTGGTTACTATTCTGTGACATTTTCCCCTTTATTTATTTGTTTAAACGAGTCCAACAAGTTAATGTGTTTTTAAGTTAATTTTACGATGAAGGATCACACTTTCTGATACTTTTGGCTCCCTAGCGCCAGAAGCTATCCTTTTTGACGAGGGTTCAACGGGTCGTCCACAACAATTGTTCAACCCCAAGGGGGCAGGGGTTTGTGTTTGGAAGGTTAGGGTTTGCAATTCAGAAAGGGTTGGCGGTCCAACTTGTTGCCCGTCTACCTTCTGTTTTGATGTAACTTGTCATATTTTTTAATTTATATATTGAAAGAGTTTGATTAAAAAAAAAACCATTAACGTTTGTGGGAATCACAGGGTGAAAACATGAAATATTAGAAAAGTAATGACTGTATGTCAATATGCGAACCCCCTGGAGCATCGAGGTAATTTACTTAACAACAAATTATGAAGTTATTCAAGATGAAGCTTAGAATAGTAAACAAATCAATATATGAGAATCGGAAAACTTAATTAAATAAATAAGTACAGAAATTCGGTCCAACTATTGATACGGTCAGTGGCGAAGCTTGAGATTTCTGACCGGAGGGTCGGAAGTCAACGGACCTAAAATTATACCTGAAAAAATATAAAATCGGGAGGTCGAAAACGTATATACCTAAAAAATACCATACGAAAACCACATACCGACACTACTGAGCGAAAAATTCGGAGGGTCGGACGCCCCACCGGCTCCCAATAAGCTACGCCCTGGATACGGTTCATTGGTTAACTGATCGGCGTCATTACTTGTCGATGCAAATAAAGACAATTTAAGAGTGCTAAATCAAATTGATTATTAAGACGATTCTCTATCAGAGTAGGGTTGGTCACTTAGTCGGATTTTGACAATATTGCTTTTAAATGTTTGAGAATGATTATTATAATAGAAAATGGTTTTGATTTGTTCAATAATTTTTATCATTATTAAGCTTTAAAATAACACTAATCATCAATTTTGTTTACTTGCATCTGACAATCTTTTAATATGTATCAAACAATCATTTTAGTTTTTTTTTATACTTTATTATGGACCATTTACTTGTAGCAAAGAAATCATAATAATAAATAAGGATTGACATCAACTTATACTTTTAAAATTGAAGATTTAAGGAGTGACATCAACTTATACTTTTAAAATTGAAGATTTAATAATCTGAATTATTTCTTGGCATTTATTTTGTCAGTCTTATTTCTAATTAAAATAAACAGGACCATACTTGAAAGGTTAAGATAAGAGAATCCCAATTCTTATTTGATTATACATATTAACTTATGAGCATTTTTTATTATTTTTCTAATTCATTATGATATTAAACGCAATTTTTATTATTTTTCAAATTCATTATGATATTAAAAAGAGGACGATACGTGGGATGCATGATACAAAATAAGATCTTTTTGTATATTTGCTTTCGTCCGCTTCAAGTTATAGGGCCCCTGCTATCACTATATGTGTGTATGATATTGTTATTATGAATGTTTTGGGCCGTTTGATTTTTACAAAATATATTGAAAATATTGTGGAATACTAAAATTAAACTCTAAAAAAATAAGATGAAAGAATTAAAATTTGTTCTGTTTATATCACATTCTTTGATATGTATAGCATACAATCATAGAGGCATAAATGAGCTGATCCGAGTTAGATCTCATCTAACTTTGCGTTAGATAACTCGATCGAGCTCAGCTCATTTAGAGCTTTTAAAGCTCGACGATGTTCAGGTGAAATTTTGGTGTTTAATATAATTAATTTAATGGTTTTGTGAGGTCCTTGTGTGTAACATGTGACTTAGTTTTGTTTATAAATTCCAAGTCTAAACTGATAATTGTCTGAGTTAAAAACCTAATTGTGACATTATTCAGTTGAGAATCGTTAATTTTTCATAATCTAGTAACTGGCTGCTACATTATATATCAAATAAAGGGGTTCAAAAAATTATGTATATGAACAAATGTCTTCAAATCAAGCAATTAAAAAAAATGTCTATAATATATGTTTTTAAATGATTTATTTATCATGACTTTACATACAAAAAAAATAAACTATTATGAATATTATATAATATATATTATATAAATTAAATTAATACAGATAATAAGCTTGTTTAAGTTAACGAGCCTAGTCAAACTCGTTTATTAAAAAGAGCTTCAATATAAGCTTGGGATCAAGCTCATTAAGCTCAGCTCGGCTCAGTTCTTGAGCTTTTAACAATCCATTATCAAGTAGCTCACAAACAGCTCGTCTTGTTTACAACTCTAATGCTAATGACATTAACCAACATGTGGCACGGGTCTGGACAATGTGAAGTCAACACTCATTTGGATATTGTGGATACCATACAAATCTTCGATAAGACATGTATGTTTAATCAAACATATATTAAAGGTATTTCATAATAGCGTTGTTGAACAAGAAACCCATAGCTCATATCTGTAAGTTGTTGATGCATGAATATCGTTCCATACGCATGGCTAGACAAATGAAGACCGTATACTAAGTTAGATCAACATTAGCCTCTCCACATTGAGAAGAGAGTTCTTCATGCGACCAAGCTCTGAAGTGTGACTAAGAATTATGTGTGAATGAGCAAGAATTATCTATTAGCGAGAAAAGTACTTGTACTTATATCTGAAGTTGATGTGCATTCTTGGGCATTTGTGATGTAGCAGTCGAGCTAAGTCGTTATTGAGAGACCTTTAGAATGAGTCACGTTTATACAAATATATATGTTAATTATGATAAATAATATACATATCATCATCACTGTAAGAATATTTAAAATGTGTATATATATATATATATTTTAATATTAAACTCAAAAAACAATTTTGTATATCATAGCATATAAATATAAACAATGCCATCAAAATAGATATTTCAAAAGAAAAAAGTGTATTTTAAAAGTAAAGAAGTTACTATTACTAAAATGAAACGTTACTAAACAATGGTTAAGGGAATATAGAAATAAAAGTTAAAAAGTTTTCGAGTATATTGTTTGGGTAAATACAGGGGCGTAGCTTATTGGGTGTCCGGGAGGGGGCTCGACCTCCCGAACTTTTCGCTCAGTAATGCCCGGTATGTAGTTTTCCTATAGAATTTTCTAGGTATATGCCTTTCAACCCTCCGATTTTATAATTTTAAGGTATAATTTTAGGTCCGGTGACTCCGGCCCTCCGGTCAGAAATCTCAAGCTTCGCCACTGGGTAAATAGGTATATAGTTTTGGTCGGGCCAGGTATCACCTAATCCCATACCAATGAAATATCTTTTTCTTTAATCTCATACCGGTTGAATAGCGGGTACACCCGTCCCGTATAATTCGGGTGTCAGCTATAACCATGAGTTTTTCTGACATCCTTACTTAGTATAAAATTTTTCTCCACCAAAAATAACATATTCTCATTCAACTCAAGTTGTATCAAACTCCTTATAAAAACTCTCGTTTTCTTTTGAATTTTTAGAATTTTTCCAAGTTCTAAATGACTATTTTGGTCCCTTAAAATTTATTATTAAAACCCTTTTAACACCCAACTTCTACAACGGATCTCTCGGAATTGGTTTTCCTACAATTCACTAGAATTGAGAATCTCATCAATTGCTCCATGTGGTATTCGCAAGGAAAGTAAACCCCATAGTCTTTCCATAAAGAAAGGGTTCATATTATGACTATCCTCAAGCGTGAGAGTAGACAATACTAGAGCAAATAATCAGCGAGGGATCTTATGCGTTTAATAAGAGGTAGTTAAAAAAATATACTAAATGCATTGTCTCAATAAGAGGGGGTAATTATACGCTATTCACCGATATGGCTTTATGTCATTTTGGTGCTAACATTTATTTTTCCTCTAGATCAACGTCAGGAGGATGACTGTCATGTCAAGGTCAGAGTTTGAATGAGGTCCGCTGGTTGAAAATTGATTCTCCAGCTTTAACGTGGCGGCTGGTGACTGTTTCTCATACGCAGGGCCGATCCATGGGCTAGGTAAAGTGGGTGAACGCCTAGGGCCACTCTTCCGGGAAGCCCAATTTTTTTCATATACTTTTTAAAACAAAAGCCTATATATATTAAAACACAATAATATTTACAATCCAATATGATTTTTTTAAAACATCAAGTCCTTAAAACTAGTAAACTAACACAATACTCAATAACCTATTAGTTATGGCCAAATGAAACCCATTTTCTTATAATAACACAACCACTGCCATATCACCTTAATGAAATCCACAAAATTAGAGACCTATATTTTATTTAACCTACGTTTGTAGGGACCTATTTTTTCTAGGCGCACATAAATCCCGAATTCTGAGAGACATCCTACCCATAAACTTTTAAAACGTTATATATTTCCCTAAGCACATACGTGGTCTTCGCTATACTTATAACATGCATAAAATGTCACACCCCAACCGATGACGGAATCATCGGGGCGCGGCACTAGGCGAATCAGATTGCTCGAGAGAATCCATAACAACTATTTACGTGACGATATTTAAACATTCGTTATCCCATACTAACAAACATATAATCCATAAACAATCATTACAAATATTTAAACATCTCTCAAACATGTCCAATTCGATCTACCCTAGACTTTATTACATGAGTTTTTAAGATAAGCCTAAGTCTATTTGCAGCGAGTAGAAATCTTTAACCTGCAACATACGTTAAAATAATTGTCAATATAAAAATGTATTGGCGAGCATACATGTTTTGATATAATAGCATAATAGATAAAAGTGTTCGCGAATTTCCACATACATAAACATGATCACATAACATATAAACTCACAAGACAAGTTAACGGTTGAAGTAACAGTAGACAAGTTCGGGAGAACTTGTACCTTGGGGTACAAGTTTCGGGCGAACTTGTACTATCATCCCTTGGAAGAGTACAAGTTCGAGCGAACTTGTCCTGATTCTTTGGAATAAGTACAAGTTCGGGCGAACTTGTGTGTTTTCTGTCAAAAGTTGATCAAGTCCGGGCGAACTTGGTCTACAATCTGGTGACAAGTTCGAGCGAACTTGATGTTTTCCGAGCGAACTTAACTGTTTTGGCATCCAAATCGTGCGTTTTCGCGTCGTTTGCTGAGGAAATCGAGTGTCCATCCCTCCAACCTTAAGCTACTGAGCAAAACCAAGGCTGGAGAGGTATTTTGGAGCGAGTTTTAACCATTTTACAGAAACTCGGACTAATCCGGGCGAACTTGATGGTTCGTACGGGTTAGTCCAGTTTGTGCAAAGTGACGATTTCGTCCTTGTGCTTCCGGATCTGAGATCTTGCTTGACAACGCCTCGTTCCACTTCAAAGTGAACGAAACATATGTCATTTAGTTCGAATTCCGTGTAAAAATCGATGTTTAAAAGGTTTTACTTAGATCTAAGTATAGATCTAAGTGAAAAACAGAAGTTTTGTAGAAAAAGATGAAGATTTTCGTAAACAGAAAGATTGATGAAATGAGTAAATCTTGTGCAAAATCGTTGTAAAAGGTGTTGTAGTTGCTAAAGGTGTTGATCTTACTTGGAAATCAAGGTTTTCGGTTTTGGGAGATCTGGGGCGAACTTGCAGCAAGAGGTGCATGAATGGAGGTGCTGGGTATTTATAGGTGAGGGTCAAATGGGTTGATATAGACCAAGTTCGGCCGAACTTGGCACAAATTCAAGCAAACTTGGAACAAGTTCGGGCGAACTTGGCTAGTTTGCTTGAACTTTGTGCAAGTTCGAGCGAACTTGCTTGTTTTTAAGGATTTTATATTTTGTTCACCATTGATCAAGTTCGGCCGAACTTGTGATGCACAAGTTCGGCCGAACTTGGCCCAATGGCTAAGTTTTGTTCGTTAATTCCGCGCTAGGTGCTCGTTTGACGATCCGATTCGTATTAGATAGTTACATTAAGTGTTTTAGCAAAGCGTTAAGCATATTAATCGGTTAATTTAGTTTAAATTAGATAAAAGAGGAGATAACATGCGGCTTTGTTCCTAAGTCTTGCGAGAGTCGCGTTGTAGTTTAAGCGAGCAGACAGCTTGGAAACTTCACGCAGAGTTTATGGTATTTAGCGAGTGCGGTGCGAGTGTGAGCGTTGTGAGGTGCGATGTGGTGCGAAAATATGTGATATAGCGTAGTAAGCGATTTAGTTTACATTATGATCCGTCTCTGGTGCTAGACGTAACGAGAGTAACGAACTTACAAAGAAACGGGTTGTTACATAAAAAATTTAAGAGCACTTTATTAGAAGAGACTTAGTCATAAGCAAAATGAAATTCTAGGTTACAATCTTCTTTGAAAACTTACAATTTCATACGTTTACTATATGACTAATCTTGGTTTCTAGAGCAAAAGTATGATTCATTTGCTTCTGAAGCCACTCTTTTTCACTAGTTATTATATTATTAGTTGATAGTTGATTATTGATAATAAAAAAATGCAAATAGTGAAGCAACATATTCCACTTATCTAATCATAATATATTGGAGGAGATGTCAAAGCCAATATCAATTTAATATTTGTAAGTGGAGACCTTCTTGGCCCACCTTCTCCACAAACCTAACCCCACATAACACCTCCCTTCAACACCTTCATATCTACTTCTCTTATGCATTATTTTATTTGACAAATGGTTAATTCAATTAAAAAAACATTCGACTTTGTTTAATTGCTTAATGCAATTTAAAAATGAGCAAAAATATGAGAGTTTTGCCAAAAGTTTAATCTAGATCATATAGAATGACAACCAGCTAATATCATATTATTATACTGTTTTTTTTTCCTAAATGCAAGGATTTTTTAATTTATAGTTATTAAACTTCAGTTTCTAAAGTAAAGTTTAATAAAAAATATAATGGTAATTACATTTAGACAGAGATCAAATAAAAAGTATTTTATCGTACAAAATGTACGAATGGAATTGAAAAGTAAAAAAAAACGCGGTGACATTTTTATAATTATTTTACTTGTAGGGTAATTATCAAAATTACTCTTCAAATGATCTTGTAGGGTAATTTTGTAGTGTATCACAATATTATAAACGATCTTGTAGAGTAATTTTGATCTTGTAGTGTAATTTTGATCTTATAGGGTGATTACGAGTAAAATAATTTCGAAACTGTCATCGCGGTTTTTTTTAACTTTTCCATGTCATTCGTACGTTTTGTACGAAAGATACTTTCTACGGGATCTTTACGCAAAGTAACCCTCTACAATTCTCCTATCATATCATTTCTAATTTTGGTGAGCATATACTATCTACTCTGTGGCGGAGGCAATATATAAGGAGGAGTAGTCCGGGCAACCCCTCAAACCTGTCTTTAACCCTCTACTATTCTCCTATCATATCATTTCTATTTTTGGTGAACACATACTATCTACTCTGTGGCGGAGGCAATGTATAAGGAAAGGTAGTCCGGGCTACCCCACAACTCCGTCTTTGTATCTACTTGTATTTAAAAAACATCCAGAAAGCACGGTTATTGGTACATATATGAATCCTGTAAGAAAAATGCATTAACTATTTAATATCTGTATTAGTATATTTTCATGATTCAAGTTGTTGAAAACATGTTTTACGTTACATTTTAATGGGTTGTAATAATTGTTGTCTTATTAGGTTCAACCACTCTAGCCGTTCGGAACCTACAAACCAAAAATTAGTGTATCAAACCAAACCTAAATATTCTTGTTTTTAACACTTTAATTTAATTAATTTACTTTGTCTCATATTCTTAACGTACTTAATTATTTTTTTACAGAAGTTGGTGTTAAAACACAAACCTGTTACGAAACGAAAATCATATAACCCAAACATGAAAGTTAGACCCAAAAGTGTGACTGGATCGTCTAGAGCTAAACTACTATATGGACTATGTGAGTATGATTTAAGTGTTTACTCAAGTTATATTAGACTTGACCGTGTGTGTCAAAGGTCAGTCTATGGGTTACCAACTTATTATGGTGAGCATTGAGAAACTTTCATATGACCAACGTTGAGAGAACTTTCAAATGGATCAAACTAGTTAAACTTTTTTGACCCATTCAAATGGAGGCAAAAACATAAAATGGGTCGCGTGGGATAAGATGACATGGAGGTTTGGGAATTGAGGATATCCATAGTTTGAACCTTGCGCTCCTTGCGAAGTGGTGGTGGAAATTTAAAAGTAATAATTAGGGTCTTTGGGTGAAGTGATTAAAGCTATCCATGCTAAAAAAAACGGATACCTTTCTTTTCCTTTCAATAAAAGAATTATCGGCTTATGGAAGGATATTGGTATGGTAGAAAGGGGTTTTCGGGTCGGGTCGGGTCAAAATATATACTTTTGTATTGACTCTTAAGGATCGATTTAAGAACCTTTTTAGCTGGCAAATAACACATTTGCATCAATTGGAGATCATTTGGAATTGGGTTATCAGATCAGTTGGCCTTGGAACTGGGCTCGTGAACCTGCCATTGCTTCTGAATCGCAACAGCTAGCTGAACTTATTCAGGCTCTATCTTCTGTTTCTTATGTTCTTTTGGAGGGCCACCGTGAACAGAATAGCTTCAAAAACGGGTCTTATGTGTAGAGGAGTTGCGTTGGGAGATGTGATTTGTTCGAGATGCAGGATTCGAGAAGAGACTGTCACTCATATTTTATGGGATTGTTTATCATCAAAATCAGTTTGGTAGTCTATTTTCACTTGGTTAAAAGTTGCCTTTTCCTGATCATTTGGCTCCAGTTCAAGAAATTTTGGGAAACGTGGTGGCGATAAATGGTTCTAGGACGTGGAAGAAATTAATTGAGGCCGTGATTCAAGTTACGGCATGGGAAATTTGGAAAGCTAGAAATGAGAAAACCTTCAATGAGCGGCATATTCACTTCAACCGAACGGTGGATGTCATTAAAGAAACTTCTTTTCTTTTTGTTACGGGAAGATTTAAATTTTGTAACCTTAAGTGGGATAGATGGGTCGATTTTAACATTCGTGATGTAATTTTGTAATTCCGGATCCCATTTTCTTGCTAACCCATTTTCTATATTTTATATAGAAGTTTCGCTGTTCAAAAAAGAATAATAAAAAATAAATGTAAATTGTCATCTTGGGCCAACTTCAACTCAAATTATGCCACTGGGCTGCAGTTAAGTGAGATCAGGAACATGAGCCATGGCTATCATTTTCTTGTTAATCACGTAAGTGCTATGATGGCCCATTAAGGTTCAATTTTTATAAAAATTATACAAAAACTTAAAAAAAGTATAAAAATAACATAATTTACAAATGTTACATGAACGTATAATGCCAATACGTAAGACCATAAACCAAAACCCGAAACACATAGCTGCATGTCATACAATCGGTTCTAATAACTAAACACATGTTTTTCCTAAATTGAATCATTTTTTCCGCCTAACTGAAACATTTTTACAAGTGAAGTACTACCACGTAACAAGCAAATAAGTGTATTTACATTAGGGCACACTTAGTGAAAATATGTGACTATTACTTGTCAAAAATATATGTTAATTGAGTTTGTGTTAGAGTTTCAGTTTACTAAAATGTTTGAAGTGAGCTTTTTGAACATAACTAGATTAACATCTTGAGTAAACTACAAATATTGTCCTTATATAATCAAAAAAATAATCTCTCTAAACACACTCACACTCCCTCTCTTTCTCCCTACAAATATTTTCTTTTTTAGAATATTTTTAAATAAATAGGTAACAAGACTAAACTATCCTTGTGTGATCTGATTTAACGAAAAAATTTAATTTAGTTAGGGGCAAAAGACGTAACATGCAAGATTTACAAACATAAAGTACAAATCTTATCGATTTTAAAAGAAAAAATATGCATTAGAATTTATGTAAGCATAAAGAATAAAGAACAAATTTTGTAATTTAGTACTTGTGTTAGATAATTGAATCTCCTTCATTTGCATGCATATTAGGTAGATTTGTTTTGGAAAAAGAAAACCAAGCCATTATCTGTGTTTATAATCTAAATTCATTTGTTAGAAAAGATGACTTTTTCTAATAACATAAATAAAATCTGAAAAAAGTAAACTTAATTTACACTATGATAACAAGACTCTTTAATGTTTGTCACTCAAAAGTTTTATTTGCCAACATTGAATGATTTTAGATTTGGTGTAGGTCGCTTCAAAAAAACTGGGCCTTATGATTTAATTTCTGAAGCCCACTATATGAACATTAGGCTTTACTTTGGATCTCAAACAACCAAACGGGCCGAATATGTGCGGCTTATGGGCAGTGGGCTTGTAGCCGGATTTCGGCATATGAGATATTGCAATGGTGTATAATTGACGGGATTTAATCCGATTAAAATACTGTACACGCTTACACCGCCAATTAATATGCGATATTAACTAAACTAGGTTTACAAGAATAGCCGCGTTGCGGTGAACTTTTTTTGTTATTTAGTCTGTGTTTACACGTGTTTTGAAATCAATATGAGCGCGTTGCGCACATGACCATTGATAAGAATAAAAAAGAAAATATCGAAAAAAAAAACACTAAAAGATAACCGAAAGAAAATCAACCAAAAAAGTTGTATGGTAATGATGTTATTCATATTAAACTCGTGATCAGAGATGAGAAAATGGTACTGGGTACCGGTACCGAATTTCCTAAACCGAAAGATCTTAAGTACCAATTCGGTACCGACTTTTGGTGTTCCTGGTACCGGTCCACTACCGGTTTTTACCTTTATATACCGGTACCGTAACCAATATTTTCGGTACCAGTACCGATTCGGTATTGGTTGGCACCGAGATCATCCCTACCCCTAAAACTAAAAAAAAGAAATTATTAAAAGTTGAAGAAAATCAACAAAAAAAGTTGTGCGATACCATTGTTCGTACGGTACCCGTGATCAGGGATGAGCAAATAGTACCGGACAGTACCGAATTTTCCGAACTAAAAGATTCTCAAAATCAATTCGGTACCGACTTTTGGCGTTTTCTATACCAGGCCGGTGCCGTTTTTTACCTTCATGTAATGATAACAAACTGACCGTACAGGTATTTTCGTTACCAGTATCGGTTGACACTAAACTTATATATATTATAGTATTTATGGTACTATTCATTAGCTTCTAAAATTAATATATGTATAATATGATATATGTATAATATATAAAATAATATTTTATTTAAAAATTTAAATTGCACACCGTGAATCCCAACCATGGTATTAGAGTCATATTTTGCATTCATTTAAAGGGGTGAGAAAAACCGAACCGTAATCGAAAACCGAACCGTTAACCGGAAAAATTAACCGAAACCGTCCAAACCGAACAATTATGGTTAGGTGAATATGATTAACCGAACTTTTGGTTATGGTTATGGTTAAGGTATCTTCATTAACCAAAATAAACCGAGTTATGTTTTTATCATCTTCCTCTTAGTTTCTTGTCTCTATTTATTTGTGTCATTTTTATTTATTATTTATTGCGTTAGAAAACTAAATATCTATATCCAAAATATGGTTATATTAATTACTTATGAACCGAGTAATTCATTTTTCAGTATACGATATATGCTTTATAAGTTAAAATAGCTCATATAAGAACATAATCAGGTTTTTTCATTGACACATCAATAAACTATACAGAAGAATACAACCATATTTTTATCTAAAAACACCAAAAAAAATATATCGGTTAATACCGAAATAACCATAACCGAACATAACCGCAATAACCGAACCATAACCGCCAATTAACCGAACCATGGTTAACCGCCTATTATGAGTCCCAAATCAACTACGGATCACAGTAGTTTGATTGTTCACAAACAAACACCTATAGATTAGGTGTTTGAATGTATAAAATTAAGAAAAATCAAAGAAGAAGATGAAGATTCTTGTTTTTTATGAAGATACAAGTGTTGTATATTGAATCCCAAATGGTAATAACGATTTAAGCACCTGGATATACGGATTAAGCACAAGAACAATCACAAGAATCACAACACAGAAATCACCAAAATCACTAGTCCAAGAACCTTGAAGCTAGGGTTTCATTCAAATAACATATATATAGTATCTGGCCATCCAACGTAATTATTTAATTACGCTGGATCATTAATTACGCCGGCCAGTACAAAAGTTCTTACAATTACATATTTGGTCCTTGAACTATGCAAAAGACACTAAACTATCATAGAACTTATCCAAAACCTAGTTAATCAAGTATCAACGATCTCAAGTGGATTAGTTGTCAGCTTCCGGATCAGGATTAGTTGCAGCTTGTTCAGAGGACTGTTCAGGTGGAATTTCGATTTTTGGTGGTTGATTTAAAACAATTTCACTTGATTCTGGCTGGGCCTCCACAGTGACTTCATATGTGGATGAAGTCGGAGGTGGTGGAACAATGACTTGAGATCAGATTCTGGTGGAAGATCTTGAGGAAAAGATGATGATGGTTGTGTCTCGTAGCTTTCTCAGCATTCTTTTCTTGACTTGATTTTTCGATTCGGCTTAGAATTTCCATCATTTCAATCTTTCTTTCTCTGGCACGCTCAACTGCTCTTTGAAACAACATTCCCTCCTCCAATAATACATTCCCTGCCCCAACGTGAATTTTGTTGCCATAGAGAACGTTCAAGTCAGACAGACAGAACATGAACACTTCCATGGGATCCAGTATTCTTATGTCTTCATTTGAGTTGGATCGAATCACGACCTCACCCGTTTGGCCATCATAAAACCATTTCTTGAAGTCTTTGAGCGTGACGGGTTGTTCTGGAGGAAGTTTAACCCTGGTGACCACATCTACTGGATTTATAACCCAAGTAATCCTACCTTTTCCGGTGAGAAGGTCTTTGGTGGTCTTTGATATTCTTCGGCGTGGCGTTGAGGCTTGATAATGGTGAATCCACGAGCGCACTCTCGCAATATTAATCTTTCAAAATCTCCACCGATGCTGCTGTTGTGGGATTGATCATGTCGTGCTTGCTCAATTCTCTGATATCCCATGTGGGTAAGCTTTGCATAGCATTTCCGTTGTGGAAATACTGGATCACCCCTCCTCGACGCTTGACAATAAACCACCCTGTTAGATTGACGTACTTCCAGCTGATGATTCGGTCTGTTACCTCGATTTTCTCTACGGTGATAACTTGGTAAAAGTCTGGTAACTTGGCTCTTTCTTTCTTGAACTATTCAGGATGTTGAGGTGCAAACTCATCCCCTCCATCAGACTCATATACAACTTCATCCTCCAGCCCCCATTCTAAAAGCTTTTCAGCATCTCAAGCCTATCAACCTCTTCTTCATCACTGTCTTCTCCGGCAGTCACTTCCACTGCAGAATCAAGACGCTTCTTTTCTTTTCGGCAAGCTCTGTCTTGCGTTTTTTCCTCTCTTTCTCCGAAGCTATCAAAATCGAAAATTTCATCACTTGAATATTTCAGTTTTCGGTTGGCCGCTTTGTATAAACCTTGAACTAGTTCGTGCAGCTTTTCCAATCCCTCTTGTTGAAATCTGATAAAGTCGGTTTGCTTTGAAACATACAGGCTCAGTTCCTTGTTCTTTTTACGTTGCTCCTTTAGCTTTTCACGAAGTAGATTTGTGTCGTTCACTTGATTCTTTAGTAAGCATATTTCATTAGCGGGAAACTTTCCGATGTCTTTTGAGAGACGATCGAAAAGATCCTGGAAAGGACGTGGCCTTGACGGAACTAGTAGTGGAGTAGCAGAAGTTGGTTTGCTGGGTTTGGTGGTACATCTTTTGAAGAACCTTTATCAACCTTTCGTTTCTTTTGCACAGGGGACTTGCTTGGACCGGTCTCAGCTGGATCACTAATTAAACTCTCAACAAAACGATCTAAATGAAACCATAAAAATGAGCAATACTCACAGCAAACGTGTGCAGGATGTATCTCCAGTCTCTAGTTAGCACATTCCTTTTTATCTCATTCTTTCCTCTGAAATCTCCTGATAACCCATTCCTCGAAAACTGTCGAGAATGTCGTCTTTGCTCAACCTTAGAGGATCTCTTGAGGAGTCACCAAGACACAAAACTTTTCGAATTCTTTCTTCAGTTACGATGATTTTCTTATTTCGAACTGTTGAGGTAATTTGTCTGACTTGATTGACAGTTGAGACTTTTGCAGACTTCCAGAATTCCTCAATGTGTATGGTGTAGATGTCTGGATTTGCCTGAACTGCATAGCTGATTTTGCTACGGGATAACCAATCCATCACATCTTCAAAATCCTTTATGATGTCATCAAGTGCAATGGGCTGGTTATGTTTCATGGTTGGATCCCAGAACACTTCTTTCACCATTTCTGTAACCATGAAAACGAGCAAAGTGAGATCCGAGAGATATAGATATATGTTAGAATGTTAGAATTATTTACAAAGATTAAATTGAAAATAAATTATAAATAAAAACGCTGGTAACTACGCTGGTTATTTATGCTGGAACTGTATTAAATTCGCTGATTATTTACGCTGGAGGATGTTGCGTAGTTAATTCTTTGTTCGTGAGTCTTGATTAGCGTAAAAGCTTATCTACGCTGTACTACTGACGTAATTAATCAATTTCACCGGTTGCTTGAACTCGCGTTCAAGACTTAACTTTGCTAATCTCCGATCTTCGGACAAAAACGCTGCATTCATATTAAATACGCTGGATTCATGCTAATTTCGCTATATTCAAGAGTTCTTCATAAACTCTTCAAAAACCCAACAGCCAAAACCTTTCAAAACGCACACTGATTCCCTGTTTAGACAAAGCGAAACTTCTTGTGAATGATGACACGATTTAAAACACAACTAGCATATAATCATACCGAAATGTATGTCGAATCGTTGAGAAAGGAGAACTGGTTTTTGGTTCAATAGAATGTGAGTTTCTTGGTTTTGAAAAAGAGTTTAAACATGGAAACGGTTAAAAAAAGGTTAATATACAAAAATATCTACCCTCGTAATTATTAATTACGCTGGTAGTATAACTACGCCGCGTTAAAATTTTCTTGTATTTTTCAAGTTTAAGAAACTCAAAACAAATACGCTTGAAAATCTTAAACTTTCTCGTAAATCGTGCCCTTTTTAGGTAAGATGAGATTAAACAGTGAAAATTTTGCCAATTTGGACACCGAAAATGAGCTATTCACAATGGGAAGCTTTGTTTGACACTCGATGACAATCCTGCAAAAGATCATACTGTTAACACTTTGTCAGTCAAATGTTTTAAAAATTTTGAATGATTAAGGCACAAGAAAAACCGTCAGTATGTTTGTCCACTTAAATCCATGCATCTTTCTTTCAACATGCTTTCGGTTTGCATTTCATCATGTTATGGTAATATTGATAAAAATTGCAATGGCCCCCACTCCAGCTAGATGAGTAGAATACTGTGCCCGTGAGTCCCACATCAGGACATACCCCCGCGATCAAGGTATGCGCAAAGATTCATCATAACAGGTGAGTATACCGAGTTTATTCGTTTGAAAAATACAAGGTTAGCGCAATGGTGAACAGGTATGTACTTTCGCGCAGTAAAAGACCCAGTTGCGGTCCTGACCAGGGTTAGGCAGATACCCCATTGTGGTACGATTTCTTTTGATTTGCTCGTTTAATTTGAGCGTTTTCAATTTTAGGGTTTTGGTCTCTTGGACTCTTTTTAGATAAGATATCATAATCGTGTCTAGGTCTGCATATTTCTTGATGCAACAGAAGAGTGATTATGATATCCCCGAACAACAAACGATATAAAGACTCGAAATCTCAGACTTTGGCAATCTATCAACGCAAGATTTAAGACCATTAAGCCATATGCCGCAATGTGTTACCCGCAGGAAGCACAGTAGTGTGGGTATCCAGAATTCTTGTTTAATCTTTATTATTTGATGCCTAATCGCAGTTTACTCGAGAGTATTACTGAATCTACTGACACGTCGTTGCTTGGTACCCCGATCTTCTTTGCATAGCGTCTTGATTTTACTTTTTCTTTTCAAAGACCAGTAAACAGTGTTAGCAGTTTTCTATCATTTTCTCAAAGCAGGTGTCAAACATGAGATCAAACACATTAGATTTTCTTGGATAATCTTCCCCCCTTAAAATTTTATTTTCGAGTGCCCATTGCTTGAAAAAGAAATTTTAATTTGCAGAAAATCTTTTGTGGGCACAATTTACGATACTCGTTTATTTGAAAAAGCGTTTTTTAGAGTATATATACAATTGGTCATGCTAATAAAATTCATTTCCACTCAAGAAAATTAACCATTTCCAACCAGGTTACCAACTGGTTGAAACGGGTTTTATCAAAGGCCTTCGTGAAGATGTCGGCTTTCTGTTGCGTGGAATCCACAGGCACCACTTGAATATACCCCTTTTCGTACGCATCTCGAATCGCGTGAATACGAACTTCGATGTGTTTTGTTCTCGAGTGATGGATCGGATTCTTCACAATTCCTAGACATGCTTTGTTGTCGATGAATATAGGAGTCTTCATAAGGTTGATTCCATAATCCAGCAACTGATTTTGTATCCAAAGTACTTGTGAGCAGCAACTATAAGCAGCCGTGTATTCAGCTTGAGTAGTAGAGGTGGAACCGTTGTCTGCTTCTTGCTTTGCCACGATATCAGACGATTTCCTAAGAATTGGCAACCCCTGAGACGGATTTCCGATCAACTTTGCAACCTGCATGATCACTATCAGAATAAGCAATTAAACCAAAATTACTATCTTAGGATGCCAAAGCCCAATCTTGGCGTTCCTTTCAGAAGCGAAAGATGCTTTTGACAGCTATCTCATGAGATTCTTTGGGATTCGTCTGAAAGCGTGCACAGATGCAGACTGCCTACATAATGTCAGGCCTACTAGCTGTTAAGTACATCAAAGAGCTTATCATTGAGCGGTAGAAGGACTTGTTCACTGATTTTCCTTGAGGATCGAGAGTTAGTTCGGTTTGAGCAGCGAACGGAGTACTTGCAGTTTTGTTGTCATTCATGTTGTACTTTGCAAGTATATCTTTGATATATTTAGCTTGATGAATTAGAATCACATCTTCTCTTTGCTTTATTTCCAACCCTAAGACAAAGGTGAGTTCACCCATCATACTCATTTCGAACTTTGCTTTCATAACCTTCTCGAACTCCTTGCATAACCCTTCATCAGTTGACCCAAAAATAATATCGTCTACATAAATTTGAACCAGCATCACATTGTCTCCGATCCTTTTTGTGAAGAGAGTCATGTCAATTTTGCCTCCAGTGTAACCACATTCCAGAAGTTAAGTTGACAAAGTCTTGTACCATGCTCGAGGAGCTTGGTGAAGACCATAGAGAGCTTTGTCTAGCTTGTAATATCGTTTGGGAAAGTGTGGATCTTCGAAGCCAGGAGGCTGACAGACATAGACTTCTTCCTTGATATCTCCGTACAAAAAGGCATTCTTCACATCTATTTGAAATACTTTGAAGTTTTGTAAGATGCATATGCCAAGAATTTTCTGATTGCTTCCAAACGTGCAACAGGTGCAAAAACTTCTTCGTAGTCCATCCCTTCTTCTTGTCGAAAACCCTGAACGACCAATCTTGCCTTGTTTTTTAGTAACCACCCTCTATCATCCATCTTATTGCGGACAACTTTGTTCCTATTGGAAAATTCCCTTCAGGTAAATCAACAAGTTCCCATATTTTAAGCTTCCGGAATTGAGATAGCTCTTCCTGCATTGCCTGTACCCAGCTGTAGTCTTGAATTGCTTCTTCAATGTCGTGTGGCACAGATTGTGATAGAAAAGCAGCATAAGTCCTTTGTTGATGACCGAAGATTGACGACGAGTTCGCACACCATCTTCTATGGTACCGATAACATTTTCAAGAGAATGATTTCGATTCATCTTGTAACCAGCATTGATATGGGTTTCAATTTGTTGAGGCAGATTGGTGAAGAGCTCATCGAGGTAGATGATAGGGAGTCCATCTTCCTGTGTTGGTTCATTCACATTCGACTGTGAACAAGAAGCATCATTTGCAGATGCATTCTCAGCCGAAGTGTCACCATTTGTTTCTTCCACAGGAACAATTGGATCTTCAGAGAGTGGAGTGAGGCGAGTGGTGAAAGGAGTGAAACCAAAGTCTGACGAATCAAATAAAGGTTCCACTGGTGAAGTTTCTGTCGGATTGGAAAAGGTTCAGGGATGTCAAAGGTATTGAAAACAATGTCAGCATCGTAGAACCAGTCTGGAGAAATTCCGGTGTTGTATAGTTTCCTTCTTGAAAATCTACGTAATACGATTCGACCACCATTTTGGTTCGTTTGTTGTAGACTCGATATGCTTTTTGAGTTGACGAATAACCCATGAAATAAACACATCACCTACTGCTTCGAACTTGATAAGATTGTCTTCTGTGTTGAGGAGAGTACACGAACATCCGAATGGTCTAAAGAAATTTATCAGAGGCTTTCTTTTGAAAAGAAGTTCATAAGCAGTTTTTCCGTGAGGTTTGACTATAAGAACTCGATTCAAAATGTAGCATGCTGTGTTGACTGCCTCTGCCAGAAGATGATTGGAAGCTTAGAGTCTACCAGCATGGTTCTTTCGCTTTAATGAGTGTTCTATTCTTGCATTCTACTACACCGTTTTGTTGAGGAGTTCTAGCTGCACTATACTGAAGCCTAATCCCTTTTGCTTCACAGAATGAGATAACAGAATGATTCTTGAATTCTGATCCGTTGTCGCTTCTAATTGATTTGACCTTCAGCTTGATGACGTTCTCGATATAGGGATAAAAGTCTGAATAATTGATGTCGTTTCACTTTTTGCTTCAAGAAAGTAGACCCATGAGAAACGAGAAAAGTCACCTGTGATCACCAAACAATAAGATCGCTTAGCTAAGATTTTAACACTGATAGGTCCAAAAAGATCCATGTGCAGCAATTGCAATGGTGATGTGATAGTATTCACTGCTTTGGATTTGTGTGGCCTTTTGTGTTGCTTGCCTTGGGCGCATACAATACATTTTTAGAAAAAGGAAATTCTTTTATAGGTAAACCTCTTACGAGATTTAATCTTGAAAGTTTGTTGATATTTTTAAAATTTACATGCCCTAGGCGCCTGTGCCAAAGCAGTGATTCCGATTCTGAGGCCTTAGAAATTAAGCAAGTCATTTGCTCATTTGTTTTGGCATTCTTCGTATTAAGCACGTAGGTGTTGTTTTGACGAGGAGCAGTTAGCATGATCATTTCGGCAGGAATTGTGTATTCTGGCTTGAGAAAGAGACATTCGACGTCATTGAAAAGAACCGAAATTCCTTTGTCAGAAAATTGTGATACACTCATAAGATTGTAACACAGCTCTGGAACATAGTTCACGTTTTCCAAAGTAAGAGCCTCTAACACAACATCCCTTATTCCGACAATTTATCTGTCACACCCCGACCCGCAGCGGAAAAGGTGACCGGGTCATGATTGGGTTATCATCAAAGCTCATGACATTTATTATACGTTTCATATTCATTAATACAATTTAATGGAAATTTACAATAAATATTACAACATGTTCTATCTATCAATCTAAGCTTCTTTGTTCTCTTCTAAGGCATTTCCTATATTTTCCTTGCTTCAACCTGTTCACCTGTATCATGTGTAAAAGGGTTTTTGGATCAACAAAAAGTTGACGAGTGAATCCTATGGAAAACATTTGAACAAGTTTATTTAATTGATTATGAAATGAGTGCACAACCACACATGAGTAAAAATAGATGTAACTTATTCAACAATCATTAGACATTAAATAAAGCACACATGAACAATAATGGAACGTTTAGAGGCACGCGTTGCTCTACTCGTCTCTCACGAGGAACTGATGGGCCTAATGAATGAATTGCATAAACATGATAATATGAAAGACATAACTATAAACAATATAAACTCAATGATACACACATGAACAATAATGGATTGGTTTTGAGGCACGCGTTGTTCAACTCGTCTCCCACGAGGAACTGATGGGCTTAATGAATGAATTTCATATAATTTGACAAAATGAAATAAGTAATCACAACAATATAAACAATCTAAGTTTAGGTCACGATATGGTATGGCACAAATTTAAATAAACGAGTTAATTATTTGAGACACATGACACACCCCAAAACGTGTAATTAAAAAGGGGAGTTGTAAGATTCACTCACAGTGGGTGCGTTCGGTTGATGATGTTGAATGCACGCGAAGTGGTTTTAACCACGAGTGAAATTAACCTAGATAAATAGCATTATGGTTCGGTAAGTAAACGGATTTTATTAATCCATTTTAGTAGGATTGTTGGGTGTATTTTTATGAGTTTGAGGCTGTTTTCTAACCTTAAAAATGTTATTTTTAAATATTTTTAATTGATTTTTAATTAAAATAAATAAATAAAAATAATAAAAAAAATTGATTTTTTTGCTACAGTTGACCGTTGACCGTTGACTTTGACTTTGACCGGTTCGCTTGTATAATTGTGCGCTGAGTGAGGCTCGAACCCGAGACCTCCCGTACGCGTGCACGCAGCTCTACCAACTGAGCTACGTGTCTAACCCGAAATATTTCTGTTTTTAATTACATTTATATATTAATTAGGTTAAACAGAAAATCCTTTATTTTTAAAAACGATTTTAAATCAAAGAATCGGTGCGCTCCACAGGTCTCGAACCCGGGACCTGTGGCTTATGCAAACACACAGTCCACCGCTGGACTGTGTGTCCAACTTGTTAACTAAACTTATTTTTATTATTCTTAAATACAAACTAATCATTTTCATTTATGCCATATTAAAAAGTTTGAATAATTGTCCGGGTCGATGTAGTAGACCGGACTCGAACTCGTGCGCTTTGATTAAACATACACACAGTCCACCACTGGACTGTGTGTCTAACTTGGTTATTAATCCGATTATTAATATACTTAACATATAACAGTGGTGCTTCCGGTTCGGTTAACAAAAAGAAAACATTTTTATTAAGGCAGCGTGTGTGGAACAAGATTCGAACTCGAGACCATTGTGTGTTTAATGTGCACACAGTCCACCGCTGGACTGTGTGTCTAACCCGAGTAATAACTTGATTTTAATTATACTTATATGTTTACCGAACTTCATCTTCTTCGTCAGTTTTAACCAGCATCGGAAATCCGACTGGTTCAAAATTTTAATCGGTTTCTTTAGTGTCTGATGATTAAATACAAGTGATATTAAATAAAAAGAATGAAGAAATTAGGCGTGAGGTTATACCGACTGGATTCCTCTGTTTATCCGGCGTAACTCCGGTGACAGCAATCACTTCCGGCGACGAGTGTCTTGCAGCAGAGAGTCTTCAGAAAGCTTACAAAGTATGTGGGTGACTTCGGTATAAGTTCAGAGGGTTTAGTAAGGCTTAGAAGTTAAGGACTCGGTTTTCCGGCGATGAGCAGAAGAATTCCGGCGAGTGAGTTTTCGCCGAGAAAGGGTGCGGTTTTGAGCGAAAATGTTTGCAGAGGTTCGATGGGGTATTTATAAGGCAAATCGTCGATGAATTTGGTCCGATTTTCGACTTGATTCGTCGGTTAGAAAAACTCCGGCGGTTATAATTTGTGTCGCGGACTCAGACGTCGGTTATAACCGATGTGTAGTTAAACTTTACGTTATAACGGAAAGAATCGTTAAGTTTCGCGAGATTGCCGGGATTTCCGACGACTGCAACTTTGGGCGCCGGTTTTGAATTCGGAAAGACACGTTATCAATTAAATGATCCTAACATTTAACAAAGAACATCAGTGGCGCAGTGGTTTAAGTGTTGAGTGTTAAGTCTGTTGTTGAACCGTGACTGTCCCGGGTTCGAAACCCGGCAGGAACAAAACATTTTTATTTTCATATTTTTAACAGTTTTTCAAAAACTAATTATATATTCCCATATAATAATTGATTATGTATCGTTTAAAATTATTTTAGGCATTTAATTCGCACGAAATTTTTAACTGACTGTTCGGTTAATAAACAGAGCGGGTTTGATAAAATCCGTTTTTGACGGATGTTACATTTTCCACCCTTTTCATCTCCTGCAAATGACACGAAGTGTCACAACCCCCGACCCCACCCTGGGAGCGGGAGCCGTGAACCAGTCAAGTGGTACCGGTGTTTATTTAATATGGCAGCAGAAAACTTTCATCAGGACCGTAGTTAGGAAATAAATTATCAGAGTTTTAAAACACCAACTTTTATATTAAACAAATGGGATGAAACCCAAGTTTTAAGCACAATACATCTGTAGGGATAAACCCCATTTTATAGAAAACATAAACTCCTTTTTATTTAGGTAACTTTTATAGCCACTTTTATAAGTCTTCAGTGCTCCATAGCTGGCGTCTATTATCTCTACAACGTGTTACCTGAAACGCGTTTTAAAAACATTTTATCAGTAAGAAATACTGGCGAGTTCATTCCATTTTATAAAATAACACATCGTTATAATTTACAGTATTAAGGACGATTACGGTGTAAGTTTTCTATCAATTATTCAACACAGTAGGCGACTGGGGACACTCCCCTGTGCTTATGGTCATATTACTGTGGGACCTGTCTCCCAACAAGTAAAGGTTCCTGTCACACCCTTGGTGACTGTGGACTAGTAATGTACAAAACCTCAACTACCAGCAATAATTATAGATTACACAGACTTAATCCCTGTGAGTATAACTGAAAAACATTTGACCATTCTTTTGGAAGTGAGTCCAAAAGTTTCTTCATTGAGGCATAATTGGCAACTGGATTTCCAACTTTCTTCATCTTGGTTAATACATTTAAGTAGCGACTGATGTGGTCAGACAGACTTTCTCCTTGGACACTTCCAAACATATCATATTCCTTTTGCACCATATCTCTTTTGTTGTCCATCAATTCTTGGTTTCCTTCGTAGTGTTCAATGTGGGCCAACCAGAGTTCATGAGCTGAGGTGTATTCTTTGAACAGATTGTTGTCATCCTTGTTCAGCGCCATGGTTAGAGCAGCATGAGCACGACGGTCACGCTGAATCAGAGCTCTATGTTCTTCAGTGAAAGTAGATGGATCTTCATTTACAACACGAACGTCGTTTTCTATGATTACTGGAACATGTGGTCCAACGGTGACCGACGTCCATTGAGTGTAGTCAGTGTACTCGAAGAACGCCTTAATGCGGGTTTTCCAACTGCTAAAATCTTCGGATCTTTTCAACTTAGGAGGTCTAGTTGCAGTTCCAGTTTCCAGTTCGGCTTGAGCAACTGTGTTTAATTGACTTAGAGACATTTTAAGACTTGATCAGATGCTAAATACGCTGGCGAAGATGCTAAATGCGCTGACGAGGACGCTGAACAATTACACTGATAATTCTGAGAACTGATTCGGCAAAGATGCTACGCTGTCAAACACAACACAGACAATAACTTTTTTAAGTTTGCTGATCACCGCAATAAGGTCGTTGAGGATCCTTATTACAGTCTTTGAAGTTGCCTTCGAATTAAAAACGCTGACACTATATTGCTGAAAGTTAACAATTTCGCTGGTGTATATCCAGCGTAATTGTCAATTACGCGATTATCAAATTAATTACGCAGACTTCAACCAGATTTATGCCAGATTTAAAATTATCTACGCTATGTTCAAGAATATCTACGCTGGCTTCAAGATAAATACGCCCAGCAAGGTTTAAGCACGAACAAAAACCCTCTAATCACCCAAAAACGATTCAAAATCCATGATTCTTTGTACCAGAATGACCCAAATGTTTGTCTAAACACTGATTAACAACGACCCAACAATTAATCACACTAAATCAACTCATTTTAAGCCCAAAAATTTAAAAAATCTTGAAACTTTGAAAACCTTTGAAAAAAAATCTTCAAAACTTGAAAAATCTCAACAAAAATCAAACAATCAAGAGCACAAAGGCTCTGATACCAAATTGTGAGTCCCAAATCAACTACGGATCACAGTGGTTTGATTGTTCACATGCAAACACCTATAGATTAGGTGTTTGAATGTATAAAAATTAAGAAAAATCAAAGAAGAAGATGAAGATTCTTGTTTTGGATGAAGATACAAGTGTTGTATATTGTATCCCAAATGGTAATAACGATTTAAGCACCTGGATATACGGATTAAGCACAAGAACAATCATAGGAATAACAACACAAGAAATCACCAAAATCACTAGTCCAAGAACCTTGGAGCTAGGGTTTCATTCAAATAACATATATTAGTATCTGGCTATCCAGCGTAATTATTAATTACGCTGGATCATTAATTACACCGGCCAGTACAAAAGTTCTTACAATTACATATTTGGTCCTTGAACTATGCAAAAGACATTAAACTATCACAGAACTTATCCAAAACCTAGTTAATCAAGTATCAAGGATCTCAAATGGTCTAACACCTATCGTTTATGGTTACGGTTAACACTTTTAGATTAACCGAATAAGCGGTTAACCGACCTTCGGTTAACCAAACCGGCGGTTAACCGACTTTGCACACCCCTAATTTAAACGTTATATTTAAATCGATCTATCTTTTATTTGTCAAAACTTTCATTTGAAAAAAAGCGAGCCATTTTGTTTATTGTGGTTGTGATGAATAAATCGAGCTTAGGACCTTTGAGTTGTTTTATGAATTTGTTTTGTTGTTTTTGGTTGTTAATCAATGTTTGTATTTTTATGGGTTATTTGGAACCCTAATATAATAGCGAGGTTTTTATTTATTTTTATTTAATAGTTTTTATCATAAAGTTGTAAAAACTGACGAAGACAAATATCGAAGACCGAAGACAGAGCAATCTTTTTATAAAGATGGAAATCTTAGACTAAGTGGGAGCTACGAGATAAGAGTTGTTTTGTCTCCCTTTAGATTGGTTCGGTTGTCATACCTTTGCTCGAACGAAACCGAACCAATTACTAGATGTTCAGTTTATTATACTATTTATATGCCTGGTTGGAGTGTTGTTTAAAACATAATTAGACCACCAAATAAATATTTTTTACAATCATGGAAAATACAACGAGATAATTAAAAAAAGAGGTTTCTAAGTTAACTCAGATTGGTAAATTAATAGAAGGCGTTTTATTAAAAGATAAAACAGCCCGGTTCAAAAGTAAATTGTTGATTTTTAACTCCGTAATTAATAAAAGAGTTCATTAATTAAAATCAAGTTCGGGCTTCTAACTTCACCCTGACCCACCGCCTTCATCGGCGCCGCTGCTGGTGCTTTCTGGTTCACAAGAAAACCGGCGTTGACAAATTAGTTTGACCTTGAAGGAGTTTACGAGTCTAAGTGTTTGGGTCTCGGGTGATTCGAGTTTGTTTCAAGGAGTTGATTCAAGAGTTTGTTTTCGTGAACCTGTATCGACTAGCATGACGTTCGTTGCTTCCATTGCATGGGATCTTAGGTTTTCGTCAAAAGGTATGTTTTATGAACACCCTATGGATGTGATAATAGTTTATATGAATTGTGATTGGATTACTGATGGGATTTTATCGGATGAAAATAGCGCACACGCTTTGGCCGCCAACTAATATGAGATATTAGTTAAATAAATAAAATAAATTTTATTTAAAAATTAAAATCATACATCATGTATCCCAACAAAATAATAATAATATTTGTTAAACTGAAGTCTACAGATGTGAAGAGAGGATATAATACAAACATGTATAATATTTTTATTGAATAACAAATTAGATTTAAAAATGTATACACGATTATCAATATATTTATATTTTACGAGACTTTTAGTTACGAAAATAAAATCATATATATTGGGCGTGAATAAAGGCTTGGGAGGGTGCCACCTTAGCCCTTTTGTGTGGCACACCGCCCCCTCAAGGGCGTGGCTGGTGAGTGGGGCGCCGATGAGAGTGTGGCCACGAAGATGATACCAAGTAATGTGTGCGAGGCAGTGATTCCGAACACAATAAAAACCTCTTCACACCCTTACTACGTCCCACTACACTCCAAGCAAGTTAATATAAATGCCCCTTCTACATGCGTAACGCCAAAATAACATCACTTTTTTTTTCCAAACTCATTTAACCACTGCAGATGTTCTAAAGAAGAGGCTAAGCAAAACATACCTCTAATATAACAAGGTTAGAAATGACTTGCTCCTTCTATTAAAAAAACAGAAGAAGAGTAATGAAGAACAAGTTAAACAAACTTGTGAGTAGTAGTTGGCTCGTGCACCAATCACTTTAACCTTAAAATAATAAATTATAAAGTAGTTAGTTAGTTGAAGTAACCTACATGTCAAGGTCCATGGACCACTCTTCAACTTCTTTATTATTCATAAACCTTTTTTTATTTTATTATCTTTTGATAATAATAATCTTTTACATATAAATATCATCTAATCTTCAAGTAATCTTTTACATATACATATAATCTAATCTTCAATCTTCACTTGTAAGAAACAGGATTTTATGGAGAGGGGGGAGGGTGGTGAGGGAAGGTCTATGGGCCTAGTATTAATAATCAGTAGATCAGTTTAGTTTGAACTGGATCAAAAATTTTGATTTTGACTATGGCTTAAACCTAATCGAGCTAAATCAAACCAAGCTTAGCTAACTCTGATTAAATTAGAGTTGAGATTAAGCCTTAAAAAAGCTCGATTTCCAGCTCGAGCTAAGCAAACTCTATTTGAATTCCAGTTACGAGATCTATTAGGGTTGATCACAATCCCCATATAACTAAAATTTGAGTTTATTTGGATCAACTAGAACAAAATCGGAGTCATTGAAATTAAAATCATCAACCTAAATGTTGTATTCTCTGCCACATCACGTGGGTTCTCTCTAGTAAAACTAATAGAATAAGTTAATCATTTAAAATTCATTAAAGAGTAAATTTACTATCCGTATTTTTAAAGATATGTATGTGCACCTTATAATGTTAAAAAACAAATTTATTATTTAAACACTTTTAGACAAATTTTACTCATGCTCTACTTACAAAAATAATCCATTATTATTTAAACACTTTTAGACAAATTTTACTCATGCTCTACTTACAAAACTAATCCACAAATACTCCCACTTATTCAATATTTAAATCTTAGAACTCCCTCCCCTGTCAAAGAAAAATGTCTCTACCAATATATTAATCATATTAATTAGCTAAATTTGTAACTTTAATATATCACAAAAATTTATCATGAAACTGAGTCCAACTTTGATACAATGTAGAGATAAACTGAAAATAATATTCAGTCCAAGTAATTATAAACTAATTTAAGTTGGATATTGGTTTTAATAATAATAATAACAATAATAATAATAATAATAATAATAATAATAATAATAATAATAATAATAATAATAATAATAATAATAATAAATGTGATGGTTTCTGGAAAAAAAGAAGAAGTGTTCATTTAAAACCATAAAAGAGACCACGTTTCACATTCACAAATTAACAATTTTTTTTCGCAATATATGCAACTTTTTAAAGCCTTTTTGGCTAAAAATACCATTAAACGAAACACGTGTTCGTGCCATATCTAAATTCAATCAATTATACAAAATGTTAAAAAGCGAAAAATGATGGTTACTAATAACTAATATATTATTAATCTAGAGAAAAGGACATACTAATAAATGACAAGACTAATATGTGATCTTTATATATATATTGTCATTTTTCTGATAACATTTTTTTGGTAATTCTTGTAATACAATTTTGGTAACAATCCTTACTTTCAATGGGCATCAAGGCCAATATATGCGTGTATGTATAATGGAAAAGGCTTCAAATGTTTGATTTTTGTATCGTTATTTTGAGATAGTTATAACGTTGATTAATTCTTTGGAGAAACAAGATAGAAAGAAGATGGGAACATGTGCGTTTTGTTAATATAGAAATCATTGAGATGGATGTAGACATATTCTTCATTGATCGAGTTTTCCTTTAGGATGTACGGTTAGGATGGCTAATATGATCTTGATGATCACGTTTTTAGAGAAAGAGAGAGAGAGGGACGATTTGAGTGAGGGTAAATACGTTTTTAGAAACCTAAATCCTTTGAATCCATTGAAACCTAACTCTTACCGGCGCCTGTGTTTCCAACCAGGACTACTATATTGTTTCAGATTGTGATTGGCGACAATTCTTATCTTCAGATATAACTAGGTTCGAGCTTATATTGTAACCAATTTATTTTACTGTTTCGTTTTGGATAAGAATTTATGATGTCCGTTACTATGGATGATGGTTTGTGCTGACTGCCTTTTCCTCAAAGCTCTTCAAACCTCTCGACCCCTACTCTTTCTCTGCCCGATTAAAACACTTTTTGATCCGCTGGATTATCATTAAAACAAATAACTGAATCGCATCACATAGAGAGACAATGATATTTGCTTACAATTGGTGTGGTACGAAAGAATAAGATGAAACCATCAAACCATAGGTTCAGTTGTAGGTTGATGATTTCATCATTTTATTCAAACTGCTTACAACTTATTCACAACTTCTTACAACTATCCACAAAGATTTCACCATTTTATACCTCGTAGGTTGATTCAATATAAGAGATGATAACATGGGTGTCCAAGTAATGTTCAAGTAGAGTATTCATGTTAGCTTTTCTATCCATTCACATAATTACACTAAAAATTATGTTATTTTTTCTCTTTTTTTAATTAAATAATACTTTATTATACCTTTATATTATTATCTTTTTTTCCTGCACTAACAACCACTTTAAAAACATATTAAAAAATAAATGAAGGCAGTAACATTTTCTTCACTCTCCACTCTTCACTCACAACCACTTCCTTAATATGGAGAACTCACTCACAAATACATGCTCTGTTGTGAATGCTCTTAAAATATAGAGGCTATTTTCGATTGATAAAGATGTAAAGAATATTGTTTTGGCTTTAAAAAATGTATATACATTACACATAAACGTACCGCTTTAAAGATTTAATTATGGGTTTAAATTCATCAGCTAGCAAAAAAAAAACACTTAGCAAATAGAAAAATGTAAAAAAAAAAACACTTAAAAGGAAGCCGTAAAAACCGAAAAGAAGGGAAAAAAAGAAAAAGAGGAAGACGTAACAACCAAAAAGAAAAGAAAAAAACTAAAATAACCGAAAAAGGAAAAAAATAAATTAGTTAGAAATGTGCAAACTTGTTATATATATATATATATAATTATATATATATATATATATATATATATATATAATTAATTAAGTTGTTAGTTAACGTGTAACTACTTATTTGGTAGAGGCATATAATTGTTAGAGGGGAGGTTTCAAGCCTAATCATGAGCAAGAGTGAAAAATTTAGAATTATTAATGTAATAGAGTAAGAGTAAGTTTATTAATGTAATAGAGTAAGAGCAATGGACTGTTTGGCAACATCTGAACCAATAAGTGCTGAATGAATAAGATGTCTGAATAGGTAAGAGACTCCGAACCAATAAATGTTGAACCAATAAAGTGCTTTTTGGTTGCACATCTGAATGGCTGTATAATGACATTTTACCCCTTTGAACTAATTTGGGTTGACTGGAATATATCTGTTTGTATATGGCTCTATACTGAAATTGTAATCTTAAAGACCATATAATCCTACCCCTTTCTATATAATCAACAAAGATGAAAAATGAACAGAACTTTTGAACCTTCTAAACTATTATACTGAAACTGTTGAACAGAACATGAAAAATGAAAAATCAGGGTTAACACCTATAATCATAAGCCACAAATAATCAACAAACAAACACCACAAATAATCAACATACATGCAAACGTGAAGGACAGTGGCAGTGTGGAGGAGGTCGGCCGTGTGGAGGAGCAGAGGAGGAGGCGGCACGACGTTGTGGAGGAGGAGATGGTGGCGTTGTAAAGAAGCAGTGGAGGAGACTGTAACATCCGTCAAAAAAACGGATTTACCAAACCCGCTCCGTTTATCAACCGAACAGTCAGTCAAAATTTTCGTTGCGAATTAAATGCCCAAAATATTTTTTAAACGATCCGTAATCAATTATTATACGGGAATATATATTTAGTTTTTGAAAAACCGTCAAAAATCGCAAAATAAAAATAAAATACATCTGCCGGGTTTCGAACCCGGGTCTGTACCGAACCAGAATCAAGTCTTAACTCTCACCCACAAACCACTGCGCCGCTTGTTATGTTTGATGAATAACAGAATCATTTAATTGATATAGGGACTTTACAAATTCAAAACCGGCGCCCAAACGGTTCAGTCGTCGGAATCCCGGAATATTCGCGAGCCTTAACTACGATTTACGTTATAACGTAAACCTTTAATCAGACGTCGGTTATAACCGATGTTTGAAGTCCGCGACACTTTTCAAAACCGCCGGAAAACTTAAATTGATGAATACAGTTCAAAATCAGACCAAATACATTTCGATTATTCCCTATAAATTCAACCACAATCGTCTGCAAACTTTTTCGCTAAAAATCACATCTTTTCACGGCGTAATTTCTCTCGCCGGAATAAACCTGTTCGTCGCCGGAAAACCGGTTTCCCCATTGCCGAGCTTTTCTGAACCTCTGAAGCTTATACCGGTGATACCCTTACCTTTTCCAAACTTTTCGGAGACTAGCTGCTACAAGGAACACGTCGCCGGAGGTGAATTCTGTCGCCGGAGTTCTGCCGGAAAACAGAGAGTCTTGTCGGTATATTTCTCCGCCCAGTTTCTTTTCCTTTTCACTTTTATCTTACCGAAATAAACTGTAAAACACTAACAAACTGATAAAAAACTTGAACTAGTCGAATTCCGATTTCTGGTTCAAGCATTGACGAAGAAGACGATGTTTTTCTATATCATATAAGTATATTATAAATCAGGATTTTACTCGGGTTAGACACACAGTCCAGCGGTGGACTGTGTGCACATAAGACGTTAATCAAGCAAAGGTCTCGAGTTCGATTCCCGTCTCACACACGCTGCCTTAATAAAATCCATTTTTTTGTTTACTGAACCGGATCGCCACGGATATATGTTAAATATATTGTTAACCGGTAAAATAACCAAGTTAGACACACAGTCCAGCGGTGGACTGTGTGTTTGTTTATATCACAGGTCACGAGTTCGAGTCCGGTCTTCAACACCGACTCGGACAATTATCTTTTCTTTTAAATAAGGCAGAAAAGGAAATATCTATTTTGTATTTAAGTATAATAAAAACCGAATATTATAACATGTTGAACACACAGTCCAGCGGTGGACTGTGTGTTAGATTAACCCACAGGTCCCGGGTTCGAGACCTGTGGTGTGCATGACCGTTTCATTTAAACTGTTTTTAAAATAAATGATTTTCTGTTAATTCTAATTAATGTATATATGAAATTAAAATCGGATATATAACGGGTTAGACACGTAGCTCAGTTGGTAGAGCTGCGTGCACGCGTACGGGAGGTCTCGGGTTCGAGCCTCACCGAGCGCACAACAATATTCCGCAAACCGGTCAACGACCAGTCAAAGTCAACTGGTCAAGGTCAACTGTAGCAGAAAAAAATAAATATTTTTATTATTTTTATTTAATTATTTTAATTAAAAATCAATTATAAATACTTAAAAATAACATTTTTAAGATTAGAAAATAGCTTCAAACTCACAAAAATACACCCAACAATACTACTAAAATAGTTTAATAAAATCCGTTTACTCACCAAACCATAATGCGATTTATCTAGGTTAAATCTCACTCGTGGTTAAAACCACTTCGCGTGCATTCATCATCATCAACCGAACGCACCCACTGTGAGTGAATCTTACAATTTCCCCCTTTTAAATTACTCGTTTTGGGGTGTGTCATGTGTTTTGAATTAATTAATTTATTTATTTAAACTTGTGCCATACCACATCATGACTTAAACTTAGATTGATTTATTGTTGTGATTTATTTATATTCCGTTTGTCAAATTACATGAAACTCATACATTAAGCCCATCAGTTCCTCGTGGGAAACGAGTAGAACATCGCGTGCTTCAATTCAAATTCATTATTGTTCATGTGTGTTTTCATTGAGTTTATATTGTTTGTAGTTGTGTTATTCATATTATCATGTTTATGCAATTCATTCATCAGGCCCCTCAGTTCCTCGTGAGAGACGAGTTGAGCATCGCGTGCCTTTAATTGCTCCATTATTATTCATGAGTGTTTCATTTAACATATTATGATTGTTGATCAAGTTACATCTAATTTTATTCATGTTTGGTTGTGCACATATTTCATAATCAATTTAAATAAATTGTTCAAATGTTTTCCATAGGATTCACTCGCCAACATTATGTTGATCC
Source organism: Scalesia atractyloides (assembly GCA_947069175.1). Taxonomy (NCBI): domain Eukaryota; kingdom Viridiplantae; phylum Streptophyta; class Magnoliopsida; order Asterales; family Asteraceae; genus Scalesia; species Scalesia atractyloides. Next base: position 92,757,293 of record CAMTDV010000025.1, read on the forward strand.
AAAAACCTTTTTACACATGATACAGGTGGACAGGTTGAAGCAAGGAAAACATAGGATATGCCTTAGAAGAGAACAAAGAAGTTAGATTGTTAGTTAGATCATGTGGTAGCAATCATTGTAAACTTTCATTTAATTTGTATTAATGAATATGAAACATTTAATAAATGTCATGAGCTTTGATGATAACCCAATCATGCCCCGATCACCTTATCCGCTGCGGGTCGGGGTGTGACAGAGACGGTGGCGCTGTAAAGGGCAGTGGAAGGGCGACGCCGGCTGTGGAGGAGATATGAGGAGAAATACGAGAACATGATGTTGAGGGAGGCGCTGTATGTCTGTTAGGGCAAGCGGGGCATGTGTGTCAAGTGTTTCATTCAACATTTTATTTTAGCTGAACCATTCAGATCTAAATGAAATCATTAAGAGGTGGTTTTTGGTGAACCAAACATATGTACCTCTGATCGGTTTGAAGGAACCTCTTAATGAAATTATTCAGATGTAAACAAATAACCATTAAGTGTTGCCATTAAAAAAAACCTCATTAACCTAGGATCTAGCAACGCAACCAAGGTGATGTTGGTAGATGTAATGCATAAAACCATATAATCGTTTTATGCCAATTATCAAAGTTTCTTTTAATTAATAAGAATTTTTTAACGTGGAATTAAATTACATAAATGTAACTACATTTTTATAAAATTTGTCTATTACAATAGAAGGTTCCTTAGAAAATCAGGTTCTAGTAAGTAATAAGAGCATTCACATCTACCTTTCTAAAAATATACATACATTTCACTAAAAAACAACTCCTATATTAATATATTTTTACTAAAAATAAATATTTTTCTCTCACCTTTTCAATTAAATAATATTTTTATACCTTTATCATTATATTTTCTCTCCCTCCTTCACTCACAACCACTTTCAATATATATTAAAAAAGTATAGGGGGTAACAGTATGTAGGACATGGGTCACAATTATAATAAAAATTATATAAATAAATATAAAAAATGTAAAGATACTCTCTTTATATCATTTTGGGAAATCGTAGTAAATATGTACCGTGCACAAATCCTAACGAATATAACGTATAATACAACATATGTAATTAAATTTATTCAAACTATGGTCTTCAACAAGAGCTTTAACCGCGTCTTCTTGTATAGTTCGTTGTGTTTTCAGTCCATCATATAGGCTTCAACGAGGTCTTGAACCACGTCTTCTTGTACAATAATTTCCAACAAAAAGAACAAACAAATATTGACAGTTGTGGCTGAGGCTCGTGTTCAACACGCTTCCCTTAAAACAGATCCGCCCCTCTACTAAAGACGACGCGTCTGTCTCCTAGGGTACAACAGCCGAAGCAGTCTGTACTGCCGGAGAAGGCCACGCGCCCGAGGTTACACCGGGTAAAATCATAGTGTTAGAAATTTTGGAAACTTAGAATAGAAATGAAGTTGAATCGTTTAGAGAAACTTATCTCTATATGTTCCCAACATATGGGTCATCAAGTACTTCTTCTCCAAGAACTCTTCATGCATACATCTTTCTTTCTTGTATCTAGCTACATCAAAAGAGGCATATGGCCTACTAAGTATGCAGGAGCCATGTGTGGTGAAAAGTCCAACATAATTAGAGACATAATTTTGCCATAAAATCTCTAATCAATTGTCATAAAAAAAACTCTGCTCAAGAGTTGTCATCAATACACCACATGAAAAGTTTATTATTCTAATAGAAAATTAAACAAGTGACATAAATAACTCTACTCAAGAGTTTGTCACTATATGTAGAATTTAGTATGAATAATCTCAATAAATTTCTTCCATTCATCACATTTAAAAAATTTCCAACACAGTGTTCTCCAAAATATACAGATGAACATTAACATTTTCTCTCTCTCCTTCATTCACAACCACTTTTTATACTTTTTGTATTTTAAAAACCACACATACAGATTTTGATTCTCATGATGTAAATGCTCTGATATATCACTATGGGGGTTTTAGCACTTTATTGAAGTTTAGGAAAGATGTTTGCCGTTCATTTTTTTAAAATTTAAAAAACCAAAAAAATCCACATCGGTTGGTAATTTAAGATACCCTATTAAGTGGTCCCCTGATCTACTTACAACAGCAATATCATATTTTATTAAAGTTTCTTTTATAGGAGAGTATAAAAAAATAGTAGAGTTTTACATCATTAAAGCATAATAGGAGAGTATAAAAATAGTAGAGTTTTACATCATTAAAGCATAAGTTACTAGACTTTAATTTTCAATTACGGTTGTTTATGAGTCGAGTTCAAGACAAATTTGAAATTATACAAGTCGAGCTCACTCAGCCCAAAATGTCTCAACCGAGCTGAAATATGAAGCAGATCTTGATTGGGGTGAAAAACCGTTTGTTAGGGTGAAAAAGAAGTAGGTCTCTAGTTGTTATGTGATTCTTAGGGTGACAAAGAGGCAAATTCACAACTATTATGGGGCCCTTAAGGCAACATATTGAACCATCTTGTATCAAGAGACACAAGAGACAAATTGAGAAGATATATAACACACACATGAAGTAAGGAGGGATAAAGAGTGGTGGTGGTAGTTTGCGGTGGTTGCGAGGGGCACATAGGGTGGCGTTGGCCGAAAGCTCGAGCCGTCATGTGTAGAAACTAGGGTCATGTGGAGCGGTGGCGCAAACAATAGAAGAAGAGGAATTCACCGATAGAAGAAACTAAGGATGAAGAAGAGCGATTGTGGTCAGCTTGTGAAAGTTATTGCATACTTGTAAAAGATGTTGACTGAAACTTATGAAAAATGAAATGAACAGGGTAAGGAATATAAAAAAGTTAAGAAAATGAAAATTGTGGGTTATGAATAGGAATTGCGCTTGTTAGTCATGTTCAAATAAATATGAAGTTAAAGCAAATTATTTTAGTGAGCCAACGAGTGAGACCTCACCTTGGCTCGGGCACAACTGAAGATTTATACGAGAAAACTCAGCTCAGCTCGAAAACTATACCAACTGATTTTGAGCAAGATTTGAGCCACACTATTTCTATAACCTTAATGACAAGTCTCTTTGGTGATAAGATATTGTTGGGATAACAATGGGTTAAGGTTAATTATGGACTTAGTGATCCCTTATGTTGATATTGACTAAAAATGATAACTTGTGTTATTAATTAATGATTAAGGATGACCATATACCACATATATGTTCTTATACACTTATTGAAGTATCAAATGCATAAGATCATAGTTCAAGTGTTACAACAATGATAATATTCAAGCTTACAAGGCTAGCATTGGAAAAAAACGACAACAACACATGAGGATCAAAGCTTTAACCGGCGACATGAATATGTTGGGAAATTAGAGAGATCCTAAATTTAATCTCCATAATACAAGACTAATTCCTGAAATTTAAAAAAAAAACCATGAACTTTTAAAAAGTAATTTTTAAAAACTTTGGAAAATGTTTTATAACATTCAAAGTATTGCAAAATTAAATCACAAATATTATTTTACCAAAGCAAGATTTGTAATTTGAAATTTATTGGTGAATCTTTCCACATGTGGATGAATCCAATGATGTTTTAACATGCAAAACAGAAACATTCTTGAAATGTTTTGAATTTAAAACATATGTGGAAGGTATCATCCACACTTTACAAAATACAAAAAAAGAAAAAAGAAAAAGAAATGGTATCATTTATATGTAAGAACTTAACTTTCAAGATATAAGTAAAACACGCCTTTTAAGATGCTTAAAGCTTGGTGTAAGTATGTGAACATGGGTTTAGAAGGATATCCGAGCCAACACAACGTTCACAAACTCAAAAGCAAGTTGAAAAAGTGGATGATGTCATCTATGGTCGCTGGAGAGACTGTGGTTTGCTAAGTAGCCATCTTTTTGTTGTTGTTGTGTCTATAACCATTTTCTTCATTCATTTTGCTATAAACACTTATACACACACATATCTCCGATTCCCTTTACTCTATCCTCAAATTGAAGATCAAAGAACAGAAAAGAAGAGTTGCTAAAACTTCCATTCCTTTTGTTCTCGTGTTATAATTGTTTAATGATCACTACCATTGTCTTGGTGAGAAGTTTGTAAAGGGTGTCACTATACTTGTTTAGTGATTAGTGAGAGAGGTAATTACTACCACTTGAGATTAGTGAATCAAAGAAGGTGACAACTACCTTAATCTAGTGAGGCGACGTTGTATAAGTGGATCACTACCTTGATCTAGTGATATGTTTGTCTACCGGGGATCTCTTCCATTCAAAACAAATGATTAGTTTAGCAATTAACTTCTAATGGGAGATAATATATATGCACTCGAACCTCTATAAATTTGGTTTTATCTTTTTACCAGTTGAAGAGGTATGGTTAAACTCATTACATTTCTTGCACCCTCTATCTAACTCGGTGTTTAAGCAAGTGTTTTTTCGTATAAGTTTGGTTTTAATTAACAGAAGTTTTAAGAAAAAGTTAATCACCCCCTCTATTTTTTTTTTTGGAAATACTGTCTTGACAAATCACTGCTAAAAGGTGATTTTGATATCATGTAAGTAGTTATTGCTAAATTTTACAAATGATAATATGTATTTATTTGACTGTATTATATAGCACTAATGATCTATAATGAAGTATGATGCATGCATATTTTTATCATTTATACATAATTTACCTTAGTTTTTAAGAGTTTAAAGAAGAAAAAATTGTCTTTTATGAATTTAACTACTTAATTATCTCATATATACACAAGCCAATTATATGATTTGATATTTGTTTTATTTTATAAACTTTCATCGAACATTAAAATCTATATTATACTTCACCAATTAATTATCAAACATTTTACTGTGTCTGTGCTAGTGTGTTGTGTTTTGCTCTAGAGAATAGGACTGTAGGAGTGTGTGGTACATATGTATATATATATAGAGAGAGAGAGAGAGAAATGATTTCATATTTGTTTTATTTTATAAACTTTCATCGAACATTCAAATCTATAGTATACTTCACTAATTAATTATTCAAACATTTTATCTGTGTTTGTGCTAGTGTGTTGTGTTTTGCTCTAGAGAATAGGACTGTAGGAATGTGTGGTATATATATATATATATAGCGAGAGAGAGAGAGAGAGAGAGAAATGATTTTATATTTGTTTTATTTTATAAACTTTCATCGAACATTCAAATCTATATTATACTTCACCAATTAATTATTCAAACATTTTATTTGTGTGTGCTAGTGTGTTGTGTTTTGCTCTAAATATATATATAGAGAGAGAAAGAGGTAGGTTTCACAAAACTCACTAAAATAAGAAAACTAAAAAACCTTTTATTAACATATCAATGGTTCAAATCAATTGAAGGTATTTTTGTAACTAGAAAAAAAAAAGATCCAGGGGTTCATATATTAGAGACCATTAGCATGTTTTCATTTACCAAACCCTCAAAACTTTCTTTATAAGCTATTAAACATTTAAACTATTACCAAAAGGGCGTTTATCTAACAGTACCAATTAGCTGTTAGATAAGGCTTTGTTTTCTAAGTGTTGAGTGTTTAATCGCCATGGTAGACAAACAGGGGTGTAGCATAGTAGGGGTGGGAGGGGACGGTCGACCTCCAAACTTTTTGTTCAGTAGTGGAGAGTATGTAGTTTTAGTATAGAAATTTCTGGGTATATACGTTTTTGACCCCCCCCCCCCGTTTTATAGAAATTTTTGGATATATACCTTTTGACCCCCGGTCGGAAATCTTAAGCTTCGCCATTGTAGACAAATAAGTCAGTAGAATTTAAGAGTGTGTGAGTTATAGTTCTAAAAAAATCTATCAAACTATCAAGTATATCCGAATTCACTACAAAACTTTTTCAAAACTTCAACCAAGAGCGACAATTTCAACCGCTTGTCTAAGATTATCCCAGAAATAAGAAGTAAAGTGCTCTTAATTAGTTTTTTTCGTTCATGAGCATTGCCATGGAGGTATTTTATATATTGTAGCCCTTGAAGTTGTTTAGTTAATGTGTTTCATGGATTATTTGGTTAAGACAACGTGATTTTTACATGTAAGTAATTATTGAAATTACAAAATAGAAAATAAATTACAAATATGTAATAACCACATACATATATAATCACCAATTACATATAGCGAATAACAAGTAGACATGAGAGAAAATTAAAGTTCTTATGAATTTCTTTTTAAACAACAATTACATTGTATAAATACAACAACAATTACATTGTATAAATACAACACCAATTACTAACCCACATCAATGATGAAAATCAACTTCAAATGACACCATGTTTTTAAATTTTCATAGCGACTACATTGAAAACTTGGACAACCACATCACAACAAATCATAAGTGTTGCTTTCTACTTAATTAAGTTCATTATCAGGTGAAAAGGAATTCAATGGGAATATGATGTCGGTGAAAAAAAATTTAGACCTCGCTAAGGAGGAGACATTTAATATTTGGGTGAAAAGTAGAGCTGTGGGGGCGTTTTGAAATGGGAAACTTGGTTATATTTTAACTTATTGTACGATTGTCGTTTCGTCTTTTTAAGCCGTTATATTTCAGTATCTCGTTGGTCGTTATATTAATATATAAATTAAGTTCATTATCACCACTAGAAAAACGTATCAACCTTAACTTTGCCAATCCTCCACAACTTAGTACTTACTATCTAGTGAGTGTTTTTTTATTTAGCTAACCGCCATAAAATGTGTTATTCTTCAATTATGTTTATCTTTGCCGTCTGATTAACTAAATTAAAATGCTTAGTTTAATGATTTAAAATTATATTACACTACTTCCTTTCCTTTCTAATTTTATCACGTTCTTATCTTTTTTTAATGACAAATTTAAATGACTAACGAACAACTGGAATATCATTGTGTCACCGGCGGAACCACCCATCATATCCACCTCCACTAGGCAATAACGCATATACACTAATTCCAGAGGAAACCCAATAAATATGATAAAAAAACCCTTAATGGGAATCGAACCCAAGATCTACTGGTTCCAAAGCTTTATCTCACCCTCAAAATGCCACTAGCCTATAAAACCAGAAAGTGTAGGTTCTAAACTACAATAACCAAAAAAGACCTTCGCTTTAAAAATATTTACAATAATGCCATTACTTCAGTTTCAATCATATATTTTTTTTTCTTTTTCTTTTCTAATACTATGGTTTACATTTTCAGTCCCTTACTTTGTATATTTTATTTTTTTAACCTGGAAGTTTTTTTTTATATTTTTTTTCTTGTCTTTGTCTTTAAGCTAAAGCTTTCTCTATGACTACATTTTATGCCGGTTCATAGTATAAATTCGAGTTTCTCTTTGACTACATTTTATACCGGTTCATAGTATAAATTCGAGTTTGACTATATTTAATGCCAGTTCACGGTATAAGTTCGTGTTTGTCTTTGTCCACGTTTTACGTCATGTGGCTGTATAAATTCATGTTTTTGTTTTATGATTTATCTCGGTTATGATCGTTGTTTGATTACTACTTAGTATGGTTTTACGACCCCCACACCCACAACACGAGGTGTTAGTCCTATTAACCCCCCTTTTGAAACTATTTTTTCCATCTTTTTTATGATTTTTTCCCACTTTTTTTGTTTAGTGTTTTGTTGACCCACCCGTTCATAGATTATATGATTCCATTTTATCACTTAAACTCGTATCTTAAAAATTGTCATATAATTTTCTTTTCAGTTTGAAAACATATATATTAACAGAGGGAAGTTTTATGAAATTTTGTTTGAACATTTGTTTGATATATTCTCTTTTTGTACTTCAGTTTTTTTTCTCTTTCCCCTAGATTTTAATTTGTTTTTTTTACTTTTCTCTTATTTTAAATTTACAAATTTTAACACGCCCCTTGTACCTATGTTTCAAGGCATACAATCATGATTTACGACTATATGTACGAAAAAAATTGCACACCCCGCTGGTAGGGTAAAGTTCTAATTCGTGATTGGTTTTTACGGACGGGTTTGCCATGTGTCAAATTGTCATTAGCTGTTTTTTTAGCTAGACATGATTTTTAATTGTATCAAAGGTTTTCCGGTGAGAAGTTAACATCAAAGTACGCATTGGTAGTCAACACATCTCTCCACTGTTATATCAACGTTTTAGAATATACAATAGTGTATTTTGGCAATAAGTACAGAACAAAAATATGTGACCCGTCGCGAAGCACAGGTAATAATACTAGTTTTATATATATATATATATATATATATATATATATATATATATATATATATTATTCATTATATTTATTTACTATATTATAATTGTAGATTGGGTTAATAGCATCCTTCTCTCACTGGTACATGTTTCAGTTTTGGTCCGAAAATTTTTGTTTTGTTTGTCACATTATATACATCTACAATTCATGTTTACTTTTATAGTGCAAGGCACTTTAACTTTTTTTTTTTTCATATTATTAACTTATTTAACTAATAGAAAAAATTATTATTATAATTACTTCGTTTTTCATTTGTAACTTTATTTTTATCTACATCTAGATCTAAATTTTATTCAAGCCTGAGTTGTGAATACTAATGTGCAAGTGATCGAAACATAAACGTACAAGTCTATAAGCTGCCTCTCCTTTTACTTCTATTTCTTTTATTTTTATAAAGTTAAGTTGCTTACTCTTTTTATTATCTTAGTAATATATAATATAACATTTCATAAAATTCCGAATATACCTTTACGTCGTGATTATTCTTTATCTTCAATAAAAGATTAATTCAAACAAGTTTAAATTTTATTGATTTTTTTGTTCTTTACCGTGTTATACCATCAAAACATCTGTACTAGTACATTATTTTTACTTTTGATTTTCTCGATGTATCACAATAGAGTATTATTTTGTATTGTACGCCATAGTGAATGTCAGTCTTCGAACCGATACTAGCCAAATAACATCGGTACCTGTATATTTTTTTTTGATACCAAGTGCCGGAATCATACCAATACTAGTACTGTAATGAATTGAACCAGTAACGACTGAAAGCCCGCTGTGAAGCGTGGGGAATCCTACTTATTTCTATACTATACAAAAACGAAGTTGGGGAATAGCGCCAGACAGCTGGCATCGCACTCCCCCACTGGACCAACCGTTTATTAATTTTTTTTACACTTTAAAAATACGGTTTTGCCCCCAGTTTAAAATTACGTTCTTACCCCCTGCTCAAAATTAAATTACGCTTTGGTCCCCAGCCCAAAATTACGATTTTGCCCTCCGCTCAAAATTAAGATTTGACCCTCAGCTCAAAGTTATGTTTTCGCCCTAGTTCAAAAGAAAAAAAATATATGTTTTTGCCCCCATCTTAAAATTACGATTTTCCCCTCTCTTCAAAAATAGATTTTCCCCGTTTAAAAAAATATGATTTCGCCCTCAGTTAAAAATTACGCTTTTGCCCATGTCCAAAATAAAATTACGCTTTTGGCTCCAACTCAAAATTCCGATTACGCCATCGGTTCAAAATAAAATTACGGTTTCGCCTCCGGCCTAAAATTACGATTGTGCCTTTAATTTAAATTTATACTGTGTTGCCCCAAGTTCAAAATTTCGAATTTGCCCCTGCGCAAATTTACAATTTTGCCCTAGGTTTCAATTTACAGTATTGCCATCACTTTAGCTTTTGGCAAATTACGATTTTACCCAGTAAAAAAATATAACTTTCCTTTAGTTAAAAATAACAGTATTGCCATTGTTTTAGTTTTCTTAGCAAAACTATAAAAGTATTTTGTTTTAATTGGTTGACTCGATTTAATTGTTTTTCGTGCCAAGGACCTGCCTGACACTCGCTCATTACTCGGCCATCGCCCCGCAACGCGGGGCATCAACTAGTTCTATACATAGAACGAAAATGGTGGACCAAGAAAGCATTCATCTTCAACTTTATGGTTCAAGGTTCCCTCTTTCTCCGGTCAATATTCCCCCAGTATCCATGGTGGCGTGGGAGATGGTGGAGTTGTTGACGGGTAAACCCCATTTAACAACTAGTCAATTTTCTTGTTAATTCACACATGGGTCACCTAAATTCTTCTACTCTACTGCTATAATATTAAAATATTAATCACCAACATGTTAATAACCCCTTTCACGTTGCCATACTTTCTAGAAATGCACCTCATGATCATCACCCAGTAGAAAGGTTAGTTCTTGTTTTGTTCTGGTGATTTTTATAATTTATGCGCACTAAGTGTTTGAATAAATGCCTGGCTGACTCAAGGTTTTGGTTTTCGTCTTTTCTTTTGTAGGGTATTCATTGTCTCACCTGCCTTTCCTTTTCTTTGCTTAATTTCTTCTTGCAAACGTCTGTTAATATTTGTTTATATTGAAAAAAAATAATATTTGTTTTCTGCTTCAGTTGCTGCTGATCATGTATGGTTCTTGAAGAATAGCAATCGAATTCGATAATCGAGCGGTTAAAATGGCGAAAGTGTTGTGGGTTGAAGATGAAGATAAGGGTCATCCAGGATGTATCTATAACATATTTCATGTCAAGAAGATAATTCCACATAGAAAAGGTAAGCAAAATAAATAATGTTTTGTATCTCTATGTTCATAATAATCTTATGAAAGTGTATATATATATATTTTGTCACATTTTGTTTAGACAATAGAAAGTACAAGAGGAAATCAGATGATCAAGATTATTTTGAAGTTGTAAAACTATTTGATGCCGAAACAAGTCATATACTGGTATGTTTTTCTTGAAAGTTAATTGATTTTCAGTAGAAAACAAAATGTTAAGTGTTACTGGATAATGTTCATCAGGTGGATCAGAGTAATAGAAAGACTTTTCCGACCCTGAAAAGGTCGTTAAAAGCTCGTCTAAAGGCGTTAATTTCTGAAGTTAACGAGAGCGTTAAAGAACAAGAACAAGATTTTGTATCAAGTCCAAAGTTGCAAAGGACTTATTCGATTCATCATTTGGAAACCAACGAATGGGTTCATCCGATCATTTTTTTTCCTGAAAATGTGACAGAAAGTGCAGTGAGTTCTAAAACACATGTTGATCTTACGAATGCTGAAATGAACGATTCGCGGGATATTTTGGAGATTTTAAAAGTTGACAAAGAGGTATTCATCAACACGTTACAAAACCGTTCACTGTCTTCTATTACAGAACAAAAATTGACCAAGTCGGTCAGTAGAAACTTGATGCCTATGAAGCTCGAAGATAAATTGAATGAAAGTTACACCGTTTCAAAAGCTGAAAAGATGAAGAACTCGCATGATGATGTTAATGTCAAGAATGTTATTCGTCTCAGAAGAGTGTCTTCACTTAATGAATCTGCTACACGATTTGTTGAATTTGGTATTAGTAAAGAGGCCACTATGCGCGCTTCAAGAAGCTTGAAGTTAACATACGGAAGTGCGAATCTTTTAATGAATGATCTAAATCAAGTATCTCTTGACACTTATTTCGTTAGAAGTTCTAGCGAAAGTGAAAGAAATCCAGTTTCTTTATCTCTATCTCTACATAATGATCAGATTTCACGGGAAATTATGCAAGAAAGCTCTGTTTTAGTTACTGAGTATCATACACCAGATGAAAAAGTTCAAAGCGTAGAAGGTAACTTAGTTTATATATATGCTAGAGGTGGCAAAATGGGCTGGTTAGACGGGTCAAACCAGATTTGGGTCAAGATGGGTGATTGTCTATCAGATGAAGTGGGTCAAAGATGATGCTTTCGACCCATTCTCCCTAACAATCCAATTTTTTGTGCAAAATTTTTTGTTAAGTATCTGTGTGACGAATAGTTATATTTATAAATTATTTCAGTTTTTGCGATTGAGTAAATTGCAATTTTCGTCGCTAAGGTTTGACCACTTTTGGGATTTTCATCCAAATGTTTGTTTTTCGCATCTGGGTCCTTGTCATTTCAAAATCTTGCTTTTTCATCCGTGAGATTTGCAATTTATTTCAACTTTGTCCGTCAAAATTTGGTCATCAGGGATGAAAATGGCAAGATTTCAAACTTTTGGATGAACAATAAACCTTTGGACGAAAGTTGCAAAAGTGGCCAAACCTCAGGACGAAAATGACATTTTACTCTATTTCATTAATAATCTAATTTTTGAAAAAAAAAAAACGAGTTAAGAGGTTTTATGTATAAAGAATACACTTCTTGGTGACTTTCGACTTGTTTGACCCGTTTTCTTTTGAGCTCATCCAAAATAAAATGATTTAGGAAGTTTTATGCTTACAAGCTGCTTTGTATTAATTTGTTAATGAATGTTAGGTTTCCAAGAAAATGTTGAGAAGGAGATCAAAACTGGCAACAACAAGAAACAAATGGAAACATCAACGAAAGACGATGATTTCACTTATGTGAAGAAAATATTAGAACGATCGTGTTTCATCAAGAACGGTTTTCAACAAGCTTGGCATTCCACAAATCCGCCATTAGACCCGTTTGTGTTTCAAGAAATAGAGTCTCACTATGTCCATGATGCAGAACGATTCATAGAGGAGGTTAATGAGTTATCTTATCGTTTACTAATATTTGATTTGGTTGATGAAGTTTTGCATACCATGTATGAAAGATCATGTACATACTACCCGAAAAGATTGTCATCTTATAGCCACATTAGTCCTGACCCGAATGGATCACTTGTTGATGAAGTTTGGAAGAGTGTTAGCCGATTTCTTGACTTTGAACATGATATTAATGAATCGTTAAATGATATTGTGACTCGCGATTTGAAAAGTGACGATGGTTGGATGAATTTGCAGTTGGATTATGAGTGTGTTGGATTGGATTTGGAAGATTTGATTCTTGATGAAGTTTTAGAAGAAGTGGTATTTGAATTGATTTAAGAAGGGAATATAGAAAAAACAAGTTGATGGAAGGGGCAAATTGGTTATTTTGCTTACTTAGTTTAGGGTGTGTAGTTTAAAGTTTTTGATTTTTTTCAAACAATTATGGATGTACGCGTAAATATTAGTTTGTATCATAATTTTAAAGTACTATTTTGTAAACAACCATGGTATGAACAAGAAATAGAACCAGAACAACAAGAACAGCAGCCAAACGTGACGAAAAACTCTTATTAACCCAAACCAGAAGAAGTTCCCCAGAAACCCTTCGATCTTACAATTTGTAAGATCACAAATGAACAGATGTTCAATACAATCAACTGAGATCAAAATCACTTGATAAACATACAAAAGAAACAGAATCACGCAGGATTCAACACACTAACAAACCCTAAGGACTGGAAGAAAGAACGTAACAAAATGAACAAGATGACTCTCACACATAGTGAAACCCTAAGCACCCTTTTATACAACCTGTGAACCTTACTTACACTTTGACCCCAGAAACATCACAAGAGATGATCGCGGTCCTTCATGTTTCTCTGCTTTTACACTTTGGTCCTTCCTGAAACTTCAATCTTTTACACTTTAAACCTCCAACATACAAAACCTGCAGATTCTATACCAAACTTTTATAACCCAATAACAAAACATATGAATGACAAGTATATAGAATTACTCATTTTAACATCCCCCATCATTCATATGTGCAAACCAATTGACCAATCTCAATTTATTGCACAACAGATCATGAGCAACACATAACCCTTTAGTAAAAATATCAGCCAATTGATTCTCAGAGTCAACTTTCTTAGGTATAACTAGACCTGCTGTTACCTTTTCTCTTAAAAAATGAAGATCAACTTCAAAATGTTTAGTCCGCTCATGGAAAACTGGATTTTCAGATATAGATATTGCAGACTGACTATCACAAAACACTGGTATAGGAAGGTCACAGTTAACCTTTAATTCTTTCAAAATATTAACAATCCATAACAATTCACACGTGGCAGAGCACATAGCTCTATACTCTGCCTCTGCAGTTGATCCGGACACCGTACTCTGTTTCTTACTTTTCCAAGAGATTAAAGAATCTCCTAGAACAATACAAAACCCGGTTACTGAACGTCTAGTAACTAAGCACTTTGCCCAGTCTGAATCAACAAAACATTTTAACTTAAAGTTCTCACCCTTTTAAAACACAAACCTTTCCCAGGTGACAACTTTAGGTACCTCAACAACCTTAACGCAATCTGCAAATGAGACTCTAAGGGTGCATGCATAAACCGAGATAAAACTGAACTGCATAACTAATGTCAGGTCTGGTCAAAGAAAGATAAATCAACTTCCGAATTAGTTTTTGATATCCTGTTTTTCTTGACTTTGACTAACCTTAGCAGTAACAACATGACTTTGCTCAATTGGTGTACACACCGGTTTACACCCCAAATAACCAAACCCGTTTAGCAATTCCAAACAGTACTTTCTTTGGTTTAAACATATCTCAGATTTTTCATAAAGAACCTCTATCCCTAAAAAATATTTCAATTTTCCTAAGTTCTTTATTTGAAAGTTTTCACTCAACAACTTCTTTATTCTATTAATCTCAACATTATTGTTACCAGTTACCACTATATCATCAACATATACAAGAAGTACAATAAAAACATTTTCTTTGCACAATATAAACAAAGAGTGATCACAGACACTTTGGACAAAACCAATATCATATAATACACTAGTCAACTTTTATTCCATTTACGAGGAGCTTGTTTCAGTCCATATAATGACTTAACAAGCTTACAAACTTTAGTTTCATTATCTGAGTAATAGCCTTCAGGTAATGCCATATACACATCTTCACTAATAGAGCCATATAAAAAAGTGTTGTTGATATCTAACTGAAAAAGATCCCAACCCTTTTCTACAGCTAAACTGATTACAGTCCTAACAGTAACCATCTTTACGACTGAAGAGAAAGTTTTTAGTGAAATCTAAACCTTCCCTTTGGCTGAACCCTTTCGCAACAAGTCTAGCTTTATATCCTTCAATTTCTCCACTAGACTTGTACTTAATTTTGTAAACCCATTTACAACCAATGGGTTTTCTACCAACCAGAAGATCAACTAACTCCCAAGTCTTATTCCTAAGTAAGGCTGCCATTTCTAAATTCATGGCCTCGATCCACTTAGGATCTTTGGCAGCCTCATTAAAACATGTTGGTTCAACAGACTTATTCAACATACTCACATAGCACATATTTTCATGGGACAAGAAAGAATAATTCACAACTCTATCAATCCCATATTTAACCTTCCCATCTAATACAAATCCATCTAATTTCTTGGGAATATTCACAACCCTAGTGGACCTTCTAAGACTAGGTATATTTCCCTCAGACAGGACGGTGTCATCATTTGGAGTGTTAGTGTCCTCAACCATGCCACGACCTTCACCACTACTACTCACAATTCTAGATCCTGAAGTCTGACCCTGCCTAGTTGTCCCTAAGGTCTGACTCTCCCTAGAGGTGGCAGTCGTTGATGAATGATCAGGCTGCTGATCATTATTAGACACTTCCTGAGTACCTATATCCATCTCTTCATCATCGGGAATACCTTTTTATTACTCTCAGAATCAATAAATGTTAACATTTCAAAACTATCAAAAAATTTAAAGTATTTAAACCAGTATCAACAGCTAAGTCGTTATCATTACCAACTTTAGACTTGAATGGGTATACATTTTCATAAAACTTTACATCTCGTGAATAACATTCAACCTTGTCATCCAAAATCCACAGTTTATACCCCTTCTTCACATTAGAATACCCTATTAAAACACACTTATTAGATCTATAAGAAAACTTTTCATTTTCATTTAAAATAGTTCCAAAACATAAACATCTAAAATTCCTCAAGTGACTAAGAGAGGGCTTAAAACCATGAACAAGTTCATAAGGACTTTTTCCTAAAAGCACAGAAGATGGAATTCTGTTAATTAAGTAAACCACAGTTAATATACAATCTGACCAAAACCTCAAAGGCAACCCTCCTTGAAATAACAATGACCTAGCCATGTTTAAAAGATATCAGTGTTTTCTTTCCACCACACCATTCTGCTGTGGTGTATAAGTACAAGTTGTTTGATGCAAATTCCTTTTAATTTGCAAAAATTATTCATTTGTGAATTAACAAATTCAGTACCATTATCACTCCTAAAACATTTAATTCTTTTCTTAAACTGTGTTTGTAATAATTCATAAAAACCAACAATATTATCAACTACTTCACTTTTAGTTTTTAACATATAACACGAGACTGTTCTGGAATAATCATCCACAACAGTCAAGAAGTACTTAAAACCTTCCCTACTTACCACCCTGTAGGGACCCCAGACATCCAAATGAATAATTTCTCCAACACTCTTAGTTTTATTTTCACTTATAGGAAAAGGAACCCTCACTTACTTAGCTCTAGACATATTTCACAATTTAATTCATTAACAACACCAATTCCAAGACTATCTTTTAAAATGCTAGAACTTGTTTAGAAGGGTGACCAAACCTACTTGCCACAGATTTGCACCAGATACACTATTAAAACACATATTTGAAACATTACCATTGCTATTCACAAAAAAACAGACCATTATGCTGTCTACCAATCACCAGGACTCTCTTTGAACTCAAATCCTGAATATAACAAGCATTTTAATCAAATGTAACAGTTAACTTATTATCCCTAGCAAGCTTATGAACAGATACAAGATATACATTATAAATAGGAACAAAAAATACATCATACAGAATGACTCCTTCAGACAACTTAATATTCCCAATTTTAGTTACTTTAGCACTTGTTCCATTTGGATGTGAAACTTTAAGATCATATTCAGACACATCAACACAATCATACATGTCTCTATCAGTCATAACCATATGTTGATTAGCACCCGAATCAATCACCCAATTATAACTAAACCCTTGATCAACACTACTTGAACAACACACAAAATTATTGCACACATCATGAAAAACAGAATTATTTTCAAGACTTATAGACTTACCTCCCATATTAGACACAGGTGGATCAGACACACCCTTCTCTTTTTCATTTACCAAGCTAAGAAGTTTGGAAATCTGCTCAGAAGTTAATGGCATAACAGCAGTACTAGAAGTAGAATTAGAACAAGCAGCATTAGTTTTTCAATTGTTATTAAAGTTTCTAAAACTAGAGTTACCATTACTTTTATTCCCTTGATTTCCAACCCTTCTTTTAAAACCCTGAGGATAACCTGTTATTTCAAAACATCTATCTACAGTGTGCCCTAACATATTGCAATTTGTACATTTTAGATTAGTATTAGGATCTCTATTCATCCTTCTATTAGAATCAAAAGACTGATTTGTTTTAGACACAAAAGAAACATTCTGCCCTTTAGAACCACTACTGGACAGCCTATGAGACTCTTCTCTGGAGATGATTGAAAAGCAACCTTGACAGAGGGAAATGGTTCCCTAGTTAACAAACTGGTTCTAACTGGCTGGTAAATATCATCTAAGCCCATTAAAAACTGCATTAACTTTATCAAAGTGGTAAAGTCATTGTAATCTTTAGCTGCCTGACATGAACGTGTAGGCAGATGCAACATGGCATCAAACTGTTTCCACATCGTAGTTAATTTATTATAATATTCAGCAACAGTGGTTCCATTTTGAGAAATGTTATTTATTTTCTTATACAAATCATACACAACTGAACCATCAACCTTATCATAGGTCTCTTTCAAATCAACCCAGACCTCTGAGGCAAGTTTAGAAAAAACTTGCCCCAGAAACAACTCTTCAGATACAGAATTTAACAATCATGTAAGTACAACAAAGTTACATCTATCCCACTGACTTGCTAAAACATCATCATCCTTAGATTTAACACACTTTCCATCAATAAAGCCATACTTGTTCTTAGCCTCTAAACTAACTTCATAGAACTAGACCACACAGCATAACTCTCAGTACCTTTTAATTTGATACTCACTATAGTCAAGGCACCAGAATCACTCGGATGAAGATAAAGAGGGTCACCTATGTCAAGTTTACTAATCAAGGTCTGTGACGTGCTACCAGAATCACCCATTGAACAAAATCAAACAACAACACAATGAACAAATAAACAGGATATCAAGAACAATATCAGACAATATGAATCACAGATAGCAAACTGTGTTAGAGGCCAGATTCCTGGTTCATCCCTCTATAGGTGCCAGGACAAGCATGACACAGGTGCTTAACTACACTAAACCAATCAATAACAACAAGTCTAATAATCAAGCATAAACTACAACAAATAGACACAACACCAACAATGGCCGGTCCTCACTACCCCGACATCAACTAATACCAAGAAACAGTAAGAAATAAGAACCTGTGTTAAAGAGGAACGATCTTACAGTAAGCGTTTAACTCCCTCCAATTAAATCTGACTCGTAACCTTCTAGGGTTACTAGATACAAATAAGAAAGCAGCACACTCCTGGTCAGTTTGCCCTGAAATCTTCTTTGATTTCAGAGACCAACATAGTGAGTGAAAGAACACCAAATCTGCAAGATCTCTTCGTTTTCTCCAGCAAAGGGTTTCACCAACACCAGATCTACACCCGAACCCCTTCCAGTACCAATAGACGAAGAATCCTCCAAGAAGAACGGATTGTAACCAACAAATAACCAAATCTAATCCTAACACCACTATACAGCGGAAAACTCAAGGATCTAACACAAGCGCTCTGATACCATGTAAAAAACCATGGTATGAACAAGAAATAGAACCAGAACAACAAGAATAGCGGCAAAACGTAGCGGAAAACTCGTATTAACCCAAACCAAAAGAAGTGCCCCCCAGAAACCCTTCGATCTTACAATTTGTAAGATCACAAATGAACAGATGTTCAATACAATCAACGGATATCAAAATCAGTTGATAAACATACAAAAGAAACAGAATCACGCATGATTCAACACACTAACAAACCCTAACGACTGGAAGAAAGAACGTAACAAAATGAACAAGATGACTCTCACACACAGTGAAACCCTAAGCACCCTTTTATACAACCTGTGAACCTTACTTACACTTTGACCCCATAAACATCACAAGAGATGATCGCGGTCCTTCATGTTTCTCTGCTTTTACACTTTGGTCCTTCCTGAAACTTCAATCTTTTACACTTTAAACCTCCAACATACAAAACCTGCACATTCTATACCAAACTTTTATAACCCAATAAATTAACAAATATATGAATGACAAGTATATAGAATTACTCATTTTAACATCCCCCATCATTCATATGTGCAAACCAATTGTTTGAATAAATGCACCTCATGATCATCACCCAGTAGAAAGGTTAGTTCTTGTTTTTTCTGGTGATTTTTATAATATATGCGCACTAAGTGTTTGAATAAATGCCAGACTGACCCAAGGTTTTGGTTTTCGTCTTTTCTTTTGTAGGGTATTCATTGTCTCACCTGCCTTTCCTTTTCTTTGCTTAATTTCTTCTTGCAAACGTCTTTTAATATTTGTTTATATTGAAAAAAAATAATATTTGTTTTCTGCTTCAGTTACTGCTGATCATGTATGGTTCTTGAAGAATAGCAATCGAATTCGATAATCGAGCGGTTAAAATGGCGAAAGTGTTGTGGGTTGAAGATGAAGATAAGGGTCATCCAGGATGTATCTATAACATATTTCATGTCAAGAAGATAATTCCACATAGAAAAGGTAAGCAAAATAAATAATGTTTTGTATCTCTATGTTCATAATAATCTTATGAAAGTGTATATATATATATTTTGTCACATTTTTTTAGGCAATAGAAAGTACAAGAGGAAATCAGATGATCAAGATTATTTTGAAGTTGTAAAACTATTTGATGCCGAAACAAGTCATATACTGGTATGTTTTTCTTGAAAGTTAATTGATTTTCAGTAGAAAACAAAATGTTAAGTGTTACTGGATAATGTTCATCAGGTGGATCAGAGTAACAGAAAGACTTTTCCGACCCTGAAAAGGTCGTTAAAAGCTCGTCTAAAGGCGTTAATTTCTGAAGTTAACGAGAGCGTTAAAGAACAAGAACAAGATTTTGTATCAAGTCCAAAGTTGCAAAGGACTTATTCGATTCATCATTTGGAAACCAACGAATGGGTTCATCCAATCATTTTTTTTCCTGAAAATGTGACAGAAAGTGCAGTGAGTTCTAAAACACATGTTGATCTTACGAATGCTGAAATGAACGATTCGCGGGATATTTTGGAAATTTTAAAAGTTGACAAAGAGGTATTCATCAACACGTTACAAAACCGTTCACTGTCTTCTATTACAGAACAAAAATTGACCAAGTCGGTCAGTAGAAACTTGATGCCTATGAAGCTCGAAGATAAATTGAATGAAAGTTACACCGTTTCAAAAGCTGAAAAGATGAAGAACTCGCATGATGATGTTAACGTCAAGAATGTTATTCGTCTCAGAAGAGTGTCTTCGCTTAATGAATCTGGTACACGATTTGTTGAATTTGGTATTAGTAAAGAGGCCACTATGCGCGCTTCAAGAAGCTTGAAGTTAACATACGGAAGTGCGAATCTTTTAATGAATGATCTAAATCAAGTATCTCTTGACACTTATTTCGTTAGAAGTTCTAGCGAAAGTGAAAGAAATCCAGTTTCTTTATCTCTATCTCTACATAATGATCAGATTTCACGGGAAATTATGCAAGAAAGCTCTGTTTTAGTTACTGAGTATCATACACCAGATGAAAAAGTTCAAAGCATAGAAGGTAACTTAGTTTATATATATGCTAGAGGTGGCAAAATGGGCTGGTTAGACGGGTCAAACCAGATTTGGGTCAAGATGGGTGATTGTCTATCAGTTGAAGTGGGTCAAAGATGATGCTTTCGACCCATTCTCCCTAACAATCCAATTTTTTGTGCAAAATTTTTTGTTAAGTATCTGTGTGACGAATAGTTATATTTATAAATTATTTCAGTTTTTGCGACTGAGTAAATTGCAATTTTCGTCGCTAAGGTTTGACCACTTTTGCGATTTTCATCCAAATGTTTGTTTTTCGCATCTGGGTCCTTGTCATTTCAAATCTTGCTTTTTCATCCGTGAGATTTGCAATTTATTTCAACTTTGTCCGTCAAATTTGGTCATCAGGGATGAAAATGGCAAGATTTCAAACTTTTGGATGAACAATAAACCTTTGGACGAAAGTTGCAAAAGTGGCCAAACCTCAGGATGAAAATGACATTTTACTCTATTTCATTAATAATCTAATTTTTGAAAAAAAACGAGTTAAGAGGTTTTATGTATAAAGAATACAATTCTTGGTGACTTTCGACTTGTTTGACCCGTTTTCTTTTGAGCTCATCCAAAATAAAATCATTTAGGAAGTTTTATGCTTACAAGCTGCTTTGTATTAATTTGTTAATGAATTTTAGGTTTCCAAGAAAATGTTGAGAAGGAGATCAAAACTGTCAACAACAAGAAACAAATGGAAACATTAACGAAAGACGATGATTTCACTTATGTGAAGAAAATATTAGAACGATCGTGTTTCATCAAGAACGGTTTTCAACAAGCTTGGCATTCCACAAATCCGCCATTAGACCCATTTGTGTTTCAAGAAATAGAGTCTCACTATGTCCATGATCCAGAACGATTCGCAGAGGAGGTTAATGAGTTATCTTATCGTTTACTAATATTTGATTTGGTTGATGAAGTTTTGCATACCATGTATGAAAGATCATGTACATACTACCCGAAAAGATTGTCATCTTATAGCCACATTAGTCCTGACACGAATGGATCACTTGTTGTTGATGAAGTTTGGAAGAGTGTTAGCCGATTTCTCGACTTTGAGCATGATATTAATGAATCGTTAAATGATATTGTGACTCGCGATTTGAAAAGTGATGATGGTTAGATAAATTTGCAGTTGGATTATGAGTGTGTTGGATTGGATTTGGAAGATTTGATTCTTGATGAAGTTTTAGAAGAAGTGGTATTTGAATTGATTGAAGAAGGGAATATAGAAAAAACAAGTTGATGGAAGGGGCAAATTGGTTATTTTGCTTACTTAGTTTAGGGTGTGTAGTTTGAAGTTTTTGATTTTTTTTTCAAACAGTTATGGATGTACGCGTAAAAATTAGTTTTGGATGTATCAAAATTTTAAAGTACTATATTTGTAAACAACCATGGTATGAACAAGAAATAGAACCAGAACAACAAGAATAGCGGCAAAACGTGACAGAAAACTCTTATTAACCCAAACCAGAAGAAGTTCCCCCCAGAAACCCTTCGATCTTACAATTTGTAAGATCACAAATGAACAGATGTTCAATACAATCAACTGAGATCAAAATCAGTTGATAAACATACAAAAGAAACAGAATCACGCAGGATTCAACACACTAACAAACCCTAACGACTGGAAGAAAGAACGTAACAAAATGAACAAGATGACTCTCACACATGGTGAAACCCTAAGCACCCTTTTATACAACCTGTGAACCTTACTTACACTTTGACCCCAGAAACATCACCAGAGATGATCGCGGTCCTTCATGTTCTCTGCTTTTACACTTTGGTCCTTCCTGAAACTTCAATATTTTACACTTTAAACCTCCAACATACAAAACCTGCACATTCTATACCAAACTTTTATAACCCAATAAATTAACAAAACATATGAATGACAAGTATATAGAATTACTCATTTTAACAATATCATAACACTATTCACTACTCATTTGAGAAATCTATTCTTATGGAATCTTTACGTCTCACTGTTACTGCCGTAATCACCATAAAACTCCTTTAGAAAACCCTGCAAGTACGCCTCCAATCCAGCGCGAACCACACCACACGGTTGCATTCGACACTACGTGTGATCATGTGCCTTGTCCAAAAAGGATCAAATAATTGTATTTATATATGTGATATAGGTAATTAATTTTGGTTTTATACACGTGCCTCAACCAACACTAACGAATTAGTTTGTTTGTTATATAGCCAAGAACATCGTTGAGGACACTCGCTCAAATCATTATTACATTTATCAAAAGTTTATATCTATTTCATGTAATTTTTTTTATATACGGATGGGACTACAACTTCTGATACGAACAAGAGAGTATCTTTATCATTATTTTAATAAAAAGCAATCCGTCTCCCCCAACAAATTGTCACACCCCGTAATTCCAACACAATCCCGGTGGGCCCGGGTGGGGAGTATTTTGACGTAAGATTAGTATCATCATGGTCAAACATATACAGCATAGCGGAAGACTTGAATATTAAATGTTTATTACAAACCATAGAGTTTAAAAGTTTATAAAGTAAATACACGGTTTGCAATATTGGACCCACGGGCCGATCGACAGTATGAAATGATATCCTCTGACAGAGTTTAGGCTTGACTAAGAACTTGCAAAATTCTCTACGTCGCTACCAAGCAGCTCCTAACCTATTCCGTGCCGAAACCTGTCACTTAGCCTTTTTGGGAAATACGTCAGTTTTCACTGGTAAATACATTTAACCGACTCATTTTGAAAACATTTAAAATTTGTTTAGGTGCTTTGAGCACGAAAAACTTTTATAACCTGGGACAATTCAAAATGATCTTGTTTACAGTTTTACAGGTCTGTCAATACATATGGGGTCCGATGCAGAAACCGAATAACCTGATTAACCGACACACCACTTAATAACACCCATGGAGGAGTATATAAGATAAACATCTATTTAGCATTAGCATCTGTCAGGTGTATGCCTACACCCCGCGCTTAGGTTGTGGCCATTAGTAACTTCAATGAGCCAAGGATATCCAGGACACGGTCGAGTTAACCCCCAATGTTTAAGTTATCAGACAATACAAAATAAAACGGGTCATAAGATTTAGTAAATCACAATCCGATAAACATGATCCCATACCCGACCAAGCAGTAATATAATACCGTATCTCAAGCCCGTATACGGAAAATAAGTTAAAGTATTTACCTGAGCTAGTTCTTCTAACGAATAGTAACTCAGCCGATAATCAAGAAGACAATGCAAGGTTTTGATCTACTAGGAGGCTTCTAGTCTGGAATGATGGTATTAATAACCAATTAGAATGCTAACGGTTTAGGTTGAGTCGTTGACTCGAACTGGTTAGCTTTAAGGATACGTAACGGAACGATACGCTAGATTAAGCGATGACCGGAAAGATTGTTGTTTAGAACCGAAAAGTACTAGCACTTGTATATTTTGGGTAAACATATAACATTCTGGATTTTGATATAAAAATGATAAGGTTAGACCCGTTTCGGTGAATCTACGCAAACTAGTCACATAGGCTTAACGGTACGCACATGAGCGACACCGGGTAACCGGATGAGTCATGTAAGTTTCATGTGCTGATATTCTTATAACATGTTTTAATATCGGTAAGATACCAACATGCATGCCCCTTATAGTTTTTAAATCGACTTCAGCTTCAAAAGAGTAATTTGGTCATTTTATGATTCATAAAAAGGAGTTGATGATTAATCTGATGTCATGGTCATATATTGTTTATAAAAATATTTATTTTATGATGTTACATCAGTAAGATATCAAATATATGTGTGGTTTACATTTGAAGACCAAACTATGCCCCGAAAGGCTATTTTGTCATTTCACACATAGGTTTGGAGGCTTATTTGGAAATCTGAGTTTATAACTTGTACCTACTGTAAGAATGTTAGAAAAAGGTTTTATAATCAGTAGGTAATAAATCTTGATGCTTAGATATGGTTTTAACTCATACGATGCGTCGAAAAGTCGATAAAGTCGCTAAATGACGATTTAATCGATGTTTAAGGAAAATTTAGTTTTGATCAGGTTTACATATTCAAAATATTTTATTTAACATATATAATCAGTTTGTAAAAGGTTTGGTTATGAAGACGTCTTTAAAACTCATTTTATGCACCGTAAGGTTATTATCGTCATTTATCGATACCATGCAAGAGCCTTTATATAAACTCAGTTTATAAACTGATTTAACACCCCAAATAATTCTAAATATATTATAACATAAGTAGGTAAAGTATTTTATTGTAGGAGTTATGTTTAAAACATTTTATTTGCCGAAAAGGGCATTTTGGTCCTTTGAAAGCTTGATTTGCGATCTTTAGGAAAAACTCATGTTATGACCAAATTATTGACATGCATGCAAGTCAAACAAGTTAACGTATCAGAAGATAACTTGTTTGCATGCTCGTTTATATTTTAAATCACATTTTACGCAAAAAGGGCGAATTAGTCATATTTAGCACATTGATGAAACTTGCGCATAACTCGGAATATGATTATGATCATGTAGTATGACCTCAGAGGGTTTTACTACAATATATAAGGCTCATAATGCAACTTAAAATTGGCCTTAAAAGATACAAAATCGGGTCAGAACTGAAAGTCAAAGCAGAAGTCAAACCTTGCGACTTTCGGTTGCGAACCGACCTTTAGATCTGGATTTGACGAGCCGAACATGTTCTTACACGTTCTTATAATTATTACCGAGTATTTAGAGTGTCAAAACTGATTTTATAACATGCATGTTATTAGTTACACGTTTAATACCAAATCCGACCCAATTTGACTTTTTATGAATAAGTTTGACTCGTCAATTGGACGTGCAAATGTGGAAATCAGGAGGTGCCATTATGGGGGTTTGTTACCTACCTTATTATGATCACGTAACCATGTTTAGATCAGATCATGATTGGTCCGATAAATATTTAACCGCAAGTCAATCCGTTTTTACGACAAGCTTGACTTTTGGCTTGAAAGCATAATAGAACTCACAAGGAGGATTATGGACACTTACAAAGGGTCCTAGCACGCAATTAGAACAGGCTTGAAGGTTGCTTGAGCTCTAGAACTTTGCAGAGATGAGGAGAGTGAGTTATGAAAATGTGCAAGTTCTTTAGGTGGAGTTCAAGTTTGAATTTATGGAGTTAGATGGGTTGTGAGGATCAATACAGGTATTAGGCATGCACTACTGATGATCACAAGTGTCTAGGGTCGTCTATTGAGCAGAGGGATGGTGGGAATTCGCGAAAGTTATGTTTACATGCAAGCTGCCACGAGTCTGCCCCATTTCTGCCATCTGCAGGTCCGTTGCGGACCGTATGGGGTTACGGTCCGCAAGGACCTCCAGCGCCCAAAACTAAACAACCCGGTTACGGACCGTAACCGCAATGGCTTGCGGTCCGTAACTAATCTCCAGAGAAGAAAAATTTTAAATTTTCTTGAGATTTAATCATGATTCGATTACGCTTGACGTTCAGAGGTTATTAGCTAACATGACGTTGCTCTTGGTCCCTCTCGGTCAGTAGCCAGCACGAGGATCAACGGGACACGTGTCGGGATTTAACTGGTTGGGATTTACGAGGTGTTACACAAATACTTGTGGAAATGCCACATCATTGCGTGTAGAGCGTTGGGTGTGCTACATATGTGGATTCATGCCCAAGTCCACATGGTGTTAAACATTGGCTGGAAAATTAATTCCATACTCATATCCATACATACAAGACTAACCCCTTCCTTCTTAACGCTCCTATGGGACAGTGTTTAAATAATGTCCTTAAATGACTGATTTTACAGGGGTGTCACCCCACTACACTTAGTCTAAGTTGAGATCGGGTTTATACCCGGAAACTGAAATTACTTCTTTTCTAGATTACGAGTGATTAGGCGAAAGTTGCATGAAATATGGACAAAAACTTCAATATGTTCGTAAAAGAGACAAGGTTTGTAATTCTTTTAAAATTAAACAACAAAACTTTATATAAGATATCATATATTATATATTTTGTTATTTTATGCGATTTGGTGATAAAAGGAGGGCCAAACATACCTACAAAAAGAAGGCTGGTTGTTGGTTCATGCACCAATCACTCGAACGTTGAAATAATAAACTATAAAGTAGTTAGTTAGTTTAAGTCACCTATATGCATAGGTCCATGGACCACTTCGACCTTGTTTTCATTCTATTTTACATAAGTTAACTTTTTAGGGTTTAATATAAATTAACTTTTTAGACTTTTTAACCAAAAAATTATCTTTTTAAGTATATAATAATAATTAACTTTTGGATTTTTTTAACATAAAGTAACTTTTTAGACTTTTTAACATAAAAATGATCTTTTTTAAGTATATAATATGTATCACACCTATTATCATATCAAATATTTATTCTATTTTTAATATATAAGGGTGGAAGAGGCACTAGTGTATGCTGGGCATCGTAACCACCGTGATACACCGCCACAACTTAGGTTCTCACGATGGGTAATGAATTTGTCTTCGACGTTGGTCATAGCAACTGATGAAGCTTTATGACTCTTGTCAAACGGTCAAATTTGACCGTTGGGATGAGAAAAATATGTTTTCTAACTATACAAATAAAGCAAACATTTAAACATTTTTTTTCAAACACAACTCTTCTCCTACTCTACAACATTCTTTTTGAAACAAGGAGGGTTCAAGTACTTCATTTTTTTCCACCCAACTCATCAAGTTTTTCTAACTCTTCTCATTCTACTCTTGAATTTCTTGCCATGGTTGTCGAAGCAGCAGAAGAACTTGAAGATTCGGGTCGATCAACAAAAATGCGTGCGGTGATCCTGAAGGGGCTAATGAAGTTCTAATAAATGATTACTTTGTTAAAAACCGAAAGTACAATGCTGAGACATTTAGAGCAAGAATTTGTTATTGAAAGAGTTATTTTTAAAAAAATTGTGGGAGATATAGATTCTCAATTTAGATGGTTTCAAGTAGGTTACGACGGGTAGAAAAAAAAACAATTTCACGCTGCTACAAAAACGTACATCCACAATTCGTAAACTTGCAACCGATAATGTTCCTAACGAATACAATGGATATTTAGCTATATCTGCTAGGACTTCATGTGAATGTATAGAATATTTTTGCAATGCAATTATTAAGTTATATGGTACAAAGTATCTACGTAGACCGCCTAGTCACAACATTATACGTTTGTATGTCGCACATGAAGCTAGGTGGCACCTTCCACGGTTACTCGGTAGCATCAACTCTACACATATTGTTTGGAGAATGTATCCGACAATTTTGCTAGCCCAGTTTATGAGAGGTGATCACAAAAAACCGAAGATGATGCTCGAAGTGATGGCGTTGGTGTTCCTAGTTCAAAAAACGACATGAATGATCTACATCCGTCCCCATTATTCAATTACTAAATGCACGGAACTGCACCAAGGCGTTCGTTTGTGATCAACGGGAGACATTAAAAGACGCAATTATTATCTTTTTGATGACATTGACCTGCCTTAGTCTGTTTTCATAAAAGGTCTTTTCATATCCAACAAACTACACAGAAAAAACGTTTAAGAAATTGCAAGAATCAACATGAAAAGATGTTGAGCGAACAATTGGTGTTTTTGAGAAGTAAAAGGAACAAACAAATATGACTAAACCGCATGGACGATTTTAACGTTTTACTCTACTTCTCGTAACTTAAAAAAGGTAATAGATTTCCCAAATATATACAAGTTTTATTTATGTTTTTTCTAAACGACTAATTTCTTTTTATTTCTTTCCTTTATGGGTCTTGAACTCAAGACGTTCCACTCAAATTCAGACGTTTTATATTTGTGGTAGGAGTAAGTGAACTTTTTTTTACATATTTTATTAATTATAGTAACAAATAATATTATTTTATTAAACAATTACTTATTATCCGAATTTCGACTCTAGCACGTGTCTCAACCACCTAGGAGAGCAAAATTAATTTTATTAGTGTCATACGTAATAATGGATAAAAAAAAGATAATGTGGCTCGTTTGAATATAAAACTAGTTTTTTTTATATCGCGTGTTGCGGCGAACCGAGCAAATGATAATGTAAAACAAACGTGATTTGAAAATAAAGCATGTTATTTAGAAAGTCAAACCATTAGAACGATTTAGTTGATTATCGTACCGTTTTATGATACCAAATAAATACTTTATTTTGATTACAACTTCGCTTTTAACAAAACTTATAATGGAATGTCATGGGAAAAATCAAACAAAACTACGTACTTAAGTTTTTAGAAAAAAGTAATAAACGTAAGTTATTAAAAAAGTATCAAATTAATCAATTAATTAATACATGTTCAAGAAAACAATTATTAAAAAATGGTAAAGAAAATATATGAAAAAAGGAAAAATAAAAATATGTTACTAAAAGTAAATATAATAATAAACTATAATAATATATTAAATAAAAATAATAAAAACTATATATTATTTTAAAATAAAGTTATTATTCATCATCACTCGTGAATAATAAAGTGTTTTAAAGAAGCCACGTTTTAAACTCAGGCCACGTTTCACAGACAAATTGATCTTTACGGAAAAGCTGCAACTCTTTTACCTTTTTTAGTTTTAAAAAACCAATAAGCAAACACGTGTTCATGCCATATTCTATTAAATCACTTTTATTAAGGCCATTCTGTTACGGCGGGAGCGTAAAAATCATGCCAGGTAGCACCAACGTTATACCACTGTCATCAATTATCAACAACACTGAAAAGGCATAAAAACAAAAAAAATGAAAAAATAAAACCGAACAAAAAGCAAAGGTAAACTCGTTGAACCACACACACCCGTTGTGACGTGTTAATGAAAAGAAATTAATCCGAAACGTAAAACATAGAAAAAATAACTAAGTGGATCTAGTGTTGCGATGAACATGTCAAACAGGAATAAATACACGCCTTGCTGCGGGCATGTCAAACGAGAAAACATAGACAAAAAAACGTTGAACCCCACTCGTACGTTGCGGCGTATTAACTCACAAAATTTAGAGTGAAACGTAAAACAAAAATCTCGTGAAAGATGAAAGTATAGAGACTGACGTTGAAAGTAAAAAAAAGTAATTGGGTTAAACTACGAAACAAAATGAAAATCTTTAGGTTAAAAGTAAAAAAAATCAAAGGGTTAAATTGTAGAGAAGTTTTGGGTTAGAAGTGAAAAATCAATTTTTTTTGAAACCCCTTAAGCATAGGCTCAACGCCATAAACCATAAAAATGAGGAATTGACCTGTAATAATCCTTCCTAGACCTTGTTGGCCATTAATAATTCCACCTTAGAATATTCCCCCCACCATTCCCACATTTCACCTATTTTTCCTACAATGGTCCCCCGTTAAAAAAACTTAACGGAGTTAACCTTTTTTCCAAATTACAAATAGATTTTTTAGGGCTTTTGATCAGAACGATGATACGAGTCCATTGATGTATAACTTACTTCGAAATGGTGCTCCAAGTGACTTGATTTTGGTTAATTGGAAATTTAAACACCCGAATTGAAGCGTCGTTTTCATCGTTCGGAGCACCGTTTCGAGGCAAGTTTTACATATGGACTCGTATCGTCGTTCTAATCAGAAGCCCTAAAAAATCTGTTTGTACTTTGGAAAAAAGCTTAACTCCGTTCAGTTTTTTAACGGGGGACCATTGTAGGAAAATAAGTGAAAGGTTGGACTGGTGGGGGAATATTCTGAGGTGAGATTATTAATGGCCAATAAGGTCTAGGTGAGATTATTACATGCCAATTTCCCTAAAAAAATAAATTAATAGTATGGAAATTAAAATTTCGGTTACATTTTTATACTTAATAAATATGTTTTTTTAATTCTCTTCATATTTTATGATGATATCATTAGATAATAAAATATATCAAACAATAGCTGATTTTTGTTCTTATAACTTTAATGATCAAGTAAATTCACATATCCGATTTTTTGTCATGAGACATATTTATATTAATTTAAGAGATTTAATAATTTATTAGATATTAGATATATTTATAATATATTAATTAATATTTAATAAGTTGCAGAAGAAAATAATATATGACATTAATTGAAGTCTTTTATTAATATTTAGATTTAGATTTATTTAAGTATGTAAATGGTAATCATCTTTTTATTTTAAGGATTTAATAAAATTATATAAATAGAACATAAATTTTTAGAATGCACAAACATAGAAATAACAATTATAAAGTGTTGAGAACAACTTAACTTTTGGGTGAGATCTCACCCTTTATTTTTAGTAATTCTGTTGGATGTCACTATTGATAGGGTGGTGTGGTCCCTATATACATAATTAACTGCCCATGTTACTATTTATTGGTGGAAAACATTTCATCCCCAGATGTGCAAGGATAAGTTGATGTTAGCCTTGCCTTATTGGTCGATATTATTCCCCATCCAATTGTGTGTGGGACTTTGTCAACTCGGGATAATCTGGTGTGCGTGGGACTATAGGATGAAAAAAATTTGTTAGCCTAAGACTATATCGAGCCATGAGAGCGCCGGCAATCGCCCTACCGAGCCATGTAGGCACCACGTAGACCATGTGGGCTTTGCCTTCCATAACAAAAACGACAAGGGGCGGGCAAGGGGCATGATTGTAAAAAAACATGTGGGTCAACTTTGGAAGGGGCCAACGCTCGTGGAAATTTTGCCTTGAAAGAGGGAAACACCTTAGTGGCATGGAGGACAGGGTTATGTTTGGGGTATGGAGGGGATTTTCCATCCTCTCATCACGCCACACACCTTGTGGTCAAACTTTGGTAGGCCTGTTGCCATGTGTGTGGGGGCTAGGCCCAATTGAATGTGAGGGGTGACGGTTTTCCGGGGTTTATTAGGGAGGAGATGAAACATGGGGTAAAGTGACATTATTACCCTCACACGGGTTGCACATATCCCCACATAACTTTTAAAATAAACCAGGTTAGTGTCAAAGGACAGACGATGCAAAATGAAGGATGATTCCTATAATTTCAAAAGGTAGGGCATCCACTAAAATATGGTATAAACATAAAAGATGAAAAATATTACTTATTCTAGAGTAAGGTTTTTTTTAGAAAGGTAAACAAAAAGGGGACTTGTAGTCGTAGCATCCACAACGCCAAATCTGGAAAGGGCGGGTTGGAATCCGTACGAGGCAAAATCAGACCACTTGCGTTGGAGGAGGTTGACCATGATGGTTTGGTTTACTCTACCGACTAGTCCGGTTTGTTTAAGTATACACATAAACCTTTTGTTTTAGTTTTAGTGTAAAAATGGGGTCTGATGTGGATGTTTAGAATAATTTAGTGTTTGAGGAAAAAGTGAGATTTATAATGATTGAGGTTTAGAATGATGTGATAGGTGTGTAGCGGGTTTGAAATTTGGACTTTTATTAGCGTTATGGACCTTCTCATATGCAATCATTGTTTTCATTTGGTGGAGAAATCTAACTATATTTTTTTTTATTTTTATCTTCATTATTAAATTAATACACAACTTTCTTTATTGGAGAATAAGTATGTACATAATGATATAAGGCTATGGGGTATTTGGGTGATGGATTGAATCATGGATTGCTACATAGGACATTGTTTTCGTGCTTCATCGCCTCCTTTCCAAACCCATGGTTAATTAGGAGATTTTGATTGGTAGGGGAGGGTAATGGATAATAATTTGGGTCATACTCCACACCATATAGGATGATGAATGAGGGTGGGGTGACATGACACTGACGTTTGGGTCATGATCACACCACATAGCCTATAGAATTTGAGATTCAGTTTTTGGAAATTTAAAGCTATATTGAAATTCGAATCATCAAATATAATAAAATAGATAGTTGTATTATTGTCCTTGGTATTATAGCATAGTGACATCTTAGGGGTGTGATAAGGTGTAGGGACCATTATGTTTTGGGTTCGATTCCCACAATAGGGGTTTTTCAAAATTTTTTGGATTTACTCATGAATTGGTGTGTATGCATTTTTGCCTAGTGCCGGCTAGGGGATTTTTTCCCAAAATTTATTGGGTTTACTCCTGAATTGGTGTATAGGCATTATTGCCTAGTGGAGATGTATATGATCGAGTGGTTCCACTGATGGCACGATGATAGTTGTTAATTTGTCGTCCGTTAGTGATCCAAAATTGCCTTTAAATAAAAGGAAAGAAAGATAGTTGTATCAATTTATCTAATCTTCTAATAAGTGGTTCATTGGTGATCAAAATTGATGTTAAAAAAAGAAAAAGAAAGAAAGATAGTTGTATTATTTATCTAATCTTCTAATAAATGTATAAAGATATATTACAGTGTTTGTAATTTGAGAACGTGATACATAAGTTTCTCATATTCTTACGTGATGCATAAATTTCTCATATTGTTATCAAATTAATTCACTTCAAATTTAACTTTTAAGAAGATAGAACTGAAATTTGGAATTTTATATTTTAATAAACCTCCTCAAAAATCTCTAAATCAAATTTATAAAAACCCAAATTAGTTTAATCTCTAAATCAAATTATAAAATCCTTGTTAGTTTGCAGACATTGGTGATATTCACACAGAAGCCGGGAAACTCTTAAGAAGATGGACAGCATGTCCAGGGAAGCCACAAGAAGATGAAGATGAAGATGAATATGAATATGAGTTTGAAGGTGAAGATGAATATGAATCTGAAGATTAATAAACTTCCACTCAGTTTAATAGAATCTGAGATACTACCAAGACTTCCAGCAAAGTCGGTAGGCCGATTCATGTGCGTGTGCAAACAACGGAAATCGTTTCTATCAACACCTATGTTTGCCAGGATGCACCTCCGTCACGTAACCATCAATGACCATAAACTTCTCTTACTTTCCAGATTCGCCATCTACACGCATGATGGTTCAACAACCATCCATTGTAGCCGTAATCGTATCCGTGATCCCTGGGTTCAATCTATTTTAGCAAGCTTGGATGGATTGGTATGTTTGGCCTCATGGGGAGCACCTACTAAGCTTGCGTTTTGGAATCCATTGACAGGTGCCTACAATAAGTTATCTTACTCTGGCTATCCTTTATCCACTTTTAATCGTTTTGCTCCTATCGGTTTCTATAAGGACTCTTCTAATGATTACAAACTACTTTATTTAGGAGATGGCTCAGGGGCTTGTATCTATTCCCACAGATTGGATTCATGGAGAAGGATTGATTTTTCACTCGGCTTTAACACCACATGCAATTTTCGGTCTCAGGCTGCTTTCTGCGGCCAATGCCTTTATTTCACTGTGATAGATATGATAACATTTCAAAGTCATAAGTGGATTATTTGTTTTGATGTAACGACGGAAAATTTTAGGAATATACAAGGTCCACCAATTCCAGGTGGTGCAAAAGAATATTGTACAAGTTTAGTTGTTTTCAATAAACGCATTCATTTGTGTGCAACCTATACAATAGATATGTGCCGCTTACAGGGAGATCTGTGGAGGATGGATGGTGATGGTGACGGGTGGGTGAAGATGGCTGCTTTCCCCAGTGCAAAACATATTAAGTCAAGAAGGCCACCGATATGCGTAACTAGTAACAAGGGGAATTGGCTAGCCGTTTTGGAGGAAAACAATTCTTTAAAAAAATGAACACCGAGGACTTCGCAAGACACTACTGGGATTTTGGTTCTCTAGGTTGGGGATCTGAAATTGGTCGAACAATATATGTTGAGACTCTTGTATCACCGAAGCCATGATTGGTGAATTGTTTCCATTCCTCTAGTAAGTGTGTTTTCGTTTATTGTTCTATCACTGGATTGGAATATAACTATGTACAGTTCTTCGCATTCAATTTTTAGAGTTAGTTATATTGGTCTAAGATTTGTCCCTTGTTTAGTGAGAGATGGATCTTTTTCTAGCATCTTTGTGTGTATTGAATTCTTTCATCTATGCAATAGCAGAAAACAAAATGGGTGAGTTTGGGTTTTGGTTCATCTCAAATGGGTTAGGCTAAAGATCTTATTAAAGGTCAAACGAGTTGAAATTTATCCCAACTCCAAAGTGTATTCTAATTCTTAAAACCTCCTTAATGTGTCAAGTTGGGTTGCTATTGCATCTCCAACTACATCATCACTAGAGGGAAGACATAAAACGCTATCTCTATGTCTCATACCGAACCAAATTGTATATATATATATATAAAATTCTTTAAATATAATTGTTATGTTTGTAGCTTCTTCATGAAGTAGAAGAGAATGGTTAGCGGAATACATAACACAAATTTCGTTTTCAGGATCAAAAAATGCCCAGAGAAGAAGAACCGGAAGCTTGTCATTAAAGCCGTATAGTTTTAGTTCTACTTGATATAGAAGTGCCAGGGCCGGCCCAATTGAATGTATAACCTAGGCTCTCGCTTAGGGCCACCATTTAAGATTTATACATAAAAAAAAAAACATATTGAAAATGTAACTTGTTATAGAACAACATAACATTCGCCCCAGTGGTTAGCATTTTTCTTGCCAAATGTAGGCTATTTCAAACGACGGTTCGATCCTCCGGGCATCATTATTTGGCTTTTCTACCTAAACTCTCAAATTTTTTTATTTTTTTCTATTACTTTTATGTACATGGCCTTTCCCTTTTTTTACTGAAATTTCTTTTTTTTCCTTTTGAAGCAATTCTTACTTGTTTATTAATACTATTTTACTGAAATTTCTTTATTCTTTTTTAAGCAATTATTTATATTAATTTTTATTCATCATCATTATTAGTAACGACTCTATTATTAACTTTATACTTTTTTTTTATATTTTAAACCAACTTAACATTTTATTTTACATAACTTTATATTATACGGAGAATAGGGATGTATATATTCTCTTTTAATATTATAACAACTCGTTAGTTATTTTAATGTTATTATTCAGTTAGATTTTCAAATGCTAAATTATATACATATTTATTTATTCCTATCATCATCCTTTATAGTTATAGATTTTACAATTGCAACATGAAACTTTTTTTATAAGATTATCCAAAGTACACCTAAGTTACTGAACCATGGTATATGACTACACTAATCATAACAAGATGGTATTGTTTAAAGAAAAAAACTTCTTGTTGCCGGTACTACATCCAAATAAAGGAGATGGAAGCTGTAACAATGAAAGTTATAAAAAGGCCTCGTATTTTTACTTCGCTTAGGGGCTCCAAAATTCTTGGACCGGCTCTGAGAAGTGCCCAACTTGGCCACACTTGCATGTACACTGTACATCAGTACATGTCATTCAATTTTTCCTTTAGTAGGCTGAGAAAAAGCTCAGGACATTCTTTAAACTCGACTACCATAATCACCATCTAATGTAACACAGAATTAAGTATTGGCATCCGGAGACTGAAAAGTTATGTCGAGTTTGTACCAACAAACACTCACCTTTGATGCTGATGTCTGTTTTCAAACAAGCTTCATTTGAAATGGTTTTTGTTCAACGATAAAAGAAGTGTTAGCGTTCCGAAAGTGTTTCCCATCGCCACAGGGCAACACATACTCCTTACATTTAGCTTGACTGCAAAAATCATTACAAGGAAGACTTGGCTTTATAAAAAAAGATTATATATTATTTTCATCATAAAAGCTTAGAGGTCATGAAAAGAGAATGGTTTTTTTTTTTATTTTTATTTACAAAATCAATCTGTGGTGATCGTTGGTATTTTTGAACACATGATGAAACTGAGTGCACATGGTTGTAGGATTATATGATTTACAGGCCTTGGTGATCTTTTGGGCCTTTCAAAGCAATCTCATAACCCAACCCATTATCGTGACTTGAGTAGTCCACCCTCCCCTTTGGTACCAGTGGTGGAGGATGTAGTGTACAAGCAGGGGTAGCCCGACTCTGTTTTCGTAGTGTAATTTTTTTCGGTTTTATACAAGTGATACCCCTAAACAAATACAATGATACACCTAAAAGGTTTTTTTTTGGATTCTCCCGAATTTTAGGGCTAGATCTGCCACCGGTACCTACCTTACCCAACCTAAACTCAATGTCCTTGTCGCAAGCAAATCAAAGAATTATTCCTCATACCATCTTGATGATATTTTGGATTTGGATCTATCAACCACAAGAGGTCCATGGAGTAGAATAACCCAAGAACCACGGACGCAGCCACAACGATCGATCTCTTCGTCTTTAGAATAAAGGTTCAAGCACCCTGAGGTTGAAGGATGGTTCGCTCTTGGCATGCATTTCTCCCCCTGGATAGATTTATATGTATTTGGGGCTCTTGGGTGTTATTCTTGGTAGTGATTCGTATGATTTAGTTTTTGGTGTTTTCCTTAAGGTTGTTTTTTCGCATTTTTGTTTGTTTCTGTTTTGCTCTTGGTGTAATTTGGAATGTTTCCAGCTCCTTGCCAGTTTCTTTTTGGTGGAATGTTAGTTTCATTTGCAGCAGTTAAAAAAAGAAAGTAAAATAAAAACGGACTTGTACTCATAGGCAACCACTATTTTAAATTTTGTTCCAACTGTAGCTTTTGTGACCTTATTTTTGTTGTCGTTTAATTAAATTAATCTAATTAAATTAATCCACAACATGCTTTATTCATATTTCATCCCATCTAATATCGAATAGTTTCTAAGAGATATGATATTATTTTATAAGTCAAAATCAAATATATATTAATCAAATTCAAGGGATGAGATAGTTTATTCCATAATACAAAGATATTGTTAGTGTTATTTAATTTAAGAACGTATCTAACAAAATATTCCTATTAAATTAACTAATTAAAATTCAAGAGATAACTAATATTTGAATTTTTTATTTTAATAAACCTCCTTAGAAATCTCTAGCTCCTTGATTTCCAAGTTAGTTAAATTTCCAAGTTAGTTAAATCTCTAAACAGAAGATGGAGAGCATATCAATGGAAGCCCACAATAAGATGAAGAAGGATGAACTTCCACTCAGTTTAATAGAATCCAACATACTACCAAGGCTTCCGGCTAAGTCGGTAGGTCGACTCATGTGTGTGTGCAAACAATGGAAATCGTTTCTATCAAGACCTATGTTTGCCAGGATACACCTCCACCACGTAACCATCAACGACCACAAACTTCTCCTACTTCTTGGCCTACAGCCCGAGCGGTTCACCTTCCTCACACACGATGGTTCAACAACCATCTGTTATAAGCCTAGCCCTGATCCTAGTGCTGAATATATTTTAGCAAGCTTGGATGGATTGGTATGTTTAGCCTCAAAGAAAGTATCTTATAAGCTAGCATTTTGGAACCCATTGACGGGTGCCTACAAGGAGTTGTCTAACTCTGGCTATCCTTTTCCCTCTTTTAATCCTTCTGCTGCTTCGGGTTTGTATAAGGACTCTTCTAATGATTACAAACTTCTTTATTTTGGGGCTGGCGGATGGGCTTGTATCTATTCCCACAGATTGGATTCATGGAGAAAGATTGATTTTTTGTTCTGCCTTAACACCATCCGCGATTTTCAGTCTCAGGCTATTTTCTGCGACCGATGCTTTTACTTCATTGTGGTAGATGTATCGCCATTAGGAAGGCATACATGGATTATATGTTTTGATGTGGAGACGGAAAATATTAGGAAAAAACAATGTCCACCGGTTCCAGGTGGTGCAAAAGATTATTATAGAAGTTTAGTTGTACTCAATCAGTGCATTCACTTGTGTGTATCCTATACAATAAATATAGACCATATACAGGGCGATCTGTGGAGGGTGGATGGTGATGTGTGGGTGAAGGTGGCGGCTTTCCCCGGTGCAAAACATAATAAGTCAAGAAGGCCGGCGTTATCCGTAACAACGAGTAATGGGAATTGGATTTTCGTTTTGGAAGGAAAATATTGTTTAAAAAGAATGAATACTGAGGACTTCAAAGCACACTACTGGAGTTTTTGTTCTGTGAGTCTGGTGGAAAAAAATCGTCGAACAATGTATGTTGAGACGCTGGTATCACCAAATCCATGATTGGTGAGTTGTTTCCATCCCTCTAGTAAGTATGTTTTCGTTTATTGTTCTATCGTTGGATTACTCCAGTTCTTCACATTCAGTTAATATAGTTTATTATATTACTCTAAGATTTGTTCCATGTTTGTTTCATACGCGAGAGATAAATGGGTGAGTTTGGGTTTTGGTTCATCTCAAATGGGTCAAATGATCTAGGCTAAAAGCTTACCTAAAAAGTAAACGGGCCAAATAGGTAAAATGTGTCAAACGAGTTGAAAGTCATCCCAACTCCAAAGTGTATTTATTTCATAAAACCTCCCTAATCCCTTTACTAAAGAAATCATGTTATTTTTGTAATATTGATAAGCATATGTTGCACATTGATAATTATAAAAAATAGCCATACTGCCACTTTGGTGTAAACTAGATGTAGCAAAATATGAGGGTTGTATAATGTGTCAAGTCGGGTTGGCACGAAACACCTTCTTACTATGGCGTCTGGACCTATATCACTAGAGGGAAGACATAAAATGCTCTCACTCTTGTCTCATACCGAACCAAAGTGGTTGTATAGATCCAAATTGTAGCTTAAAGTTGATTTTGTCTGTTTGTTATTGTGAGGTGGTAAAAATATGTTATTTGGGCTTACGGTGAATTATATATATATATATATATATTAAGCCCATTAAGTCTAACTACTTTCTAAATCAATCTCTACCGTCGGATCATGCTGAGATGAAATCTCATCCGTTTAAACTCACAAAATTAACCGCTATAATGGCGGTTCATGGCGGTTATTGTTAGTTTTCCTTCTGGTGGTTTTGCTCCAAAATTTTCTGCCCATGATCTCCATGACTCAACCTTCTCCCAAGGCGGTTCTTCACAGTTACTCTACCTGACGGTTAGGTCCATCTTTCCTGCCCATGATCTCCTCGCCTCCTACAATCCTGGT
The DNA here is from genome assembly GCA_947069175.1 of Scalesia atractyloides. Lineage (NCBI taxonomy): Eukaryota > Viridiplantae > Streptophyta > Magnoliopsida > Asterales > Asteraceae > Scalesia > Scalesia atractyloides. The sequence goes on from CAMTDV010000025.1 coordinate 92,796,965, forward strand.
AAATTGTCAACCACACACTATCTCACTAATTTTAGGGTTTGAAGAGGTTAAATGTAGATTGACTACTGGGGTTGGGGCAAGAAAGAAATACAAAGTAGAGTTCTCCTGGATTCCTTCAATTGACGACGGTTCCCCATGCTCTCCTAATTGTAGGTCCGTCGATTTGTGCTTCTCACCCACCTATAAATCTATTGTCCCATCTACCTACGATTGATGGAGTGAGCAGGGGTCGATTTAACTGATCCAGGGTTCCACCCGCGAGTTAAGGTAATAAGTTCTTGGTCTCAAATCTATTTTTTATATGATCTAGGGTGTAGTAGCAGCAAAGAAAGGAGGCCTGATGACATTAAGGAAGCTTTGAAATCGAGATGATTGGGGAAAATTTTCAGTTTCATCATCAATATTGACACCCTGTACGTCCATCATCAATTGACACACATCTACCAATGGTATGCTTGGTATTACATTAACATGTTGATACGTACATATGAGTTCTTATATTAATATTTAATTTTGTTCATAACAGCTTCATGCACCATGAAAGAGATGGTGAAAATTAATGTTACATTTTTTTTCATGTTATTGTAGGTAGATGTTGCTATTATTAAGGTTGGATTAGGAGGAAAGAGGGATGCAACTAATGTGGTATCCAAGTTTAATAAAGCAAAATTCATATCTAAATACAAAGCATGTGTCTAATACGATGCACATTTTTTTCCAGATCTAATCACCTATGGTATGTGGTATCAAACTACTAGGGTATGACCACACATAAATCCTTTGTATGGCCATTCATTGCATTATTTTTTATTGATTTGTTATTCCCATGAATTAATTATATCTATGTAGCATTTACATCGTATAGCTGAAGTTTGAATATAAGAATATATTCATATTTTATAAATAAATATGCATGAACAGGTAATACTTTGAAGAAATTGCGGGACAGAATGCTAATGAACTTGCTATCATATTAAAGCTATATGGGGCATCAAAGAACTGGTCACTTTGAAGTCAAATCGTGGATCTGACTATAAGCATCCTAAAAGGAAGCAGGTGGATCAAACATGTACTTCTTTTAGTTTGGGTTCAAAAAATGGATGGGTCAAGCGGGTAATCTAGATAAAAATGATTTTCCCTTTCCGACCAGTTGACGAAAGTTGTTACCGAGTATTTTACAATATATTTTGGATGAATTTGTATCTATAAATAATTATGATTCTACTATTTGTGTTAACTGGTCTGTTGGGTTAATCTTCACGTTACAGGTCGTGTACGGGTCAAGTCGGTTACCGGTTTTGTTTGAATGGGTCACCAAATAGAAAACATGTCATGGGTCTACATGTTATCGGGTTACGGGTGATAGGTAGAGTTGATCTATTGATAAAATGACTCGGTCTCGGTTGACCGGGAAAGTAAGAGCTGAACATGGAGTTTGTTAAACACGTTTGAAAGGTGAACGTTGAAAGTTTGTTGCATATTTTAGGAAGATGTGGACTGAGTTTTTCGCATGTGCTTATTTAGTTTATTAGAAATAGGAGTATTAGTTCTTTTGTTATGTACCCCATTTTTCATATTCAGATACAAAAGCTTTCACTTTTGCATAACGAGAGTTGAGTGGGGAGTGTGAGGCCTGAAACCAACATGGTCACCCCAATTTGTCAATGGTGGTCTCTCCAACACATGAATGACTCTGGGTTGCCAGTTTGTTTTATGGTGAGGAGCAATCTTACATTTTAAATGGTGGTATGTGATTCAAGTCATACTTAGCCACTATGCAAAAGGATGGGTCAAGTAACGGGTTAACACAGATACATTATTGAGTATGGGTTGGGTTTTCATTTTTTAAAAAACTAGTTATAAAAACCGTCTTCTTTTGTTATTTAGTCTGTGTTTACATGTGTTTTGAAATCATCACGAGCGCGTTGCACACGGAACCGCTGACAAGAATAAAAAGAAAATGTAAAAAACAACTAAAAATAACTGAAAGAAAATCAACTAAAAAAGTTGTATGGTAATGATGTTGTTCGTATGAAACCCATGGTAAGAGACGAGCAAATAGTACTGGGTACCGGTACCGAATTTCTCGAATCGAAAGTTTCTAAGTACCTATTCGATACAGACTTTTGGCGTTCTTGGTATCAGTTCGCTACCGGTTTTTACCTTCATATATCGGTACCGTGACCGGTATTTTCAGTACCAGTACCGATTCGGTATCGGTTGGCACCGAGCTTATCCCTACCCTTGAAACTAAAAAAATCATTAAAAGTTAGAAGGAAATCAACAAAAAAAGTTGAAACATGCCCATGTCATTAGCCTAATGGCATCTTGGGAGTATGAAAAACTTAAGGACCATAAGGGGGTTTTCTTTTCTTTTGAATTGGTGTATAGACATTATATCATAGTGGAGATGCATATAATCGGGTGGTTCTACTGGTGGCACGATAATACTTCAGTGGTACGTCAGTGATATAAACTTGCCGGTCCAAAAAAAATCAAAATGAAACATAAAAAGGGAAAAAATAATAAAACTTGCCATATAGGTGATTTTGAATGGTATTGACACTGAAACTTAAAAAAGAAATCGTTAAAAGTTAGAAGAAAATCAACAAATAAAAGTTGAAATATGCCCATGGCATTATATCCTAGTGGCATCTTGGGAGTATGATAAATTTAAGGGCCATAAGGTCTTGGGTTCGATTCTCACAGGGGAGTTTTCCAGATTTATTAGGTTTCCTTCTGAATTGATGTAGAAGCATTATAGCCTAGTGGAGATGGATATAATTGGGTGGTTCTACTGGTGGCATGATGATACTTTAGTGGTATGTCAGTGATATAAATTTGCAGTTCAAATAAAAATCAAAATAAAACATAAAAAATGAAAAAAAAATTGCCATGTGGCTATTTTTAAATGGTTTTAACACTATTCCTAATGTATAGGTAATTTAATGTATAGGTAATTTTAATATATAGGTAATTCTGGAGAGTTCGTATGAGTAAATAGAGTTCTATGATAAAATAATAAAATCTTAATTTGTTAAACTGTTTATTGGTTCATTTAGAATAATTCTTTAGAGATATTATTATATATTTTTCTTTCACTTGAGTTCATACATAGTTATGATCAAGAGATATAAGCTAATATTGTTGTTGTTTGCAGCCAATTTTCTAGTGGATCAAGTTTAAAGCAGTTCAAAAGGCTTCGGGTTTGTTACCTATGCAGGTATCACAGTTCGTTTGTACTTGAGTACTTTTTGTGCTTTTTATTAGAAGGCAGATTATTTTTGTAATTAGTATCAATGTGGATGCGTTTAATACATACTTAAAATACAATTGTTAGTCTGTTAATGCATTTTTATAAGGTTAGGATACAATAGAAAGTTTCTATCATTAGGAAGGATAGGAAGTAATCTTGTCCATCCATTTAGTAACCAAGGGTTAAAATTAACTGAATTAAATTGAATCCAAAAGAGGAGGCGCGTGGGTTTTTGTAGGGGCATTCTAGTCAATCCAAGGTAATAGTTTCTCTCTCCTCCAATTCCCCCTCAATTTTTAAACGATAATAACTCTTTCATATGACTTTAATTTTTTTTATAAAAATTGCACAAAAAAAACGAGCGTTTTTTATCTTTAAAACGAGTATGCTATTGCTATATTTCGAAAAAAAAATTCGAAAACCCAGTTGCGTAAAACGCAATGAAAAAAAGCCCAAAAAAAAGATAGTTAAAAAACGCACCAAACCAAAACAATATATAACCAAACCAGCGATCTGTAATATGCAAAAGCAAAAAAAAAAACCGCACTGTGATTTGTAAGACGCAACAGTTAAAAAACGCGGCGAACCAACATCTGTAAAACGCATCTGTCACGGAACTGCATTCGTGCCCGCAGGACGTGCGGGTGCACACGAGTTCGACTAAATTCTGGTTCCAATTTGCACCCCGCCTGCGCACCCGCGCGTAGGACTTTTGGTAAAACATGTCATAAAGTTATGTTGGTTATACAAAAGTTTCACCTTATAAATAACCTTATACTTTGTCTCCACACCAATGTGTGACAAGTGGTTTACCATTTTGGACATCCATTCAAACACACTTAATTTCCAACATTATTAACATATAGTTTCATTTCAGGTTTAACAAACCATCATAAAACACAATGCTTTTTTATCTAAAAAGCAATAAATTAAAACACAAAACAAAATTTATTTCTAAAACGCAATTGACTAAAAATATAAAAGAAAGTGTAGTTTTTAAAACGCAATAGACTAAAATCACAAAAGAAAAGTGTCTTTTGTAAAACGCAATGGACAAAAAACCGCTTTTCATTATTTTGTAAAACGCAATGGACAAAAAACACCCAAAAAGTGTGTTTTTTCATTCTTTTGTAAAACACAATTTTCATTATTTTCTAAAACGCAATTGACTAAAAATATAAAAGAAAGTGTAGTTTTTAAAACGCAATAGACTAAAATCACAAAAGAAAAGTGTCTTTTGTAAAACGCAATGGACAAAAAACAGTTTTTTTCATTATTTTGTAAAATGCAATGGACAAAAAACACCCAAAAAGTGTGTTTTTTCATTCTTTTGTAAAACGCAATGGATAAAAAACAGTTTTTTTCATTATTTTGTAAAACGCAATGGACAAAAAACACCCAAAAAGTGTGTTTTTTCATTCTTTTGTAAAACACAATTTTAAATGAAAGTCTAACTGAAAGGTATTTTGCAATTTTTCATTGAGACATTTTATCAAACACCTGGTGGGCAACTTTTTATTAATGATTTCTCAATGAAATTGGAACTAATGATGTTGCCCAAACGCATGAATATATCAAGAGAAAGAGAAGAATCAGAGATATCTTCACTATGAATTCAAAAATGTTTGAGAAATTTAAGAAGAGGAGCACCTATTTTAACAGAAATCTTATGTTCCATCGCATCATGTTAAATTGAAAAAAATGAGAAATTATAGAAACATAAACTGGGTTTTCTTCAAAGAAATCGAAGAACACGTTGATTGAGTGTTTGAACAATTCATTGATGAAGAAAAATTGTATCGTGATGTATAATTCTAGAAAGAGAAAAGGAATGAAATGTTGAAGATAGTGGGTTTTGAACATCTGAGTTTTGAAGATACAGAGAATGGAAATATAAAGAATAGATAAAAGAAGATTGACTAAAATACCCTTCTCACTTGTATTTCTACTTTTCCAGATGGACGGCTAAGATTACTTCATATCCTTCCTACCCAAAACATACTTTCTATTTGATCTCTCCTTTTTTATATATATATGATCTTCATTTTTGGCTTTTCATCTTACAATTTGTCGGTCTCTTAATGTATCTTTTATTATTAATGCAAAATTCGGTTTCGTTTTGAAACTGTACCGTTATGATTTCTAATAATTTTGGTTTGGTTCATTTTGGGGTGTTAGGTTCAAAAGTATATTAAATTTGAGTTTCCTTTATTTATAAACGAGTAGACGTTAACCCGCGCATTGCGCCGGGATATTGCTTAATGGTCTTTAGTAACCAAACAAAAAATAAACGGTAAACCACGTACCACGCGCCTCGCAAAACAATACATAAAACTCACGCCTTGCGACAGTTAAACATGGACCCGTAATATATAAGATTATTAATTCGACATAATTGTAATAACAATAAACAAACAAAATGCAGCAAAATAATCAATTTTACATAGCTAAACAATTTGTGAGTTTATCATAACATTTTTTAAAACAAAATTCTTAATCAACTTTTCATCATTCACTCTCTAACTCAGTGTTACTTTCTAATAGAGTAACGTAATTAAAACTATTTGAATATAGAATCTAATAAAAATTTATTTTCACATTCAAAAACATATGTTGGCTAAATTGTAATTTTTGATATACCATACCCTCAAGAACGTTATCAAATTTCTAAAAGATATATAGATAATATTTAGTTTTTATTAAAATATCTTGAATGAATTAAAATTGGAAACTTAGTATGTATTGCTAAAAGTGAAGCCCTTGAGTAAATCCAGAACTTAATGAAAGGACATAAAATAATAAAACAAACTGTAATGTTTGTAATAAAATTGAATAAACGGAATGGTTAAAAATTAGTTGGGGGTAAATGCCATTTCTGATTTTTGCACACTATCTAATATTTTTGTTGACTTTTTCTTAATTTCTAATGCTTTTTCTCATAATTCCTAATGCACCTCCTTTGAAAATTTAATAGCTTAAATTAAGTCATCTTCTCCCAAAACTTTTAACAGATGCAATCCAAAATTTTCTAATATACAATGTGTAGGGCTGGTAAAAAAGTGGGTATCAATGGTCGATCAAATACCACCCCACACACACACACACAATAATATAATATGTGTAATTCTAAATACAACCATTAGAAAACAAAATTCATATCTCAACTATTCAAAAGTCTTTTTGACAGTTCTCTTCTACACTCAATACACATGTTTAACAAATGAATTCAAGAATCGGAGAAGAAGCCAACAGTGCACCACTCCATCGCCACCACAACCACGTAGCCGAAGCCACACAACACCACCATGGAGCCGTCGCTACCACAACATCACTGACGAACCGCAGTCTCAACAACACCACTTCCGAACCACCGTCAACACGTTTATGGAGCTTGCAATAGGTTGTGCTTCTTTTATATACTTCCGTCCTGTTGGTTTATATTTCTTCTTTTTTTTTTTGTGTTCTCGGTTAAGTACTAATCATGTATATTCGCCATGAATTATGTTTAGATGTTGAACTCTCTGCTGGTTGTGGTGATCAAGCCACCCATAGAGTTTTTGTTGATTCTAGTATGAGTCATTATATAGCCAATGTGGTTGGCAATGGTGCTTCCCAAACATATAACATGCATGCGAAGTGCTCAAAGTCCATGGTGTTGACCAAACTAAAAGGCATGGTGGTCAATACCTTTGTCTGGAATAGACAAGAAACAACAAAAAGGTTACTTGGTATTTTAGTCTTTTTCAATTATGCTAACTTTTTACTTTGATATAGGCGCTCTTATAACAGCTTCAACACGAGAGGTAATTCTTGGTACGTATAGCGGCCAACTGCATGAAATTGTCGTTGATGAGGAAGATAAGAGGGAGAAATACATTGTTTCATTTTAATAGGTTTGAAACAGTAGTTTACCAATTGACGCCCAAAGAAAGGATATTGTTTTATTTATTTATTTGTTTATTTTTTTAAATCAAATGGGGATTTGGTTAAACCTAATGGGCTAAGCTATAAAATTTAAGATTGATTTGAAAAAGAGTATATCAATAAACTAGGTGTTTTAAGAAGAATGTACCTCTCGGAAAACACGTGCCATAGACGAAAGTCCTCTCTGCCCACCCAGGCCCCCCTAGTATGGCTTTGTATAGGCTATTACCAAGTTGGCCTTCTTTTATAATATAATTTGTTAAATGATGACACTAAATTGTACTATCTTTCATAGTGAATTTATGTTAATGAGTTATGCTTTGAGCATTAACAAAACTTTTTTTATAGAGTGCCATTCAATATTGTGATGAAATTATGGCACTAAAGTATCCAATCAATGGATGGGTAGATTATCTAACTTTCTATTTTATTTCTTTTTGTTCATATCCTCATTCATGTTTTCACTATATAATACATTAATGTAACCCGTCTAACGGACGGGTATTAAACTAGTTTGAATGGACTCAATCATACCTTAAAATCTACTTTGAGAGGTTGTGATGATAAATCTTTAATGAGCCTGAGTGAATTTGAGCAAAAAGGAGATCATCCGCATCTGGGCAACCAGGATGATCATGTGAAAGATAGAGATATGATTAACTCTATTGTTTCACATGTCAATTCGTAGTAAGCAGCCAACACATATTTATCCTCTTTGTTCGATTGTCTAAAGATCCGAGCCTCAAATCGATTCATCCCATTTTTTTGTTACAAATTTTGATACATATGACTTAGTTTGATTGTTTTTTTAACAAAATTTGAATCAAATATAGGTAGTTTGATTGGTTTTTATAAATGTATATTCATTGGGGTTATTAACAAAATTTTAAACAAATTTAGCTAGTTTGTTGGCAAGAGATAAAATCACCTCTCCTGATCTGAACTTGCAAAGGGATGATCACTCGAAATTGAGGCGATGAACAGACGAATCTAAATGACCAACAAGCTTGGTTTTAAACTGCGTGATGTGAATTGGTCCAAAAATCTGATGCACAATGCGTGATGTGTGATGCGAGCACATCATGTATGCGATGTGCTCTTCATAAAAAAACAAAAATATAATTATACATAACAACTTATAAAAACATACTTAAAGTAAAACAAATGACAAATCAAGCACACTAAAATGTTTCTAAAACCACGAAAGGTGTTTTAGAACCATAATGGTCCAAATCAAGTATATTAAGATATTTATTATTGAAAAACCAAACCCATTTCATAAAAACTGGAAAAAAATATAACAATATTGCGTGTATTTGAGCGCATTATGTTAAATCGGCTCAATATCCTCACATCACGTAAACACAATGCATCAGATGTGGCAATACGCTCGCATCAACGCATCAGATGTTGTACGCGCGAAATGCGCGCATTTAAAACCAAGGCAACAACTTACGCCATGAGATATATGTTCTCTTCACTATTTAGGTGCCACCTCAATGCCAGATCATTCTTAATTCCTGGTACATTTGTCAACCATGAAAATGTCCATCATTATCCATTCCCCACCCTTTTAAACAACTAATTAATATAAGGTAGTTAAGAAACATTACATAATAATAATAATAATAATAATAATAATAATAATAATAATAATAATAATAATAATAATAATAATAATAATAATAATAATAATAATAATAATAATAAGTGCCAAATTCGCTTAGGATACAAAAAGAAATTATTTTATTCGCATAAAACTAGGTATTATACCCTTATACAATTAGCAACTTGTGCTATGTCTCATTTGTTTAAAAGTCACATCCTTTAATAACGCAACAATTAGCAACACACACCCCTTTAGAAAGTCTCACCCTTTCATGCATTGAGACACACCCTTTCACAATTATATAGTACTAGAACTTGAGGTATGTCTCTTTTATTTAAAAGTCACACCACTTCATTTTAGAAAATTAGCAACTAATGCAGAGATGAATGGGTGCCTCTTCGAACCATTGCAATATTGAGCTCGCAACCCTTGGAAAAGGTTTGATGTACATAAATCATGTTGGTTCAAAACAAATATAAATTGTGTAAATAAAGAGAGGAAAGGGCACGTCGGTTTATTAATTATATCAATCAATATTAAATCTTTACATATAACCATTTACATAAATTATTAACAAATTAAATTTAAAGTACCCGCCACATCTTCTTATCAACCGGCACACCATATCCCAAAATTCCTTTTTATTTCTTCGTATTCCTTTCACCACATTATGTATATTACCCCCTTAAACGAGTGAGTAAAAAAGTCTTAACCCAGATCGACACATCATTCAAATATCACCAAATCTTAAACTTCTTGACGAAGCTAAATTGGCATCCCTCTACCATCACCAAATCCCTCAGCCTTTCTTCAAACTCATTCGTAAATCACTCACGTTCGACATAAAGCCATAAAGGTAGCATTTTTTAAATATGTTCAATCGATTCAATCATATGCGTTTCTATAATTCTGTTCATCAATGTTTTTTATGTAGAGTGATGGCGATTCGCAGAAAAACAAAGCAGGAATATGATGATTTGCAGAGTTACTTCTCATTGATGATTGGCGAATTTGGTGTTACTGAAATCAAAGAAGAAGAATGATCAATATTCTTTACGAAGTCGATTTAATTATTAATCCATGATTATAACTAGAACTGCAATCTATTTAATCATATGCTCTTTCTATAAGTAATGTTATTATCTTGAATTCCTATTAGTGTAACAATTGCGGATTCAGACGATTAAATTTTCTATGCGAAAACTTTCAATTGCAACCAAGTGAGAATCAAAATTTTAATTGAAATCAAGAACACTGTTTTTGAACGATTAATATCATATATGGTATCAAAATCCAAAATTTTTAAGAAACCAAGGCACTGTTAAATAAAAAGAAAATGCAAGATTTCTTACTAGAAGTTTTGAAAACTCTGTTTTTGTAGATAGTTAAGTTTGAAAAAACAAAAAAAAAAGCTTTTTTATGAAGTTTGTTTAAATTTAAACACTATTTGTTTGAAGCTATGTATACGGATCTAGGTTTGTTTATCATAAGTTTGCCTTTTGATGTGTTGATCAACGCTTTTTAAGTAGTTTTTTTCATCACCGTTTATGTTATACTATTACAAAGAAGCTAAAATGACGAGATAATACATCGATCAGGTCAATTAACAGTAGATTTGCATCCTTTTCAACTGTTCGAATGGTTCAATATTTTGCGGCTCTTTTGTTCAACTATCTATGCGTGTGAATGATTTAAGTGTTGGTGTTAATAGGATTTAATTGTTTGTGCAGTTAACTGTATCAAGATTTGTTACATAACTATTTAAAAACACTCTTTAATGAATTTTGCATTGGTTTCCAAGGATCATATTGCATGTTTAATTTTCCTTTTCAGTAATAAATACAACATCACCAATACTTTTGTGGTAAAGTTCGTAGAATTGGGTATCGGATGAGATGATGGTTGCCCAAGTTTATTTTTTATTTTACAATCAAATGGGTTAAACTTATTTCTAACAAACTATTTGCTCAAATTAATAAAATCATAACTTTTTATACAAAAACAACTTATTTAACATTGCAAATTCATTTGAATGCATTGCATGAGCCTATTTACAAACTAATAAGATTTAGGGTAATGAGATTGACTGTTCAATGTTACAAATACTACAAAATACGATTGCATGTTTTAGTATGGTGTTGTAGGCTCGATGTTAAGCAAAATGAAAGGAATGTTTTGCATGAACTATAAAATTTTCGCATCTCATACGGTGATATCATATACATTTATAAGTAACATCCCGATGCAACGCGCGGGTTGACGTTAGCTCGTTTATTTATTAACACTTATGTTAGAATGTTGATGGAAAAAGTTAACAGACCTATGTATTTATCTACTATTAATTTATAACATTGTTAGGCATTAAAACTTGTATTTTTATCTTATAAAGTTGGAAATTAGTTTATGATAAAACCATGTACTATAGTATTTATTTATATACTATTAATTGGTAACATTGTTAGGTAGGGATGAGCACGGTACCTGATCGGTACCGGTACAGAATACACCGGTCGTAACATGGAGCTCATGTATAATGTTTAGGGGCTGTTTGGCAACTTCTGAATGGTTAAGTTTTGAATCAGTAAGAGGTCTGAACTATTAAGTGCTGAACCAGTAAGAGGTCTGAACAATTAAGAGCCAGTATAATGCTTAACTGTTCAGAGGCAAATGTTTGACCAATTCAGATTAGAGGTCTTAACCATTGAGATTCAGTATAATGCTTAACCATTTATATGTAAATGTCTGAACCATTCAGACATTTACTCGCGAAACAAACAGTCTGAATCATTAAGTGCTGAACCAGTAAGAGGTCTGAACCATTCAGAGCCTCATTAAGAGGTAAACAAACAACCCCTTAATTGTTACCTAACCCATGCCGAACCCCGGGCCGCAACGCGGCAGGCTCTTACATCTAGTTTAGATTAATTTAGATTAAGTAGAAAGTTAAAAGAACAAAATTTATTAAAGAAAAATCAAATCTATACTATATAATAAAAGAAACCACTTATGGGACACTTGTCATCATATTAGGCCATGTCTTACGGATAATTATTATTTTAGTTTAATTTCTTCTAATTAATTGTAGATAACCATCCTACTAAATATTATGTAGTTTAATATCTTATGGATAATTATTATTTAGTTAAATCTCTTTTAATTAATTATAGATAATTCTCCTACTAAATATTATTTTATTTAATCTCTCCTACTTATTTATTTAAAATTAATGTATACTTCTCATTTCTAACTCTAATAAACTTTAAACTTTTACCATAGTATATATAATGCTAGACATAAAATCAAAAAACATTTTGGATGACATCAATAACTTAAGACATAATATAATTATATGTATAATATGCACTTTATAATAAAATAATAAATACCAAACAAAATTACAAAAATAAATTCATTGATTTTACTAATAATAACAAAGTCTTAGTTTTTTAAATTAGATTTATTATGGGTTTTTTAAATATAATTTGTATTTTATATTTTGTCACTCAAATGGCTGCTTTATTACGGGTTTTTTAAATATATTTTATCACTAAAATGGCTGCTTATTTGCTTTTGAATAACATGTTTGACCACTGTATCTTCTTTTCAATAATCATCTCCGCAATCACCATATCTATCGCGTACCGAGTATATCCATTAATTTTTCTTTTAATATAACTTTCTTATTATTTGGTACATAAAATCAATTTTATTCAAGTCGTGTAATACGCGATGGTTTTTAAAGATATAACTTTTTTATTATTTGGTAAACAATACCACATTTATTCACCTCGTGTAATACACATGGATTTAAAGATATAACTTTTTTTATTATTTAGTATATAAAATTACATTTATACAATCCGTGTAATAAATGAGGTTTTTAAAGATATATATTTTTTTATTATTTTGTATATAAAATTCATTTATTCAACCCGTGTAATACACGGGGTTGTAACCTAGTTAAATAATAAATGAAATATTATCAAAACCACCGATATTATGTTATAAATCAAATATATCTTAATAGAATTAAGGAATGAGGTAATTTATTCCATAATAAGAAGATATAGTTTAGTGTTATTTAATTTGAGAACGGACCTAACAAAGAGATGTATAATTTTCTCATATTCTTATCATATTATTATTTCAATTAAGATTAAATTTTTAAGAAGATATAACCAAAGTTTCGAATTTTATATTTTAATAAACCTCCTTTAAAACCTCCATCAAATTAATAACATCCATACATTGGTAATGGGTGGAATTTTCAGTTCTGAATCGACGGAATCCCGCAGGAAGACGAAGATGTTGTCTGCTGAGCTTCCTCTCAGTTTAATAGAATCTGAGATACTACCAAGACTTCCAGCAAAGTCGGTAGGTCGACTCATGTGTGTGTGCAAACAATGGAAATCGTTTCTATCAACACCTATGTTTGCCAGGATGCACCTCCACCACGTAACCATCAACGACTATAAACTTCTTCAACTTTACGGCCTATACCCGGAATTCTTCTACATGGATGATGGTTCAACAACCATCCGTTGTAACCGTAGCCCTGATCCTGGTGGTGAGGATATTTTAGCAAGCTTTGATGGACTGGTATGTTTGGCCTCATGGGGAGTACCTACTAAGCTAGCGTTTTGGAATCCATTGACGGGTGCCTACAAGAAGTTGTCTAACTCTGGCTATCCTTTTCCCTCTTTTAATACTTTTGCTCCTTTCGGTTTCTATAAGGACTCTTCTAACGATTACAAACTTCTTTATCTGGGGAGTGACGAATGGGCTTATATCTATTCAAACATATTGGATTCATGGAGGAAGATTAGTTTTTCCTTTGGCTCTGATACCAAAAGCACGTCTTGGTCTCAGGTTATTTTCTGCGGCCAATGCGTTTATTTCACTGGCCTTTATTTCACTGAGACAGATATGTTCGTAAGAAGTCATCCGTGGATTGGATGTTTCGATGTAGATACGGAAAAGGTCAAGAAAGTACAATGTCCACCAATTCCAGGTTATGCAGAAGATTTATGTAGTAGAAGTTTAGTTGTTCTCAATCAACGCATTCATTTGTGTGCATCCTATAGGATAAATATAGACGACATACAGGCCGATCTGTGGAGGATGGATGGTGATGGGTGGGTGAAGGTGGCTGCTTTCCCTGGTGCGAAACATAATCTGTTAAGAAAGCCGATATGCGTAATGAGTAATGGGAATTGGCTTGCAATTTCGGAGGAAAAAAATTCTCTTGGAAAAATGAATACTGAGGACTTCACAACTAGCTACTGGGATTTTTGTTCTCCAGATTTGGCGTATAGATTTAGTCGAACAATATATGTTGAAACACTTGTATCACCAAATCCATGATTGGTGGACTGGTTCCTTTCGTCTAGTAAGTATGTTTTCGTTTATTGTTCATGGTTATGTTGCACATTAATAATTCTAAAAATTAGCCATATTACCGCATAGCAAAATGCTCTCGTGTTGTGTTATATCAAGTCGCGTTGTCCGAAAACACTTATTTACTATGACGTCGATCTCCCACTAACATAAAATGCTATCTCTATGTCTCATACCAAAACAAAATCGTTGTAGATAGATATGTCTCATACAGACATATGTCTGTAGCTTCTTCTTTATTTAGGTTTCCTTGGCAAGGCTTCATAATATACATATACACAGGGAGGATCATAAAGTAGAGAATGGTAGACTTGTAGTTCTAATTTATCTCCAACAAGTGGTATAGAATGCAAATAATTCAGTTATTATGTATAAACATCAGGTTCAAATTACAAAATAATACTAATGAAGCAAAAGAATGAAAAGTTAAAAACATGATCAAGTCCATAGGAGCAAGGGTGATTACTGAGGGCTTTGAAAAAACTCATGATTTACTCTCAGGACTCTGTAAGTAAACAATCGGACCAAGGGTTTCAATATAGACAATCGATGGACAATCAAATCTCACAATCTATAGACATTCATGATTCAATGTTTTTTTCGAGTTCAATTTTATTAATACTATCGAAATAGAATTATCGATAGTAAGAGATCATTTGTGTTTCATTTGTTTATTTGTAATTCTCCTTTTTTTTCTTTTTCATGTTATTCTTGTAGAAAGAGGTCAGACGGGTTAACCCGTTTAGACATATTTTAAATCATGCTGACCCGTTTATGATCCTTCCGAACCCATTTAACTCTGTATCCAGTCATTTCATGTTAACGGATGGTAACCTAATCAATGAGCTTCATGCTTATTATTAAACTAAACGTAAACCTTGCACTACTAGAAAACTGGACAATTGTCACCGAAAAAAACCGTAGCATATTTAGCCACCGATTTCCCAATACAATGAGAATTAAGCATATTTGTGACCGTTTATTTTTTTGTAGCAAAGTGATGAGAAAGAAAATAATTTGTAAAATAATAATTATTATTTTATAAAAAATAATAATTTATAAAATATTATTTTCCACAAGTCACGTAACCGGCCTCGATCTCCAATAATTAGGGTTTTAATTCAATTTTACTCTAAGAAACATATTCACTCTGATTCGCCCTATATATCATTCCAGGCTTGAATCGAAGAGATCTACACAAGGTATGATTCTTGTTCCCTTGACTTTAAAATCCAATGTATTATCTAATTAATAATTAATTCCAATTGTGGTCCACTCGAACAAGTTAATTTCAGTTAAGATCATAGAACCCTGATTAATTGCAATTGACTTTTTTCCATGATAAAATTCGTTTTTTTTTTTCAATATCAATGGATATTAGACAAAAATATCATGCTTTTGTTCATAAATTCAAGTTTATTGTTTAACCAGATATGAATTAATGTGATATTGTATTGTTTTAGAGTTCTATTTTGGAACAAAATAATTTTATAGTTGTGTTTTGGAAAATAGTGATGTTGTTTGGCCACTGCTACATCCACTTGATCTGAACATGTGTTTCAAAGTGGGTCTACCTCTCAGTCCGTACGGTAAAGTTTTCAGTTACCAGAATTATTTTGTTGTTTGGGGATTCTCGTCTCAATCATGTCTGGTTGGTGGGTTGATGGGTTGGCGAGTTGATATCTGCAACCCGAAACCAACCCATATTATTATTCGTGTCAAATATTTCAACCCTAACCCGCACACACATAAATTCGGGTCAACCAGAACACAACCCATTTTTAAATGAGTCATGTAGACAAGTTATAAGCGGGTTGTTGGGTTGTAAATGGGTTAGAGATACCATATTTAGTGGTGAGTATGAGTGTGACAAGTAAATAATGTGGCGTGCTAAAACTAACATTATTATAACTAACCATGTAAATGGAAGACGGAAAAAATAAAAACAAAAATATGAAAGTTTTTTTTTCTAAATACTTAAATGGGTTAACGGGTCAACCTGAACTCTTTTTAATACGGGTCAACCTGAACTATTTTTAATACGCCCGAACCTAACACATTTTTAACCAGTCTTGGCGTCATCCCAAACCTTTTTTTCGTGACAGGTTCGGTTTTGGGTCGTGTCAATTTCCGCAATGGAAGCCCACAAGAAAATGAAGAAGAAGATGAAGAATGATGAACTTCCACTCACTTTAATAGAATCCAACATACTACCGAGACTTCCAGCAAAGTCGGTAGGTCGATGCATCTGCGTGTGCAAACAATGGAAATCGTTTCTATCAACACCTATGTTTGCCAGGATGCACCTCCGCCACGTAACCATCAACGACTACAAACTTCTCCTACTTGATGGTAAACGACCAGCCACCTTCCGCACGATTGATTGTGGACCCCTTTACATTGGTTCAAGGACCATCCCTTCTAAATCTAGCCCTGATCCTAGTGCTGGCGATATCATAGCAAGCTTGAATGGATTGGTATGTTTAGAAGGCTGGCCTTTTAAGCTATGGTTTTGGAATCCATTGACGGGTGCCTAAGAGGTTGTCATCTTTACCCAACTATCCTTTTTTTTGCTCGTAGTTGTTATGATGTTGTCGGTTTCTATATTGACTCTTCCAGTGATTACAAACTTCTATATTTGATCAATCAGGGTCACAATGGGGCTTATATATATTCCAACAGATTGGATTCGTGGAAAAAGATTGATTTTTCAGTCGGCATTGCCTGCAGTGGAAGGCCTCAGACTACTTTGTGCGGCCAGTTCGTTTATTTTAAAGAGAGCGGTAGATGGATTATATCTTTTGATGTGATGACAGAAAAAATTAGGAAAATACAAGGTCCACCGGTTCCAGGTGGTGCAAAAAGGTATCCTAGAAGTTTAGTCGTTCTCCATGGATGCATTCATTTGTGTGTATCCTATAAAATAGAAATAAACGACATATGGTGGAAGCATGGCGATATATGGAGGATGGATGGTGATGATGGGTGGGTGAAGGTGGTTGCTTTCGATGACCCGCAGCCACTTCATAAGATGTTTACAAGGCCGCATATACGAACAACGAGTACTACTGGCAATTGGCTTGCGGTTTTGGATGAGGAAAACAAATCGCTTAAAAAAGTGAATTCGGAGAACTTCACAAGACACTATGCGTGTTTCTCTACTCCGAGTTGGGAGTATAGAGTTAGTCGAATGATATATGTTAAGACTCTTGTCTCACCTGTGAATCCGTGATTGGTATATTCTTGTTTAATTTCTCTACCAAGTATGTTTCTGTATCATAGGACTCAAACTACCAATCATATATTCTCTGTCATTAATCTTTAGATTCAATTAAAATCATAGTTAATTGAGAGATGAACATCTTTTTATAGCATTTTTCTAATTAACAAGAATCATCATCGACTTCACTCTGCAATAGCAGTAAATGAAACAGGACATGGAAATGCCAATAGGTTGGGTTAAAAAGGCTTTAAAACAACTCAAGTAACTTGTACACTGTGGCGATATTTTAGATATAAAAGTTGTTTAAAAAGAGATTAAAATAAATAGGAAAAGCAAAAGTGAGCTTTGTATGAGGTCGGGCGGCATATCCAACTCTGAGAACGCCTTGTAAAAACGTTTTAGGGATGAAGGGGTGTGTTCGGGTAAGGCATTTCAAGTAGGCAACCCGATTCGGTAATATCATCGTCACCCATGCAATTACCAAAATTGGGTAATACCGCCGTCTGCTAGCGATTATTACAGGACAATTTCCCAATTATTAACACATAAGATTAAGATATAACCAAGGTGAATCTGGGAGAGCTTCTGGATGAATTATATGTATTGTGATAAAAACACACAGGGGTTGATCAAAAGTGATCGACTCTAATTTTTATTAATTCCTAACTGGGAGTACATAAAATAAATACCAAACTTATTTTTTTATAATAAAAAACTACTTGGCCAACAAGGCAATTTGAACTCTAGTCTATACGGACTCCTTAAATAAATTCAAAACAATAAAATTATTAACTTAATTACTAAGTTTATCTCCTCCATCCACCCCTTTATTTAACCGACTCGAATATATAAGGAAGTGGAATTGTCTGTTTCATAACCAAACTTTCGAATTTACGGGTGTGATATTCAGTTCTGAATCGACGGAATCCCGCAGGAAGACGAAGCTGTTGTCTGTTGAGCTTCCACTTAGTTTAATAGAATCTGAGATACTACCGAGACTTCCTGCAAAGTCCGTAGGTCGATGCAAGTGCGTGTGTAAACAATGGAAATCGTTTTTATCAACACCTATGTTTGCCAGGATGCACCTCCACCACGTAACCATCAACGACTATAGACTTCTCCTACTTCACGGCCTATACCCGGAATTCTTCTACACGAATGATGGTTCAACAACCATCCGTTGTAACCGCAGCCCTGATCCTGGTGGTGAGTATATTTTAGCAAGCTTGGATGGATTGGTATGTTTAGCCTCAAGTGAAGTACGTACTAAGCTAGCGTTTTGGAATCCATTGACTGGTGCCTACAAGAAGTTGTCTAACTCCGGCTATCCTTTTCCCTCTTTTAATGCTTTTGCTCCTCTCGGTTTCTATAAGGACTCTTCTAACGATTACAAACTTCTATTCAAACATAGTGGATTCATGGAGGAAGATTAGTTTTTCCTTTGGCTCTGATACCAAAAGCACGTCGTGGTCTCAGGTTATTTTCTACGTGCCAATGCCTTTATTTCACTGGCCTTTATTCCACTGAGACGGATATTTTCTTAAGAAGTCATCCGTGGATTTTATGTTTCGATGTGGATACGAAAAAGTTTATAAAAGTACAATGCCCACCCATTCCAGGTGATGCAGAATATTTGAGTAGTAGAAGTTTAGTTATTCTCAATCAACGTATTCATTTGTGTGCATCCTATAGAATAAATATAGACTGCATACAGGCCGATCTGTGGAGGATGGATGGTGATGGTGATGGTGATGGGTGGGTGAAGGTGGCTGTGCTCCCTGTTGCAAAATATGCTCAGTTAAGAAAGCCGATATGTGTAATGAGTATTGGGAATTGGCTTGCAATTTCGGAGGAAAATAATTCTCTTGGAAAAATGAATACTGAGGACTTCACAACTAGCTACTGGAATTTTTTTCCTTCGAATTTGACATATAGAATTACTCGAACAATATATGTTGAGACACTTGTATCACCAAATCCGTGATTGGTGGATTGTTTCCTTTCATCTAGTAAGTATGTTTCGTGTATTGTTCAATTGTTATGTTGAACTTGAATACAATGGTTTATGTTATTTGATTCACAATCAAGTGCAGATAGAGTTGCACTAGCTTGGATAGTATATTTTTGTTATTGACGTACAATTTTGTGAATTTGTAATGAAATTCGATTGTGTTTGTATTTATGTGTGTATTTTTATTTGTTTATATTTAGTGCTTTTGAACATATTTATGGATTTCTATTAAACTCTGCAAGTGTTGATACCCATAGAACTTTGAAGATCAAACAGCCAAAGACGATCGAACTGACGATTGGAGCACAATACTTCATGGTGATGATCGATGAAAACCGAAGAGCAACAAATGGCTCTCAACATCTTGAGTCTTTGAAGGAGTTTAAGTACATAATGATATAATGAGAATTTAAGATTCAAATTTGGGAATTTAAAGATATAATGGAAATCCAATCATTCCAAGCCGTGAAAAGAAAAAAAAAACAGATAGTTGTATTATTCATCTAAGCTAATGGATGAGAAATAAAAGATATCTTGATCAAAATTAACGGATGTGGTAATTTATCCCATAATAAGAAGATACATTATAGCGTTATTTAATTTGAGAACGGATTTAACAAAGAAATGCATAAATTTCTCAAAATCTTATCAAATTATTTCAATTAAAATTCATCTTTTAAGAATATAAAACTAAAATTTTATTAAAATTCATCTTTTAAGAATATAAAACGAAAATTTTTAATAAACCTCCTTAAAAATCTCTAGCTCTTCGGTTCCTAATTTAGGTTAATCTCTAAATCAAAATTATTAAATCCCTTCTTAGTTTAAGGTTAATCTCTAATCTCTAAATCAAAATTATAAAATTAATCCCTTCTTAGTTTGGTGCAGGAAACTCACAAGAAGATGAAGAATGATGAACTTCCACTCAGTTTAATAGAATCCAACATACTACCCAGACTTCCCCCAAATTCAGTAGGTCGATGCATGTGCGTGTGCAAACAATGGAAATCGTTTATATCAACACCTATGTTTGCTAGGATGCACCTCCGCCACGTAACCATCAACGACTACAAAGTTCTACTACTTGACGGCCTATCACAGGTCTTCTTCCGTACGCTTGATTGTGAACCCCTTTACAATGGTTTAAGGACCGTCCGTTCTAAACCTAGCCCTGATCCTAGTGCTGGCTGTATCATAGCAAGCTTGAATGAATTGGTAGGTTTAGCGGGCAGGCCTTTTAAGCTATTGTTCTGGAATCCATTGACGGGTGCATACAAGAGGTTGTCATCTTTACCCGACTATCGTTTCTTTTCGCTTAATTGTAATGATGTTCTCGGTTTCTATATTGACTCTTCCAGTGATTACAAACTTCTATATTTGATCGAAGAGGGTCGCATTGGGGCTTATATATATTCCAACAGATTGGATTCGTGGAGAAAGATTGATTTTTCAGTCGGCACCGCCTGCAGTGCTTAGCCTCAGGCTACCTCAGTTCCTTTATCTTAAAGGGATTCATAGATGGATTATATGTTTTTATGTGAAGACAGAAAAAATTAGGAAAGTATGATATGGTCAGAAGAGTCAACGGAGTCTGTTAAGTCGACTTTTGTAATGTTTGTATTGTTGAAGGACTTAAAGTGTAAAATAGGGAAGGAAGTTGTTAGTCGTTGTAATTGTTGTTATATACCGTTAATAACAGAATAACAGAGGGACTTTGATTGAGCTAACTTCTCTGTGCTTCTTCTTCCCCAATTCACATTCTTCTTCAATTCACACTTATCAATTGGTATCAGAGCTACCGATTCTCAGAGTTCTGCTTCCGATTCAAGCGTTCAATTCATATTCATCGAAATTGATACTTGTTCAATCAATTTCTGTTCGATTCGTTTCAAAATCAAATCGAATTGATCAATTGTTCGATCAATTCCTGTCCGATTCTGTTCAGATTCTTAAAATTGATCTTTGTTCGATCAATTTCTTCTAATCAATGGCAACTACTCGTAGTCAATCAGAATTAGAAAAGGTTATCAAGGATCATTTAACATCTCTGTTACGATTTGAGGCTTTTGTAGAAAAAGCAGAACAATCTTTGGTTGATATACGACAAATTCTTGAAAAATTAGCAACTAATCAGTCAAACTCTGGTAATAATCAACAGGAAACTTCATATTCTCAACATGAAATCAATAGTAATTCGAGAACTGATAGGTTATTCAGGTTGGGAAAATTGAATTTCCAAAATTCAGTGGGTTAGAAGTGGAAGATTGGGTCTGTAGATGTGAACACTTCTTCAATGTGGATGACACACCAGAAAATTTCAAGGTGAGATATGCAGCAATCAATTTGGAGGGGAAGGCTATGAAATGGCATTCTTCTTATCTTAAAACACTGGTCAAACCTATTTCTGAGGTAACATGGTCTGAATACTCTAGAACAATTATTGATAGATTTTCTACTACATTGTTTCTTGATCCTATGGGTATTCTCACTTCTACAACTCAAACTGGATCATTAGAGGATTATTGTGAAAAGTTTGATGCTAATTTGTTGGGAGTTACAATTTGTGAGGAATATGCTGTGAGTATTTTCTTGAATGGATTAAAACCGGAGTTAGCCTGTCCTGTAAGAATGTTTGAACCAAGAAATATGAAGGAGGCTTATAAATTTGCTAAGAAACAAGATGCCTCTAATCAAACATTAGCCACTAAACCAAAATATCATTCTAACTACAATGGAAAGTTTTTTCCACCCAACTCAAATCCGATTCACAATCCTAATCCTATAGCTTCAGTGAAACCTCCTATTAACACATTCCATTTACCCCTTTTACCTTCACCTCCTATAACCCAAAAATTTACAAACACTAAATCCTTAACAACCAGAGAAATGGCCGTGAAAAGATCAAAAGGGGAGTGTTTCTGGTGTAATGACAAGTTTACCCCTACGCATAAATGCCCGAATAAACAGTTATATAGCATCGAATTAAAGGGGGATGAGGATGATGATATGGGTGCCTTTAGTGAGACAGAAACAGAAACTGTGATAGACACAACTGTTGATGATCCACTTATTTCTATTCATGCATTAACAGGGGTACCATCTTTTTCTACGATGCAAGTTGTGGGGAATATTGGCACTAGACAGTTACAAACATTAGTTGACTCGGGGTCAACTCATAATTTTCTTAATGAAAGGTTGGCTAAGAAGATTAACTGTCCATTAAAAGATGTTAAACCTATGAGAGTGGGGGTGGCTAATGGAGTTCCTTTGATATGTGATAAGATGTGTCAAGATTTCCAGTGGCAGATGCAGGGCCTATGGTTTAAAGCTGATGTGTTGGTAATTCCTTTGGATGCTTATGATATGGTACTAGGGGTTCAGTGGTTGCTACCCCTGGGAGATATTGTGTGAATTTTAAGGATCTAACAATGCAATTTAAGGTAGAAGATGAGGTTTATCAGTTAAAAGGAAGTAATACTAATAAGATAACCTTGTGTTCAATGAAAACTATGAATGAGCTAATGAGTCATGAAGAACAGTTAATGCATAGTCAATTGTTCAGTTTGCAGATGGAGGGTAATGTAGAGGGTCAATATCAGCATACAACAAGAGTCAGTGGATTAGATTCTCATGCAGCTATTGAGTTATTGTTAGAATCCTTTGCTGATGTGTTTCAAGTACCTACATCATTACCACCTTCAAGGCTTTATGACCATCGTATTTTACTTAAAGATGAGTCAATGGTGATTAACTTGAAACCTTATAGATATCAAATGGCTCAAAAGGATGTAATTGAAGCTATGACAAAGGATATTGGACACTGGTGTTATAAGAGGCAGTACAAGTCCCTTTGCAGCCCCGATGGTGTTGGTTAAAAAGAAGGATGGTAGTTGGCGAATGTGTATTAATTATAGGAAACTTAACGAAGCTACAATTAAAAACAGATATCCTATTCCTCTGATAGAAGAGTTATTAGATGAGCTGGGGGGAGCCTCTATATTTTCTAAGCTTGATCTGAGGTCTGGTTACCATCATATTAGAATGTGTCCAGCAGATGTGCATAAGACAGCTTTTAAAACACATGAGGGCCATTTCGAATTTCTTGTCATGCCCTTTGGCTTGACAAATGCACCTGCTACGTTTCAGGCATTAATGAATCATATTTTTAAACCATTATTGAGGAAAACAGTACTGGTATTCTTTGATGATATTATGGTCTTTAGTAAGAAAGTAGATCAACATGTGTTACATTTGAAGGAAGTTTTGGAGTTGTTCAGGGAGCATCAATTGTTTGTGAAGAAAAGTAAGTGTTCTTTTGGAGGAAATTCTGTGGAATATCTAGGTCATATCATTACTAAGGATGGGGTTTCAACAGATCCTAAGAAGATTTCAGCAATTCAAGAATGGCCTACACCTACAAATATTAAACAATTAAGAGGATTTTTGGGCTTATCAGGTTATTATAGAAGATTTATTCAATCTTATGGTATTTTAGCTAAGCCTCTCACTAATCTGTTGAGAAAGGATTGTTTTGTATGGGATGCTTTTGCAGATGAAGCTTTCGCATCTTTAAAAAGAGCTTTGTGTTCACCTCCTGTTTTGGCCTTACCAGACTTCTCAAAGCCTTTTGTTCTAGAAACCGATGCATCTTCTAAAGGCATAGGAGCAGTCTTGATGCAGGATTCTCACCCTTTAGCCTATATAAGCAAAGCTCTTTCTCCAAGGCAGCAAGCCTATTCAGTCTATGAGAAAGAACTTTTGGCCATTATATTTGCTGTTAAACATTGGTAACACTACTTCTCTACTGGCCATTTTATAATTAAGACTGACCAAAAAAGTCTTAAGCATTTGTTGGAACAAAAGTTGACTACTCCTTTACAGCACGTGTGGCTATTGAAGTTACTGGGATTTGACTATGAGATATTGTATAAACCAGGGGCTGAGAATAGAGCTACAGATGCATTGTCAAGAGTTCAAGGCCCTACACTTTTCACAATCTCCTTATCTACATTGGATCCTACATTGTTAGATAGAATTAAAGAATCTTGGTTAAGTGATCCTATTTTGTTTCAAAAATTAAAGAAGCTGCAAGCTGGGAATTCTTTACAACACTACAATTGGAATGGAGTTTTGTTTACTAAGAAAGGGAAGGTATTGGTAGGGAAAAATGAGGAGTTACAGGAAACAATAATCAAATTGTGTCACAGTTCTGCTATGGGGGGACATTCAGGAGTTCATGCCACCATTTAGAGGATTGCTAGTCTGTTTAAATGGAAAGGATTGAATAAACAGGTTAGACATTTTATTAGATCATGTGACACTTGTCATAGAACAAAGGTGGAGAATGTAGCATACCCTGGTTTAATGCAGCCCTTACCAGTGCCTAAGTATGTTTTCTCTGACATTTCAATGGACTTCATAG
This sequence comes from Scalesia atractyloides, assembly GCA_947069175.1. Lineage (NCBI taxonomy): Eukaryota > Viridiplantae > Streptophyta > Magnoliopsida > Asterales > Asteraceae > Scalesia > Scalesia atractyloides. The sequence continues at coordinate 92,821,807 of CAMTDV010000025.1, forward strand.
GGGGATTTCCTAAAGTGCAGGGGAAAGATTCTATTTTGGTGGTCATTGATAGACTCACTAAGTATGGCCATTTTATTCCATTAGGTAATCCATATACTGCTGAAACAATGGCACAACTCTTTCTTGATAACATTTTTAAATTACATGGTTGGCCTCAAACAATTGTATCTGATAGAGATCCTCTATTTTTGAGCAACTTTTGGAAAGCTTTTACAAAGATGCAAGGTATTCAATTGGCGCTAGCAACAGCCTATCATCCACAGTCTGATGGACAGACTGAAGTGGTTAATAGATGTATTGAATCCTATCTTCGGAGTATGACTTTATCTACGGGTACTGCTTGGTTGAAATGGGTGTCACTTGCAGAATATTGGTATAACACTAACTTTCACTCTTCACTCAAAACTACTCCTTTCCAGGCCCTCTATGGATATCCTCCTCCTATCTTTATTCCTTATATTCCGAGGGATTGTTCCAATGAAACAGTAGATCAGTTGTCTATGGAAAGAGAGGAGGCTATTAAAGAACTTAAGCACTCGTTATGTATGGCCCAGAATCGCATGATGCAATTGGCTGACAAGCACCGAACAGAAAGGGAATTTAAGATTGGTGACTGGGTTTTCCTAAAGCTAAGACCTTTTTGTCAAAATACATTAAGGAATGTCAAACCCAATAAGCTCAGTCCAAAATTTTATGGGCCATTTCTTATTGTTGAAAAGATTGTATCGTTTGGACTTACCAGCAGAAGCGCAAATGCATTCAACATTCCATGTTTCCTTATTGAAGTTGGCTAAAGGAGAGCATTCCATAGTAATGCCTTTACCCATTCAACTGAGGTTTCAATTCGTTCCTGCTGCGAGTGTCGAGAAACGAATGGTTAAACGGCATAATCGAGCTAGAGTGGAAGTGTTGGTGAGATGGAAAGACTTATCTCTTTGTGATGCTACTTGGGAGGATTTGAAAGAAATGCAGATTAGGTTTCCTGACTTTGATTTCTAATTTTGAGGTCAAAATTAGCTTTTAAAGGGGGAAGTATTGATATGGTCAGAAGAGTCAACAGAGTCTTTTAAGTCGACTTTTGTAATGTCTGTATTGTTGAAGGACTTAAAGTGTAAAATAGGGAAGGAAGTTGTTAGTCGTTGTAATTGTTGTTATATACCGTTAATAACAGAATAACAGAGGGACTTTGATTGAGCTAACTTCTCTGTGCTTCTTCTTCCCCAATTCACATTCTTCTTCAATTCACACTTATCAAAGTACAAGGTCCACCGGTTTCAGGTGGTGCAAAAAGTTATTGTAGAAGTTTAGTCATTCTCCATGGATGCATTCACTCCTATAAAATAAAAATAAACTACTTACGTTGGAAGCGTGGCGATATATGGAGGATGGATGGTGATGATGGGTGGGTGAAGGTGGCTGCTTTCAACGCCACACAACCACTTCGTGAGATGATTACAAGGCAACGTATTTGCACGAGTACCGGCAATTGGCTTGCCGTTTTGGATAAGGATAACATATCGCTTAATAAAATGAATTTGGAGGACTTCATAAGATACTATCCATGTTTCTCTTCTCCGAGTTGGGAGTATAGATCTAGTCGAGTGATATATGTTGAGACACTTGTGTCACCAGTGAACCCGTGATTGGTAAATTCTTGTTTAATTTCTCTACTAAGTATAGGACTCAAACTACTGATCATATATTCTCTATCATTAATCTTTACATTTAATTAATATCATAATTAACTGGGTATGATCATCTTTTTCTAGCATCTTTCTGATTCACAGGAATTATCATTGACTCCACTCTACAATAGCAGCAAACAAAACAGCACATGGAAATGCCAATCATATGCAACATTTACCTAATTAAAAAACAGGTGGGTTTTGATTCTTGTTTATCTTTAGCGGGTCAAATAGGTTAGGTTAAAGAACTTAACTATTAAAAGGGCCAAACACAACTCCCAAGTCTTTAAAACAACTCAAGTAACTTGTACAGTGTGGCAATATTTTAGGTGTAAAAGTTGTTTAAAAAAAATTAAAATAAATACGATAAGCAAAAGTGAGCTTTTTATGAGGTTAAGGGCTTGGGCGACATATTAGTGGCGGAGCTAGCCCATTAATTTAAGGATATCCTGAAAAAAAATACCATGCAATTATAAAAAAACGATAATAAATATGTGTTCAGGTTCACTACCCAATAAACCAAAGGACAAGAACGTGTTTCCACCATAAGACAAGCAAGATCACTTATAGAACTATAATATCGTTTTGGGTCTTGGGTTAACTTTATTAATTATATTTAGGGTCTCCTTTCAATTATTATTGTTAATTTGGGGTTATTTTATCATTCGGGCATATTATTCTACCAATTTTCGGGTTCAAAAATGTTTGGGGTTATATAAAATGGGATTTTAGTAATATCACGTATCCTATTTTTTGGTTAGAGGTATCCTCGTATTTTTTAGGGGTATCCTTTATATAAAAACCTGAAAAAAGCACTACGAATACGGGGTTGAGCCATAGCCCGTGTTACGACTCAATATATTATGGTTCCGCCCCTACGACATATCCAACTTTGAGAACGCCGCGTAAAAACGTTTTAGGGAGGAGGGGGTGTGTCCGAGAAAGGCATTTAAAGTAGGTTACCCGATTCGATAACACCGTCGTCACCCATGCAAGTACCGAAATCAGGTAGTACTAGCGGGTATATGTCACCGAATGTTGGAGATGAGAGAGTAGAGTAAGAATGGTAGGGTCCATGGTTTTGGGTAGTTGATAGGAGTGTTGCCATCTATTTAAGTGAGTTTGGGTAATTAAGAGGAGTGCCCTCTCCTCATTTTTTTCTAAACGCGTCATTTCATTAGATACGGACCCTCAAGCCATAAACTCGATGGAACAAACACAAAACATAAACGAAAGGGAACTAAACTGTAACAACTTGAAAATTCGATTGTTATCTTTTCTTTTTATTTTCCTGTTTACCTATCTTTTGTAATTCCGAGATTCGACTTATAAAAAGTTTATGTTGATTAATTATGGTGTTGTACATTATTATCGCAGCTAATCGCTTAATAAATCGCATCGCTAATCTCATCGCATCGCAAATCGCAGTTATTTATGTGGTTTTATGTTATTTATGTGTTATGTGTGTTTGTGGTTATGTTTACACTCGCTATCACATCGCTCTCGCACTCTCGAATCGCTAAATCGCACTATTATATCAACTATAACGCTTAACGCTTTAATTTAACGCTTAATATAACTATCTAATGCGAACCGAATAACCAAACGAACTCTTAACGCGAAATCGGCAAACGAAACTTGGTCACCAGGCCAAGTTCGGCCGAACTTGCCTACCACAAGTTCGCCCGAACTTGCCTGATAATCAAGGATCCCTTGTTTGCCATCAAGTTCGCGCGAACTTGCATATGTATATGCAAGTTCGGCCGAACTTAGCCATCATCCTTTGAAAACTCCCCAAGTTCGCGCGAACTTGTACGTTCTTGTACGAGTTCAGCCGAACTTGTTGCCAGATCTTGAGAATCTTGACTTCTCTATAAATACTCAGCTCATCCCTCTCATTTGCATTTGCTGACCAAGTTCGCTCAGAGCTCCCTCATTCCAAATCTCTCGTGTTCTAAGTAAAAAACGACCCGATTTCGACTACAACAACGTTTATCAACAACCAACAAAGGTTTACAACGATTTTGCACAAGGATCTACCTTCGTTTTCACAAAAAACCCATTCTTTTACGAAAATCTTAATCTTTTTCTTCAAAACTTCTGTTTTTAACTTAGATCTACATAATGCGAGTTAGTTTGGTGTTAGCAGAGGCTTCCTAAACACGAGATCTGCAAGATCTCGGCTTGTAAGTTCTAGATCTGAGAAAACCTTTGATAAATATCGATTTTGACACAAAATACGGACTTTTGAGGATGTTTTGTTCATTTTCTGATATGAAACGAAGCATCTATCATTCAAGATCCCAGATCTGGAAGCACAAGGACGTTTATGTTGGTTTACACAAGCCGGACTAATCCGAACGAACCCCGAGTTCGCCCGGATTAGCCCACGCTTTTGTAAAACGGCTAAAACAGCTCTAAAAGACATCTCCGACCTAAGTTTACTCAGTAGCACAGGGTTGGAGGGATGAACACTCGATTTTCCTCAGCAAACGATGCGAAAACGCAAGATTTTGGACCCGAAAACATCAAGTTCGCTCAAGAATCACCAGCTCACCAGGTCAAGTTCGACCGAACTTGTACCCATTTGGGTCAAGTTCGACCGAACTTGAGTATTTCTTCACCAATTTTCTTGCAAGTTCGCCCGAACTTGCCTGGTTTCTTAGGAAACCATACAAGTTCGACCGAACTTGCCAAATCAGTAAGGTTTTCCTACAAGTTCGCCCGAACTTGACAAGTTTCCTAGAAACTCATCAAGTTCGACCGAACTTGTAACATTTGTAAAAATCGGGTTTTCAAAACCCGCTCCGTTTTGTAATCGAGTATCAAGTTATAAAAGTTACATTGAATATTTATGATTATTTTGAGTTAAAACGATACATAATTAATAAATAAACTAAACTATAAAAATTATATTTGATAAAAAGTTAAAACAAAATAAATAAAAAAATTATGATGCTGCCGGGACTCGAACCTGGGTCAGCCGGTTACAACATCAAAGACTTAACGCACACACACATCACCACTCCGCCACTTGTTTGTTTTCTGTCATCTTTAGGAAACAAATAGGTTTTATGGACGAAGGGAAATCAATCGATTTTACCAATTGTAACTGAAATCGGTTATCAAACGCCCAAAGTCGATCTGGATACTCGCGATTCAGCGAGTATAACCGATAAACTGACGATTCCAATCAATGCTGTCGTGAATGTAACTTGAATTCGGAAGTGGATCGGTTTAATAACCGAAAGTTTTCAATTCTCGGATTACTTCAATCCTAGACCCTTCCTGCGACTCAAAACACTCTGCAAGACTTTCAGTTTCATTTCCGCAACCTTACAGACCACCGGAGAAGCTTAAATCAACTCGCCGAAAAAAAAATCTGCAAGTCGCCGGAAAACCGGGACTCACATCCACACGGTATTTCCTCCGACTCTTTCTGTTTCAATCATGTGATTAATCGGTCACTAACACAATTCCACCATCAGAATCGATCCTAGTCAACGTTTGTCGAAAATCTTACCTTCGCCGGAAAACTCCTGAAACTTCCGGAAACACACCGTGAACTGGTATGATCTTCCAAACTTCTGTTAAACCTTGTTTAAGTGCCTCAACTTCTTAAATAATCGAACAAAGCTGTCAATTGGTTTCAACAGCCGGAGTTCACCTTCAGAACCGACGAACCTCTGCCGGAATTCTGTGAACAACATCAATCGGTACATCTTTTTCCTCAAACTCTCTCCATTCTGTACTTTTAAATTACTTGTAATGTCTGAAAAGCGTGTATGTCATGAATCGGTCATAACAGTCGGAATATGTTTTTCTGGGTAAAATCAACGAAGAAGATGAAGACGCAATATAACATAAGATTAATTAAAATTGGTATTTTAAACGGGTTAGACACAAAGTCCAGCGGTGGACTGTGTGCAAAATACACACGCACGTCCCGAGTTCGATTCCTGCTATACACACTTCACATATAATAAAATGCCTTTTTGTTTAAAAACTAAACCGGGCTAACTCAGTTAGTTGTTAAGTATAATAAAAACCGAGATAATAACCAGGTTAGACACACAGTCCAGCGGTGGACTGTGTGCAACATAAACCATACGTCGCGCGTTCGAAACCCGTCACTTGCACCGGTCCGTTGAATGAAAATGTTTTTGAAATTAAAAAGAATTTCGGTTAAAATGAATAAGTGTATAAATATAATTAAAAACAAGATTATTTCGGGTTAGACACGTAGCTCAGTTGGTAGAGCTGCGTGCACGCGTACGGGAGGTCTCGGGTTCGAGCCTCACCCAGCGCAAACCATGCTCCTGACCGAACCGGTCAACACGTCAACAGGTCAACGGTCAACGGTCAACGGTCAACGCAAAATAAACAATTTTTTTTATATTTTTATTTATTTTATTTAATTTAAAAATTAATTAAAAATACTAAAAAATAACATTTTTAAAGATAGAAAATAGCCTTAAACTCACAAAAATATATCTAAAAATTTCATTAAAATCCTTAATAAAATCCACTCATTTAATATATTTTTCCGTTATTATTTAGGTTAGTAATCCTCGTTGTTCCGCTCATCTAATTCGTGCGCATATCACCATCTCCAATCCAACGCACCCAATGTGAGTGAATCTTCACAAATTCCCCGTTTTAATCACGTTTTGTGGTGTATCATGTGTCTTTTGATATATATATTATACTTAAACCGTTGTGCATGCATCATATCATGAACTAGTGTATTCAGTTTGTTTCTGTTGTGTAGTTATTGTTGGATGCAAGTTTAATATTTTCAGTACATGCAATTTCATAGGCCGCCGCTCCCCATTACATTATGAGCGTTGAGCATGTTCCCCATTTCATTATGAGGTTGAACCTGGCGTGCCCACATACGATCGGCTCCGTTTGATTGAGCCTTGATCGCACAGACATTTTCATTTTCAGTACATGCAATACGATCGGCTCCGTTTGATTGAGCATTGATCGCACAGTTTCATTTATGTTATTTACAGTATGATGTTGATATGTTCATGTATGCTATCATGTGTTATTGTATGTTATAGTTGTGACTGCTATTTTGCCATTGCTTGATTATTTACATTTGCTCATCTATGATTATGCACAATTTTTCATTGATAAACTAACAAGTAATTCATTAATAAATGTTTATCTAATAAGGTTCACTCGCCAACTTATGTTGACCCAAAAACCCCCATTTTACACATGATACAGGTGAACCAGCAGCAGCTAGGAACACTTAGGACTTGGACTAGAAGAATAAAACGATTTAGAATTGGGATTGTTATGTTTGGTTTATTTTCTTTGTATTGAATGAACATGTTTGGATTTTTGGAAATGTAACTTTGACTTTATTAAATATGAAACATATTAGTAATGTCATGAGCTTTGGTGATAACCCAATTATGCCCCGACTCTTATTCCGCTGCGGGTCGGGGTGTGACAGAACTTGACTCTAAACCCACCAAAACTCAGCAAGTTCGCTCGAACTTGTGTGTTTACACACAAGTTCGCCCGAACTTGGCTACTGCCCAACCAAGTCTTAACCGTTTCAGCTTTCGGAGACTGATGCACTTCCGTTCGCGTATGCAGGCTGATCCGGCGCTCTTCTCGACTCTCCTCAGAATCTCTAAGCTAACTAAAACGCACCCACAGTGAGTACACTTGACCCATTTTCGCTTTAACGCACTTTTTGGGTGTTACATACGTTCCCCTATTAAAAATCACATCACAAAATCAAATTGTTTATCGCACGCGAATAATCTGATTATATATGCTCAATACGTGATGCTAGAAACATGTGACTAGGACTTATTTTCTTTAACTTGCCTCCTTAGCTAGTATGGTACTATAGTATGGCTTACACCCGACGGGGTCTAGTTAGGTCAACCAATGAGAGTGTGTCATGTCAATTCACCTAAAGTGTTTAAACTTTTAGTCAAAAGTGTTGGCAATGGTTAGACACTTATGAATTGGTAAACTTTTTTTTTAAATAACACATCTAAAACATTAATTTAATTAAAAAAAGCAATTACATTAAAATAACTAAAAAACTTAAATTTCAAAGAAATAACCTAAACGTTACTACTCTAAAATTAAAAATCACACGGCCAATCATATTTTTTGGCGATCTCGCGTTTTCGATTGAGCGTGACTTCCAACATCGATGGGTGAACATTGTCGTGAGGCCGGTTAAACGTCTCCAAGTCCTTATCGAATACCATCGCACGTTTTTTTTTTGCGCCTTTTCCTTCGAACCGGACCCCAAATATTTTTTCTTGCCATCACCTTTGTTCGAGCCTTCCATTTTCAAAGATTGTTTGAATAAAATTGGGTTTTTGTTTGAAGAGGAGTAGAGGAGAGTTTATAAAAAATGGGGTGTAAATGTGTGTTTAAATAATGAAAATTTTGATTTTTTTTATTTCAAACGGCATATATCCGTTACAAAACAACCCCCAACGGTCATGTCTTTCATTTTGTCGATCGGTAAGTGTTACCGTCTACCCAACTTTACCGATCAGCAAAAGTAGTTGGCGACGGTGTTACCGCGCGGCAAACTACTTTGCCGATCCATTTCACCGCCCACTCCCTTCCCCTTTATAGTTTTGAATCAAAGAGCTTATAAAAGTTGACTTTTTAATCATACAAACACGGGAACTAATTGAAGGCAACAAGAAAAGGAAAGAAAACACCGATGTACTTCTTCTCTCTTTTATATTATTCTCTTCACATTTTCATGGCGTTTTCTTCTTTTATTGTTTCAATCATTATAATTTTAATAATCAGGCATTCAACGATTTTCTAATCAACCAATGTGATTTTTCGTTTTCTAGTTTTCTTTCTGTATATTTTTATTGAAATTTACATATCGACGCTAAATACTTTAGATCTTATTTCATTTATATATCTAATTAGGCTATTTATATGCTAATACTAATTTTGAAGATATATGAGTAAGAAGAAAAACCCTTGTGTGTTCTTGGATTTGTGCATTGATGCAAGTCCTGCTGAAAGAATAGTAATCGAGGTCAGCAATACTCGGAATATATATATATATATATATATATATATAGGGTTAGGTTCATGAGTGAACAACATTTTGTTTGTGAACTGTGTGAATTGATCTAGACCCTTGATTTTTATAATCCTGATATTTAAATGAGTGGTATGATGGTTATTAGTTGGTTAATTTTTTCTATTTAATTAAATACAAAAGGGTATATGTGTAATTACACAATCAAAAGAATTCAAATAGGAAACCTAAATTGTTTCCGGTATATTAAAATTTCATAAAATCAAATCCATTATATTTGTTTCTCTCCTTATCAATTTCTCTCTCTCCTTCTCGATACAAAAAAACAACCCCTTTCAAACGTCACAATCTGAGAGCTCTTAAAAAAAGCCTCTGGTGTGTTCATAGCCAAACACCCACCAAGCACGATGACAGCAGGCGAAATCTCAGATTCAATCTCAAACGCACGATGACATTTCTTCATATTTTGTTTCAAAGATTACTGTCTGTCAAACGCACAATGACGTTTCTTCATATTCTGATTCGAAATCTCATATTCAATCTCAAATGCACAAGCCTCCTCAATTCATGTTATTCTACTCGTTCAAGGAAGGATCTTGGTGTGCGTACTTACACGATCTTGGTGGATTCCTTTTGCAAGGAATGATCTGTAAAAGATGCAGAGCTTACTGTGAAAAAAATGGTGAAACGAGGTGTAAATCCAGATGTAGTTACTTATAGGTCGGTGTACACATGTGTACTTTGTTTATGCAAATGACTTTACACCTGTGTATAGTGGTAGTTATGTGTTTCCGGTCGGTGTACACATGTGTACTCTCCTTATGCAAATGGGTATAAAATGTGTATACACCTGTGTAAATTGGGTGTACACCTGCGTATATGTATGTACACAGGTCTATTAAATTTAAATACACAGGTGTACTTCTAGGTTTTTTTATCGATGAAGAAAAAATAAATGATGATGAAGAACTACTCGATTGAAAAAAAATCTGGATTGTTTTGAATGATGATTATGATATAGATCTTGTTTAGATTTAAAAGATATTTTGGGTAATCACAAAAAAAATAGGAAAGTGTAACTTCCATATATATATATATATATATATATATATATATATATATATATATATATATAGTGTGAGGTTCATTGGGGAACACTAAAAAAGTGGGGAACCGACTCAAACAAACTTCGATTGGAGTCATTCCAGCGGTGTTAGAACCAATTAGTCGAACCCTAACTAGGATCTTTTAACCCTAAATCCTAACCTCTAAACCCTAAATATATTAGGGTTTGGATTAGTGTCTTGTATCAGGGTTTAGTCTTAGGGTTTAGTTTTAGGGTTAATCATTAGTATTTAGGGTTTAGCTTTAGGGTTTAGGCTTAGCTTTAGGTTTATAGCTTAGATTTTACGATTTAGCTTAGGTTTTAGCCTTATTTTTTAGCTTTAGGGTTTATAGTTTAAGGGTTAGGATTTAGGGTTTATGGTTAAGAGATCCTAGTTAGGGTTCGACGAACCGGTCCCAACGCCGCTGGAATGAGTCCAATCGGAGTTCGTTTGAGTCGGTTCCCCACTGTTCCCCACTTTTTTAGTGTTCCCCAATGAACCTTCCCCTATATATATATTATATTTTTGGATATTTTCACAATATGTTTTTTTCTTCAATATGCATTATGGATTTGAGATATTATTAATGTTCATAGCTTTTTGCTGATGAGGTGCCTAAAACAGTTGAGAATTTTAAAGCACTCTGCACAGGTTGGCTTGATTCAATGTATATATATAAGATGATATTAAAAAGGCATACATTAATTTACAATATTATACGTGTAGGTGAAATGGTAGAAGGAAATACTACTGGAAAACCATTGCACTACAAAGGAACCGAAATTTTTCGTATCCATAATGGCGCCTTCGCTGAAGTATATATGCTTCCTTATATGTTTTTAAATGAAAAAAAAAACTAACTTTTTTTTATGATTGCTTTGGAAATTAAAGTGCAATACTTCTTTTGTGTTTAAGGAGAAAAAATATACTTTGAGATTGTCATTTTCAAAGGCTTGAAGAATCTTCTTTATCTCTATGTATGTATATATATATAAATAATAAAATAACGTTTTTCATTGTTCCAGGGAGGTGATTTCTCGAACCAAAACGGTTTGTATTATATTTGAATTGAATATTTCTTTTTTCCACATACCAGATTTGTAAAGAATGATCTTTTGATGGTTTGCAGGAGGCAAGAGTGGGAAAAACATCTATGGAGGTCTTTTTGCAGGTACACTTTGAAAAATGTCGGTTTTGTATTCTTGTCTTATAATAATTACCTATTAATTAAAATTCATGTATGTATGTACTAATACTTTTTTGCTTGCGGTTTTAGATGAGAAAGTTAACAAGAGGTATAGTGACTACGGTGTGCTAGCTGTCTACCCATGTACACAGGGATATAAGTTCTATGTAATCTTGAATCAGTGGCCCCATCATGATGGTAGGTAATTCACAAGTCTTTAGAATATAAGGCGGTGTCAATATCTATCCAAGCAATTTAAGGTTCCTGATGTTGGCAACAGGTTATTGGCCAAAGAAATCAAGGAAAGGCGTGGAAAAAAGGACGCCACCTACATATTTTTGGGGGCGGTTTCGGGGCTTGTTTGGGCTTTTTTTGGGGTAAAACGCTAAAAAATCCCGCTACGGATGGTCTAATCAACATCTATTTTGGAAGCGTCTTCCATAATGTTGAATATAAACTTTTATGACACATGTCTTTAAATGTGATTTTGAAAGTACATTCCCTATAACTAAAAATTGGTTGAAGGCATGTAACTTTTTAAGTGCACAATATACTTTAAGGTAATATGATGAACTGGAATAAAGATTTTCTTTAACTAGTAAAAGAAGGAATGGAAACTGTTAAGAAGATTGACAGCATGGGAACACGAACCGGAAAACCTTTGGGAAAAGTAAAAATTACACACTGTGGTGAAATTCCTGAAGAAGACAAAAAGAAATATGTAATGGAGTCTGAGAAAGGTATTGTATTTGTGTCCATTAAATTGATTCATCTACATCTACATAATTAGACTATTATTCATGTAAAAGTTAGAATAATTTGTACCAACAAGTACCATTTTGACCAGAGAAAAAGAAAAGACCAAGGAACAGACCTTATCCATCCAACTATGTTTTGGGTTTTTATTCTTCTAAAAGGAAGTACTTGTTGTCGTCTAAATCATCCGACTCTGATTTGAAGGTTTATACTTTTATACGAGAAAAAATGAGAGACTATGGTGAAATTCCTCAACATAAAAAGAACAACATGATGGAGTTGTGATAAAGGTTATAAAAAATTTAAACGTATGACCAGAACTATATCATATGTTCAGCATCTTAGCTGTCAATAGCAGCTTAGCGAGCGCTATTGCGCGGTACATAGCGAAGCTTCAATTTGGTGATATATGGTGTTTTGCGACCAGTTAGCGAGTTTTATTTTTTTTGTAATTTTGTATAACAATGAAAAAATAAGCGTATTTAGATAAAAAAAATATATATATTTATGTAAAAGCGGCGTATATTGATAAAATAAAGAAATGAGAAATAATTTATGCCCAAGGTTGTGATTGACTCAAATTACAACCATGGGCAACCGACTTTCACCAGGGCTAGCTATCCCATACGAGAATTAACGCAACAAAGGTATTGCATTTTTTCTCCATAAAACATTTTAAGTTGACTCATTCACCTAATTCAATTATTATTGCAGTCGCGTTGTGTTACTTCTATAATCATTAATAACACATGATTATTGATTCATATAAAAGTTGAAATATAAAATGTATTAACATGTACCATTTTGACTTGGACTCATTTTGACCCATTTTGCGACCCTTTTTAGGCAAAAGCAGAAAAGGTGGGATAGAAGCTACATGTTCTGGTGACAGTTCTGATGAGCAAGTAACAAAAAAAAACGTGTGTCAACTGTCAGTGGTGAAAGGGAGCATTTGTCATCTAAATCTTCCGAATACTTGGAAATCATGTTTAACGCATTGATTAATTATTCAAATAACAGTTAGAATATAATGTCTAATATTTTAACCAATGTGTTTAGGAAAAAAGAAAAAAAATGGGAAGAGAGCTAAATCATCCCACTCAGATTCGGAGTTTTATATTCGTAAAAGGATGTACTCGTATTCGAAATCATGCAACTCTTATTATTCAGAGTGATTCAGGAAGTTAAATCTGAATTGCCTTGTAGCATGCAGTTGACATCAACATAACCTTTCTTTACAAAGTAATATCGTGGAAATTGTTATTTGCTATCTCTTCCTAAAATTACCCGATTCATGGCACAAATAAAGTGCAAAACCATTAATGTTATTTCTATCTAGTGTTGTACAACTCATAATAATGATAATGAGTTGGTTAGTGGTGCAAATGGTGGTAATACGATAGTCATTTACTCTTAGTCAATGGAGAATATCAAACTTAAAGATCATTTATTTATTTATTATACTCATATTTTGTCATAATTAGCAAACCTATATAAAACTGATAAAACCATCACAAGTTAAGGTTTAGTGAATCATCGGGGATGGTGGCTACACAACAACCCCTAATGGCAAGGTTACTCTCGCGCCCCTTCATTCCATATAGGCATATTTAACACCCACTATCCACAATGCTCTTCACGCCCTTCGAAGAAATGGTCCCCCTCCATTAACGTTCATCTGAAAGGACCCACCCAAGATTTTTTTATGCTCGTTAACACGTTAACGAATTGCTCCTTTGACGCTCTTAACGCCTAGAGGAGAATGGTATTTAACACCCATAACACCATATGGCATCTTCAACGCATATGGCATTAGAGTATACCTCAAGGCCAAAGTGTTAGCATAAAGTGAAGCCACACCAGTGTCACACTCTATTAAACATAGCCTAACCAACCGAAACGCTTGCAAGCTCACATTCTCTCTCCTCTTTCTATATGCGATCCTTTCTACTTTCTCTATCCTCCCTACCATGACATTTTCCTCTGATGCCATCTAGTTTTCCAAATGAAATCTATTGTCACACCCCAATCGATGGCGGAAACATCAGAGTGAGACGAAATAGATTGCAAGAGACTTCATAACGCTAATTGTGACAATATTAAATTAAACCGAATTTCATTTCACAATAAAAAATTTTCAAGTACAACATATTTGGTACACGAATATAACATAACAACAAGACAAAAATGATACAACATAAGTAAACATAGGGCGTCTATATGTGTATCTAGCATCATCGCTACTTAAATTACATAGCATCGTCCTCCTCAACCTGTAACATATTTAAAATAAAGGTCAATGCAAAAGCAAAGGCGAGTATACCAGTTTTCATGCATACATAGCATAAAATGAGTTTAAACCATTCCACATGGCAAGCTATTGAAACAAGATAAACATTAAAGTCGGCATGTGTTTAACTAATCAAACCAATGAGGAAACGCAATAAGCTCTTAACATAACCCAACGTTCACAGGCGGTGCGTTAATCCTATAGCGCTATATATGTCAAGGATAGGCTCGTACGAAGTTAATGATATATCTAACACAAAACGTATAACCCCAAGTTCAATGTATCAAGTAATCAAGTATACATGCATGTATAAGGAATGTTTGTGCATTTACGAATAAAGTTTAAGTGTAAGCTTTCATAGTTTAACATGTTACACTTCAAAGAGTGGTAAACGAAAAGGGGGTTCAAGTATACTCACAAAATTGCTAAGTCTTCTTTGGAAATCTCGCGGCGAGTTGATGAATTGGAGGATGGGACACCGAGGTCACCTTATATGGCAAACGAAGGTGTATGAGTAATCGGAATTATGACGGAGGATTTGAATTGAAGTTGGATGTACGTATATATTTAACATGGTTTATGTAACAATTCTAACTTTAAATTCGTCAAAAGTGTTATAGAAATGTTGTCAAAATAATAAATAAGTATATATATACCTTTTTATTTATTATTATATAAAAAATTATTTGAATTTGATACGTTATCTTTTGTTTTTAACTATAAAGCATATATATATATATATATATATATATATATATATATATATATATATATATATATATGTGTGTGTGTGTGTGTGTGTGTGTGTGTGTGTGTGTGTGTGTGTGTGACGAAAAGCATATTAGATATATATATTTATGTTCAGACGAAAGACATGTTAGATATCTATATTTCGACGAGAGGTTTAATATATATATATATGTATATGTATATATATATATGTATATGTATATATATATATAATTGTCGAAAGGTATAATAATAAAAAATTTGTCGAAAAGTATAATAAATAAATATATTTTGTCGAAAAGTATAATAAATAAAGATATTTTGTCGACAAGTATAATAAATAAATATATTTTGTTGAAAGTATAATAAATAAATATATTTTGTCGAAAAATATAATAAATAAATTTATATTTTGTCGATAAACGGGCAGAGTTTCCTCTGTTTTTGGACTATCCCGACAATGCGAGTTGTTAATAAAATTGTCAAAATGCAACAATAAACAACGCAATAACAAAATATGCATAAAAATTTCCATTGATGTGTCAAAACATAATTAATCAATAAGTATAACGTATCGGACACGGTTTTAAACAAGATAACCTAAACATTAAGAATAACGTAATAAATTTTACATCGTTAAAAGTTTACCGAGCTCGTGTTGACTGAGTTTGACCACAGTTGACCAGCTTTGACCGGACCACCCGGTGAGTTGACTGGGTTTGACTGCACCCATACCGGACTAGACTTGAACCGATCTGAGCCATTACTGTCGGAAGACCAAATGGACCGAATCGAACACGAACCAAATCTGACCCGTAATAACCATGTTGACCGAAGGTTGACCAGTCGACCCAAGCCCAAAAACAAAACCCGAATAGAGGCCGAACGCAATCTAGAACAGGACAGCACCTGACCCGAACTCGAAACCCGAGCCAAACCTGCTCGCCGCCGGAACCCCGGCCGTCGTTTCAGCACCGCCACCACCCAGCAGTGGTGCGGCTGCCGCTGCTGTCATTGTTGCGCCGCCGCCAACACTCGGGTGGTCGGCCATCCATTCTAGAGCGAGAGAGAGGTGAACGCGAGTGTTGGGTGGGGTTGTCGGGTGTGCGAGTGAGCGGGGGAGAGGAGGAGGTTGAAGGTGTGGGTGTGAGAGATGAGAGGGTGTGGGAGATGAGAAGTGTGGGAGGTGGTTCGCTGGAATCACGGCGCCGGAGACCCTCCGGGAAAGCGGCTCCGGTCGCCGGAGTTAGGGAGGGAAGGGTGAGTGCGGCTGGTGTTTGTGTGTGTCTAGTGTATGTGTTTAGTTTATATAGGTAGGGTTTAGGTAGTTAGGGTTTGGTAGGTTGGGCCTAAAGCCCGTTAGTCAGGTACTTACGTTTTAGAGCGGCCCATTTACGTTTTTAACATTCGTTTACGCACACAAATTTTAAAATGTCGTAATTATTTTTTTTAAGTTAAAATTGTATGAAAAATGGTGTCGGTAATCGTTATTAGTCACGTTCGTCTGACGGTTATGGTAAGCATAAAATGCATTGTTGGTCATTGTAAATCCATTTTTCGACTTGATTTCAACTGTGGTTCTAAAAAAATATCGAAACGACACGTGTTTTCTAAAAGTATGAGTTTACGGAAATAAAAGGTGTTACATTTATACCATCTCTTCCTCATCTCCTCCACTTGGATGTCAGCTTTGACCATAAACGAACCACGCACATGTAGAGATGTTCTTAGGATCTAGTGGTTCAGAAAACTATACCGTGGTGGGCACGCATGATTAGGCTTTTGATTTGGGTGCTTGAGTATTCCCCTATGTGGTTTATGGTAGCTTAGGGGCTGTAAGGTCAATGATAACGATTCCAAAGAGAGAGAGTGAGTGATATGCGAGGAAAGTTTATGGTTAATGGGATTAATTTTACGGTTGGTTTTTTAAATGGTCTGTTGATGTTTCGGTAATCTGAAGTCAAAATCTTGAGTCCTACGTGATTTGTTGGAGGTGAAGTAAATTAATAATTAGCAAAAGGGAATCGGTTCCCAAGGGACATTATGGTGGTAAGGTGTCTCCCATCTATCCTTAGAGAAAGAGGGGTTTAAATCCTGCAAAGTGCTTGTATTGATGGTTTATTGGAATATTTTAGAAGTAGATTATAAACTATTTTGAAAAAAAAAAGCCAAAGTCAATTAAACTTCTAAAAGGAACATAAGTTGATAGGTCTGATCGTGTCGACATTTATGTTCTGGTGATATCTAATAACCTAGATATAACGTGCAGAATCCATTGCTATTACGTGACAACACAAGATTGGTTCATTTTCAACGTTTTTCATTCATATAAAGTCTTTGTACATCCAAGTTTACAATTTGACATGGCTTTGTCATCGGATCACAAAAGTTACAAATGACTAGGTCCTCACCACTATTTATAGACATCTTAGAACATTTGGGATG